>JAQAHW010000041.1:3842500-4217500 GCA_027580185.1 Tuta absoluta | reverse complement strand
TTATTTATTATTATTATGTCTTAAACTTCTTAACAGATTTCGATGAAACTTGAATTGTTCCCTAATTGTTGTTATAGTATATAGATTACAAAATGTTAAAATATGTGTATACCTACCTACTTAGTGAGGTGTAGGTAGGTAAACAAAATACAAACCAAACATTATTCTTTCTCTTGAAGTGAAATTTCTTCTTGCGGACAAATAAACGTATTTGTTTCTTTTTGCCCCTTCTAAAAGTATTTTCCTAATTTTCCTCCATTTTTTTATATCAAGGATGGGTTTGCTCTTGACTCTAGTCTAGGTCATAAGACAGAGACAGAGTCTAAGATGGAGCGAGCTCACCCAGAAGAAGCCTGTTCACTCTTACTTTGAAGAGATTAGGGTTGTATGCGTTGGAAACACAGACGCAGGTAGTGAGTTCCACGCTTTAGCAGTGCGCATTATAAATGATGACTGGAAACGCTTAGTCCGAATTGGTGGAATGGCAACCAGGAATGGATGGTATCCGGCGGTGCGTCTGGATGTCCGAGGGTAGAAGGGAGCTGGTGGAACAAGGTCGTGAAGCTCTTGAGCACACTCTCCAAAGTACAATCTGTAAAAAACCGACAAACAGACTTGTGCTTTGTAAAGAGTTAAAAGCTGTCCAGGCGTAAAGTATTGCTTCACTCTATTCAGGATGCCCAGCTTCTTAGCCGCCGTTTGAGCTTTGTACTCGATGGTCGCGCCGAAGTTTAGATTTGATGTCAACTCCATGCTTAGAAGCTCAAGCCTGTCAGTGACAGGGACAGATGTACTCCGAAAAATAAGTGTCCAGTCGAAAGGATTCTTTTTTGCAGTGAAAAGACACGCCTGTGTTTTGGTGGCTTTGAATGAGACCAGATTGTCGTCGCCCCATTGGGAGACAAGGCTTAAGGTCAGATCTGTTCGCTCTACCATGGCCTTTCTTAACGAACGTATTTCATCCCCACTGGTTTTTTTACCTTGCAAGTATCTCTCTGAAACGGTACTATCATCTGCGTATCCAACAATACCATGCTGAAGAAGGTCATTGATGTGCAGCAGGAAAAGAGTTGCAGAGAGAACAGACCCCTGAGGAACTCCGGCCTCAATGGCCGTAAGGTCAGAGGAGCAGCCGTCAACGACTACTTTGATGGGCCGTTCACTAAGGAAGTCCGAAATCCAAGTACAAAAATCAGCTGGGATGCCATAAGCAGGAAGCTTGCTGAGCAGACTTGCATGCCAGACTCTGTTAAAGGCCTTCGAGATATCGAGTGAAACGGCAAGTGCTTCGCCGTGTTACTCGATAGCTTCGCCCCAGCAGTGTGTGACATACACAAGAAGATCACCAGTAGACCGCCCCCGGCGAAAGCTATATTGACGGTCACTGAGATCATTGTCTTCAAGGTATGTCAGCAACTTACTGTTGAGTACCCTCTCCATTATCTTGCATAGGATGGAGGTGATGGAAATTGGGCGGTAATGGGCAGGGTCAGCACGGTCGCCCTTTTTGGGAATTGGTTGCACATTAGCAAGCTTCCAGGCCCCTGGCACCGTTCTTTCTTTAAGAGAGAGGCGGAACAAGCGTGTCAGCACAGGAGTTCAGGCGCACATAGTCATAATAGCCATTATCGTGTGACTATTAATAAATCGGAACCTGCAATAATTATAAAATAATGTTATACCTACATTTGGTACATACCTATTCAGTTTTAGATATGAGACCACGAATCCGAAAAAAAATTTGGTACTTGAAAACATTATAGTTAGTTGTAATGTGATAGATAATTATAGCAGCAAATGCAGTAGTTTTGTAGTCTAATCAAAGTCAAAAATCATAATATTTCGTAAATATCAACCTACCTACTAGGTACAGTCTATTATGATTAAGCTACACAGGGGTACTCCAAACAAATCGAAATATTTTTATATCCAGTAAAAATATTAAAAATCTAAAAAAAAGACTGGTACAAAATAACTTCCTCTACAAGAATGTTTTATTGGGAATTATTATATTTCAATTCGTTTTAAGAATCCCCATGTAACTTATTAATTTTCTGTGTGTAGGTAGGTACTTACTTTTTTCAAGCTAAATCATCAAAAAATATTTAGTTTATACACATTACATAACATAGGTAGTAAAATACTTACTTGGATTTATCAAAATAATCCTCAATTTAGTTTCGGTTACTACGCCATAATGATCTATCTAAGAAAACAAAATAGCACCCCGCGTTGCGCAGTCGTCGTCGCTGCGCTCGCAGGGCTGGTGGCAGCGTTTGTCTGTGTGCGTAAGGTTCTGTGTATGTGTTGTGCGCACTACGCGGGGACTTCAGCGCGCGAGCGACAGAATGAGTTTTCTTAAATACCTAATTCTTTGAAATGGCGAAGGTATTCTTCCCTCTTAAGATGAAAGTTTGTAGAGTTTAAAAAGGCATTTTTTTTCGTGTTTCTTGGGTATACAAGTAACTGTTTCTTATCACCAGTCCGTCCTAAGTTTTCAGTATCGGTCACTAGTAAAATTTCTCCCTACACGTTTTACACATAGGTAACCCGAATTCGGCGTAACGTTCTGATTGCATCTTGCGTTTAGGCAAGACATTACTGTGTAATGCTAAATGCACACTGAAAGTTACGCCTACAATCATCAGTGAAGAATAGAAGAAACACCATTAATATAAGTATTTTATTTGTGTGAAATATTGTATACATATTTTAGTTTATATTGCAAATAAACTACAACCATTTTTAATCCGAGGCAGAATTTGAACCTGCGACTTTCGCCATCACTTGTGGCGACGCCTCTTCCATCTGAGCTGCCACAGTTCGTCCAATGCCCGCCAATTTTGTCGGGTATTGGACGTCGCAGATAGATAGTCAGGTTCAAATCCTGCCTGCGCTTTAAAATTACGCTTATTAAAAAAAATAACCTAACACGGGAAGTGTTTTAATAATTTGGTATTCAATCAGATCAATTTGGCCAGTGCTAAAATTATGCACGAAAATATATTTGACTAAAGTAGTATTATGTGTTCTTGTGTATTTAAAATTTTAAATAAATAAAGATAAAAGATAAAATACGTTTATTTTAGTCACATTCAATTAGATACTAAATCTAAATACAGGTATCAGAAATGTAGGTACTTATGCCACTAAAAACGGTCTCTACTCAGCATATGTTACAAGCAGAGTGAGCTGCCTGTAACGATAAAACTGTGATCTATATAAATAAGTATAACACTTATTTTAATTGAAAGACTTATGATGAGAATTATTAAAATAATAATAATAATCTTATAAATAATATGTTAATTTGTTTCAATTAGTTCTTTCAAGAGTTTTTACTCACTAAAATTTCTAGATAAAATATTAAAACATAAAACACCAATTTTTATAAAAGAGTATGTTGCAATTGTTACTAGCTTAGACCAAATTAAATTAGATAAATCTGATTGCCACGCCTTTATTACGGCTTCATATGTTGTTTGTAAATTCTCTTTACAATATTTCTTGTCTCTGAGGATATCCATAAATAGGTTTTGGTTTTTAGAAAAATAATGAAACACATTGTGGTCACTTTGAACTGTGTAACACAAAATAAAATTTTAGTTAGTTTTTGTTGTTATTTCCCTAAAAACCTAGTATGTTTACTTTTAGAAATGAATGGCTGTCTAAAAATTATTGACTTAATACATTTTATTATTTACTTATGTTATGATGTATTTATGTAACTATGTAACATTATTATTTTATTTGAATTTGTTGTAAGTTTCGTGTAATTTGTTATTTCGATTTAATTTTGTAGTGTTATTTTTGTAGTGTTTAGTGTGACGCGGCGTAAATGTTCGTTTTTTGCGGTCGTTTACGCTCTGCCTACCCCGCATTCCCTTGTAGATAAAATGTCGAGCTACAATTCTCGTTGCTTTGTTCGTGCACCAACCGACCCGGGCGGCCCCGATCGATACGTTCGCGCATCGCGCCGCGGCCGCGCGACCTACTGACCTAGTTACTGCGCTAGGGTTGCCACCGGTCGGTTTCGGGCTCCGCTCCGCCTCAACGGTGCCCCGCACTGACGCAGAGTTTCGAAGTTTTTGATTGTTATTTTATTTTATTTTTGACGTGACAACGTCTTAAATTAGATTGTGGCTCGGTGGCATGCACGGAAAAATATAACGCCCGCTCACGTCTGTAACAGTGAGTCATGACCGAAAGAGAGGCACGCTGAATGCCGTCTCTCTCCCACTCAAGCATAATCGGTGCGCAGCATTCGAGAATTACGTTGTCACGTTCAAACGTCGCCCGTATACCGACTTTACAGGCAACATTTTATTTTATTTTATTATTCTTAGGTAGACCTACAGCTAAATATAAAAACACAATAATAGTTATAAATAAACAAATGCTAATAATAAGTCTCCACCTATAGATAACAAGATATCAGCTTAATAGCAAACCAACAATATACTTAATGGGAAATTTTCTAGGGATTCTCGAGTGTCATGTAGAGGGCGCTGAGCTTAATTGAAATAACGTTTCTTTACACAAAAACTGTACCACTTTATAATTTATACATGTATGTGTGTATGTAATATGTGTTTATTGAATTGTTCTAAATTTATTATTGGTTATTTGTTTACTTACACGAATGACACTCAATATAATAGAAAGGCGATAAGTTTATTTTGTAGTAAATCAAACTAACATAATTAATTTGTAACGAACACAGCGTGAAACGGAACCTGTGACAAAACTATGGCTGCCGCCAGCCATATTTAAATGTCAAAATTTCAGTTTAGCACAGCTCCCTCTGGTTTGCTGAACTATCAAGAGAACTGTCAACAGAAAAACTCCCATTATTAGAACAGAGTAGTAACTATGGATTGGACATTGGTTGTGTGTGACATTGGTCAGTCGAAACGCAACCTTTTGCGGAATATGGACTCACAAGCATCACACTTTTGACTGAAAGGTTATGAAATTTGCCATCATCTAAGTAGTCAATCATAGGCAGCAGCCGGGACCGACGGCGTAACGTGCCCTCCGAGGCTCCGATCGATACGTTCTGCGCATCGCGTCGCGGCTGCCCTACTGACCTAGTTAACAGTCGCTAGGGTTGCTGCATACAATATTGTACCTAACGACCGCAATGCATTATATTATTGCTTGGTTTGGGGCTAGATGTCGCTGTGTAATTTGTCCAGGATATTTATTTATTTATGTAACTACAGTTTGCAAGTGTAGTTGAATTCTTTTCTAAATGATCATTGTTCTATCGCAATAAAACAATTTTAAACGGATATAAGTTGTGTTTATTTTGGATTTTACAATTCCTACGTTTCGAGCTCTTTACAGAGCCCGTGGTCACGTGGCAGCAATCCTAGCGAGAGAGAAGAGATTCATTCCTAGGAAAGTACGGGAAGCCATAGAATTTCTAAAACATCCGAATTTCAACAAAGATACTGGATGGGGAATCTCATCAACTTGGACTCCGCTGATTACACAGCGGAAGAACCAGATCCAACATACTGTAAGACCTACTACACAAGATACGGTTTCAGCATTTTGCGTGGAACCGAGACGCTACGCTAGGCAATTAAGAAATAGATGGCGGTAGAACAAAAATAATTTCTATTCTAAATAATGACGTCTAACACCTTAGTCATCCGTGACCACGGGCTTTTTAAAGAGCTCGAAACGTAGGAATTGTAAATTCTTTTATTTTGTTTAACTGAGGAATGTGCAGAGCCGACACATACTTTTCTAAGGTTTAACGACACGAAGATAAGTTAATGCTTCATACGTCTTTTTAATAATTAATAATAATATATGAACTTATCAAAAAATTATGTGACTTTCCATTCCTTACGTTAATGTACCAAGTACAGCGCCATCTATCCAGCGACTAGGAAAGAGTTGAAAAAAAAATCCTATTACGATTACTTAGGAAATCGAGTTGCTACGTCTGAAATTGAAATTGAAATTCTTTATTCAATGTATGATAGCACTTTTTGACGTCATGATCCGTCATTGTAAAAAAGAAATTGTATCACACAATTTTCTTCTTTTTATAACAATTTTGTCATGTCTCGGGCTCGGGCGGAATGAAAAAAATAAAAATAAAGGCACTGCCACGTGGCTGGCCAGGTTAATCGCACGGCATGTAACTTTACGCCACCACCATCTGTAAACGAAAAAATCTACATACATACATACATAAATCACGCCTATATTCCTTACTGTTACGGGGTAGGCAGAGCGTTAACGGCCGTAAAACGGATATTAACACCACGTCTGACCAAAGTTTGAGGGTCAATCAGATAACTGTGTATTACTATATAGTGACAGGTTGCCCATCGCCTAAAATTGCATAACACATCTAACCCTCGAGTCCCGTTGAAAACAAAAAAATCTTATATTGAAAATTGCCAACCCTACAAAACCAACAAAAGTACTGCCTACGCCCATAGATTAGGTGTTTGCGTGAAATACATAATGTATGACAGATTATGTCATGGCTATGTTGTGAATGTGGCTTTATTTACATTGCGTGGGACACTGAGTTGACAAAATGACCCAATGCCCAAGTCCGCTGTGTGACGCCGGCTTAGAATAGCATCACCCCTTTTATTTATTTATTTATTTATTTAACCGTTTAATATAACACAAAGGACATAACATATAGAACAATACACAACAGGTCAGCTTATTTCTAAAAATAAATCTCTTACAGCAGACCTAGGGTAGTGAGAAGGCATAAAGTGAGGCAGTTGACGTGTACAACTTACTTAATAAGATAAAAATAAATTTGGGCTAATAAAACAAGAATACTAAGTAGGTACAATAAATAAAGTAATACTGTATCCTAAAGTATACGTAATTATATGAACTATAAGATAAACTTACATATTATACAATTATTTTTAAATAAATAAATATATATATATATACCTACGTACATAAATACATAAACCTATACGAATTATTATGACAGAGAAAGATAATGCTCTTTTACTCGTTTTTTGAATATAGAAATAGAAGGGCTGTCACGCACTGTGTGCGGGAGGGAGTTCCACAGTCTGGCCGCATGAATAGTAAAGGAATAGCTGTAGAAGTCAGAGTGATGGATCGGTATTGAAAGAAGCGTTCGAACATGGGAGCGACAGGGCTTGTCCAGGGGTCGAGAGAATTTAAAGCGTTCTTTGAAATAAGAAGGAGAGGAAGGGTTATACAGAACATTGTAAAGACAAGAAAGAACGTGGGCATTTGGTCGATGTCGGATCGGAAGCCACTTGAGTTGTGAGCGAAACTGTGAGACATGATCGTATTTGCGTAAGCCGAAAATGAATCTGATGCAGAGGTTTTGGAGACGCTCAAGTTTGCTCAATAACTCCTCAGTGGCATCCAAGTAGCAGGTGTCGGCATAGTCTAAAAGGGGCAAGAGAAGTGTCTGAGCAAGAGTGATCTTTTCTTTCCCGTGGGAGTCGTAACAGGCGACTGAGAGACTCGGAAGGCGTGTATTGCAATTTTAGGCGATGGGCTGACAACCTGTCACTATGACGATACAAAATTTTTCGAATAACCCTCAAATATATGTCAGACGAGGCGTAATTGTCTGTTTTTTGCGGCCATTTACGCTCTGCCTACCCCGCAAGGGATTAGAGTTTTTATGTATGTATGTATAACTTAACCAAATAGAGAATGATTATGTTTTTGACCTGTGTGTGTCATTAGGTGATATAATCAAATCCATATTTGAATGGTTTTATCAATTCTACTTTTTGCACATAGATTAAATTGGGTCTGATAATGGTTTCAAGTGGTTTAAAGTAGGTCGTGAATGAATGAAAATTTACCGTGTGATGCTTGCTTAAAATAACATCAACCCTTTTCCCGCGGGTGTCGTAAGAGGCGACTAAGGAGCTCGACGGTTTCATGTGTAGATATTACAATTTTAGGCGATAGGCTGACAACCTGTCACTAAAGTGAAACACAGTTATCTGATTGACCCTCAAAATTTTGTCAGATGTACGCCGTTAACGCACTGCCTACCCCGTAAGGGATATAGGCATGATTTATGTATGTATGTATGCAATACAAATTGTCATACAAATTGCTTTTGTTTAACAATGACGGAACATGACGTCAATAAGTGATAATACGTACATACATACACATATCACGCCTATAATCCCTTGCAGGGTATTCAGAGCGTAAACGGCCGCAAAAAACTGACATTTATGCCACGTCTGACAAATAATTGAGGGTTATTCGGAAAATTGTGTATCAATAAGTGACAGGTGACAGTGATAATACATGTAATTTCATTTTAATTTTTATCCTTTTGAACAAAAACTGATATTTCCAACATTAATAATGTGAAACTGTTCCGATGAAAACTGGGATATTTCAGTGACAAAAGTACCGCGGAAATAGAATCAGGTCAGCTTCAAAAATAGGTCACCTCGTCGAGCGTAGTGCTGCCGAAACGATCGGAGTACCGATTTTTTTTTTTTTATTAATGATGGGTTTGCTCTTGACTCTAGTCTAGGTCATAGGACAGAGACAGAGTCTAAGATGGAACGAGCTCACCCAGAAGAAGCCTGTTAAGGCACTGGCACTCCCACACACTTACGGAACGCAGCAAGCTACTTGGCGCCAGACTTCGGTGGGATGGTGGTCGCGAGCCAGGCGGCCCCTTACGGAGCCAACCACCGCGCACGTGGGATCGTTCAGCCGGACTTATCCACAGGCAAGCCTGTGTTGCCGTTGCCCGGGGTGGACCGCTAGGAGGTAAATCCCATACCACCCCAAAATTAGGAATAAAATCGGTAGAAATAAAAAAAGCTATCGCTACTTATTGAAATAGCTGAATCATCATCTACAATAAACAAATTGGTAGTTGCGCAAATAAGCAGCAAGTAGGCATATCCATACTAATATTATAAATTCCAAAGTAACTCTATCTGTCTGTTACGTTTTCACGCCTAAACCACTGAACCGATTTTGATACAATTTGGCATAAGCATAGACAGGAACCTAAGAATGGACATAGGCTACTTTTTACCGCAGGAAAATCTATCAACCCACGGGAAACAAAGTAAATCATAAGAAACATAGCGCATAACGCCGAAGAAAATTATCAGACGAGGATTCGTGGATTGCTTTGCTTTTTGTGTCAGGCACGTTTTTTAAAACTAAACATTGAACTAATGCAACCGATGCCATTCATAGATCTTTTCAAACGCGCACGTTGTTATACTATCTAATGCGAACGAAGTCGCGGCCAAACTAGTTAATAATAAATTTGACGATTTTTACGACATCCACGGGTAGAAATAGGGTGAAGCTATTCTAAGCCGGCGCCATAGTTTCAACGATTTTGTAAAAAAACCGGTATAAGAAATAAAACGACGCATGTGGCTGAAAGTAAGCATTATTATTTTTGACGAAGCATGTTGCTGAAACGTATTATTGTCACAGGTTTTGACGAAGCTTGTTGCTGATTTGTTCTGTATCTTTAGAATAATGTCTGACGATGCCTGTTGCGGATTAGCCCTTGTTTGAATTTTTTATAATCCAATAAATCAGAATATAGAAATAAAACGGTATATCCAGCGAAATACCGGTACACCAGGCAGCACTATGCAGCTATTTGGAGAGTGGGTCGACGGAGGGCGTCAGCGATGACGTCAATACTAATATGAGCTCGATTTATATACTTACTTACCCATACACACATACACATACACATATAATCCCTTGCGGGGTAGGCAGAGGCGCAAAAAACTGCTATTTACACCACGTCTGACAAATGTTTGAGGGTCATTCGGAATATTGTGTATCGCTATAGTGACAGGTTGTCAGCCTATCGCCTAAAATTGCAATACACACCCTCGAGTCCCTTAGTCGCCTCTTACGACTCCCACGGGAAATAAAGGGGGTGATGCTATTCTAAGCCGGCATCACACGGCAAATACTTAATCCATGGAGGAAATATTATGGTGTAAAAAATTCATAATCTCCGTTTCTCAAGTTTTTAGTATTATCCTTATTTTAAATCAGACCCTGCAAACGGACATTCTGATAGATTGTTTGTATAAAGAGAAAATAATATATTCTTTGTGAAGTGGCGCCACTGTCGAGGTCGTTCACGGGTACACTCGCCTTAAGGGGATCCCGAACAACATTAGCGCCGCCAACAACTATAAATGTACTACTCATACAAACATAATTTTAACCGAAGATTCATTAAGTTTGGTGGTTATTTAATGGTTAATATACGCATGTAAATAACACCTTTGAAACATCTTGATTTAAATTTGGAACGTGTGTCGTTCGTTCGTTTAAAATAACCGTGTGGTTAACCTGGCTAGCCCCGAGGCAGCGCCTTTATTTTTTATCCAAGCCGGTTTTCTATCAGGACAATACAAAAATGTATATAAAAGGAAGAAATTTTAGTTATTAAAATGCATTTTACAATGATGGATTATGAAGTCAGTATATAATAGTATCCTACAGTAGAAAACAGTTATTGGAATTAGATTTTCTCTAGGGATTCACGAGTGTCATGTAGAGGGCGCTGAGCCTAATTGAAATAACGTTTCTTTACACGAAAACTGTACCACTTTATTTATAAATCTTTATTTTGTGTTTTTTGAATTGTTCTAAATGACGTATTGATATTTTGTTTACTAACATGAATGTCACTCAATTTAATAGCAAGACGACAAGTTTATTTTGTAGAAAATCAAACTAACAGCATTAATTAGTAACGTACACAACGTCAAACGGAAACTGTGTCAAAACTATGGCTGCCGCCGGCCATATTGAAACGTCAAAATTTCAGTTTAGCACAGCGCCCTCTGGTTTAGCATTCAGAACTGTCAGCAGAAAAACTCATTAGGAAATTGAGAGAAAAAAATTGTGTGGATTCAGACATTTCAGACTATGAATACGCGTGCTATGCGTGTGTTGAACACGTGTTAGTACCCACATAGAGTGTAGATTGATAAATAGATAGATGAACACTATTGCTTACAACATACACAACACAAACAAAACAATACAGAAAACTAAAGACTAAAAGTAAGCAAAGGCGGCCTTATCGCCTACAGCGATCTCTTCCATGCAACCTTTACATTAAAATAGAGACAAAAATGAAAAGATTTGCAAGTAGTTGCATTAGCAAATTATCAGTAAAATTATTAAATTTTATAACAACACTTATGTACCAACTATAGTATAGTGGTATAGTGTAATGAATGTTTAATTTATGAGAGCGTCACTTATTGCTAGGGAGCCTCTTAATTAGTATCGCATTGTACTGTAGCTAAGCGGAAACAGGAAAACGTGCACTACTATTATTGTTAGTAGGCAAAATGTTTGTCATAAAAATGTTTGTAACTTATGAATGTAGTACTAAGCATGTATAAATTTTTAATTAAATATATATATATATATATATATATATATATATATATATATAAATATATCCAGGGCCATTCACACAGCGCAATCTAGCCCCAAACTAAGCAAAGCTCTTACTATGGGAACTAGATAGCTGATATACTTTTTTGCGAATAAACAATAATTGTCGTAGATAAATAAATGAAAATTTGTATGAACTATTAATAAGTTGATATCTCCGATTTGTAATACTTATGCCGTGTGATGCCGGCTTAGAATGCCGTGTGATGCCAGCTTAAAACAACATCATTTTAGGCCATGGGCTGATAATCTGTTACTATGGATATCCACATTTTTCTAAATGACCCTCAAATGTTTGTTAGGCGAGGCGTACATGGCCCTTTTTTAAGGCCGTTTATGTTTCTCCTACCCCGCAAAGAATAAAGGCGTGATATATGTATGTATTATTCAAGCGTCCTGGAGTGTACGCTGAAGTTGTTCATACATAATACATACATACATACACATATCACGCCTTTATCCCTTGCGGGGTGGGAAGAGCGTAAACGGCCGCAAAAAACAACCATTTTCACCACGTCTGACAAATATTTTAAGGGTAATTCGGAAAATTGTGTATCGCCATAGTGACAGGTTGTCAGCCCATCGCCTAAAATTGCAATACACACCCTCGAGTCCCTAAGTCGCCTCTTACGACTCCCACGGGAAAGAAATGGGATGATGCTATTCTAAGCCGGCATCACACGGCAAATTTGATTAGCTTAAGAAATGGGTTTGATGTATGAAGAGCTATGACGTGTGTGTGTGATACCTGTTGACTAAATGTCTGATATTTTCATTTCCCAAGATGGACATATACATCCAGACGGCTAGCCCGATCGTCGAGCAAGTGTTGAAGGGCTACAATGGCACCATTTTCGCTTACGGCCAAACTGGCACCGGCAAGACTTACACAATGGCTGGAAGTAACTCCGCGCCGGAACTCAGAGGGATAATTCCCAACTCCTTCGCGCATATATTCAGCCATATCGCCAAAGCCAAGGACGATGAGAAGTAAGTTATTGAATGTCACTAAAAATAATCGATTAGTGGCCAAAAGTAAAAATTGTGAAATGGTCACCAAAAATTGTGTAAGAGTCACTAAAAATAATGATAATGGCACCTAAAATAATAAATTCGTCACTTAAACAGTTATTTAGTTACAAACAAATTAAATCTATCACCAAGTAGTAGGCAAACGTGTAACTAGTAATTAATCTATCAATAGAATGTAAGGTCAGTCGATAGAAAAAGATAAAGTCATTAAAATAATAGGTCTATCACTAAAATAATACATCTGCCACAAAAATAATAAAATGATTACACCAAAAACAATGAACTAGTCTATTTATTATCTACGTCAATAAGACCTCCGGATGAGGGGAATATTTTGAAAAGCTATAAATAACGTTCTTTTTATATTGTTACAATTTCATTTAACTAATATTTTTTGGAACAGCCCATGTATAAATGCATTGAATTTTGATTGTTTTTATTTTATCAAAGGTTCCTCGTGTGTGTCACCTACTTGGAGATATATAATGAGGAGGTGCGCGATCTCCTTGGAAACAAGCCGCAACAGAGTCTTGAAGTGAAGGAGAGACCAGACATTGGAGTGTTCGTCAAAGATCTCACTGGTAAGATACTCACTATAACACACACACACACACACAGCCGAGTGTAGAAGTGAAGGAGAGACCAGACATTGGAGTGTTCGTCAAGGATCTCACTGGTAAGATACTCACTATAACACACACACACACACACAGCAGAGTCTTGAAGTGAAGGAGAGACCAGACATTGGAGTGTTCGTCAAAGATCTCACTGGTAAGGTACTCACTATAACACACACACACACACACAGCCGAGTGTAGAAGTGAAGGAGAGACCAAACATTGGAGTGTTCGTCAAAGATCTCACTGGTAAGATACTTACTATAACACACACACACACACACACACACACACACACACACACACACAGCAGAGTCTAGAAGTGAAGGAGAGACCAGACATTGGAGTGTTCGTCAAAGATCTCACTGGTAAGATACTCACTATAACACACACACACACACACACACACACACACACACACACACACACACACACACACACACACACACACACACACACAGCAGAGTCTTGAAGTGAAGGAGAGACCAGACATTGGAGTGTTCGTCAAGGATCTCACTGGTAAGGTACTCACTATAACACACACACACACACACACACACACACACACAGCAGAGTCTAGAAGTGAAGGAGATACCAGACATTGGAGTGTTCGTCAAAGATCTCACTGGTAAGATACTCACTATAACACACACACACAGCCGAGTGTAGAAGTGAAGGAGAGACCAGACATTGGAGTGTTCGTCAAGGATCTCACTGGTAACACTTTGTGAATTTTTTCCTAGTCTGGTTAGGACATAACCACCTGATTGTACGAAAAGAAAGATCGTTCCGTTCTGCGTAGGGCACGTTAAGCCGTCGGTCCCAGTGGCTGTCTATGATTACTTAGACGGCGGTCGTTACACAACCATGGCAGTCCCTAACCCTAACTAGTAGTAGTAGGCGGTTGAGAAACTCTGACACCAGGGTTTATCGGGTCGTTTGTCGACTCGGTGTCCCACGTAAAAAGAAAATAAGAAGAAGAGGCAATGCCTCTATGGGCAGGGAAATAGTAGGGGAAGTGGGTAGCGCAGGTTACTCGCGCTGCTACTCGTCATGCCGCTGCCACTTCCCGTGCTCCCGCGAGTGTCGGCGTTTCACGAGCGCGAGTGGAATGTATTGCTTTCTCGGTCACTCGTATTACTGCAAGGAGTTTGACGGCAGCGTGTGTAAACTCACTCGCGTTGGTACTTCCGGCGGAAGTTTTTCGAGCAATATTCGCGGCAGCATAGTGTTAACGTAGCTTAACATACACATCAAATACACACATACACACACAAACGTAGTAACACATACACACCAAACACACACACACAAACAAGTGTAAATAACAAAGTGACATATTTGCTTATCACATCACTTTTTTGCCTTTACTATAATAACTGTTGTATATGTACCTAAGTAAAGCTAAAATTGTTAAGGCGAGTGTACTCGTGAACGACCTCGACAGTGGCGCCACTTCACACAAAAGAGTTTTCTCTTTACACAAACAATCTATCAGAATAGCCGTTGCCCAAGTTTTTCGTATTATCCTTGTAAAATTAGAACCTGCAAACATAATGATATATTCGCTGCAATTAAAGTTATGGAAAAAAGTGCCTAAATACGGCCACTTTTGGTATTAATTGCCATAACTTTAATTACAGCTAATATTTCATTGAGTTTGCAGGTTTTATATTTACATAAGGATAATACTAAAAACTTGGGCAAGGGATATTCTGATAGATTGTTTGTATGAAGATATTTATTTTTGTGAAGTGGTGCCACTGTCGATATCGTTGACGGCTACACTCGCCTTTAATCATTATTAATGATGCCGCTCATTAATGATTTTATTATTATTTTATCTTTTTTTATAACTTACTACTGACTCAGTATGACTTTTTATGTAAATACTTTATTATTAACTAGATTCCCGTCCAGAGCTGCCACAAATTTTCCCGTGGTAATAGTTGTTATCCTGCGGTAAAAAGTGGCTTATGTGTTATTCCAGGTTATACTCTACCTGTGTTCCAAATTTCATCCAAATCGGTCAAGCCGTTTGAGCGTGAAGAGGTAACAAACATACATACACAATTCAGATTTATAACTTAAGTATGAATTTCAGGCTACGTTGTCCACAATGCTGACGAGCTTGAGAAAATAATGGCGGTCGGTAACAAAAACCGCCATATTGGAGCGACTGCGATGAACACTGAGAGCTCCAGGTTTGTCACTATTTGATCATATCCCTTGCGGGGCAGGCAGAGCGTTGACGGCCGTAGAACGGATATTAACACCACGTCTGACAAAAGTTTTTGGGTCATTCAAAAAATTGTGTATCACTAGAGTAACAGGTTGTCAGTCTGTCGCCTAAACTTGTTATACACATGAAACCCTCGAGTCCCTTACGACACCCTCGGGAAAGAAATGGGGTACTATTGGGTTACAAATTTGCAGTAGCAACAATTAGGTAGGTTACTGATACGGGTATAGTTGAAATTTCGTGCATAAAATTTCGTATGAAATTTTACATGTGCCCGATACCGATAACAAAGAACAACTTTCCCTAAGGAAATAGGTCGAATATGGAAAAAATGGGCTTCCAAAGTAACCCAAATCAGCTGATCGGAAACTTTGTATGGAAGGTCCAAACTTTTTTATTTAAATTTTCAATTTATGTTCCTTGGGGAAAGTTGTCCAGTTTTATAGACAGTCCTACTTATAGTCTGTACGTGTAGGTTATTCAATTCAATCATACTATATCACTTACGGGGTAGGCAGAGCGTTAACGACCGTACAACGGATATTAACACCACGTCTGACAAATGTTTGAGGGTCAATCAGTTAACTTAAACTGACACGTTTACGCTCTGCCTACCCCGCAAGGGATAAAGGCGTGATATATGTATGTATGTATGTATTTATATGTAGGTTTGTATTTATTGCGTTAATTCAAGTTATCTTTCCTTTTGTATTAACTCTCGCACCACTCTGTTTTTCTATACTTTCTCCTCCAGCCAAAGGTTGTCTGGAAGAGATCGCTTGTAGCGATAAGGCCGCCTTTGCGCATGCCAGCTATAAATTTTCCTGTTATTTTTGTTTGTTATTTTGTGCAATAAAGTGTTTTTACTTACTTAAAATAATGGTGGCACCTGTTTTTCAGATCTCATGCAATATTCTCAATCACAGTGGAAAGCAGCAAGCGAGGCGTCGACGGGAAGACACATGTCAAAATGGGAAAACTACACCTTGTCGACTTGGCGGTGAGTGTGTTGGAATATACAGGGTGTAAGGGACAGCCCTACGAATGCAGACCATGAAACCGTACAACTTTCCCATAGAAGCATATGTGAGGAAACGACAAAAACATCGACCACCCGTACAAAATTGCAAGTCAATTTTTATGCCGTGTGATGCCGGCTTGGAATAGCATCATCCTATTTCTTTACCGTGGGCGTCGCAAGAGGTGACTAAGGGACTCGAGGGTGTGTATTGCAATCAAAGGCGATGGGCTGCCTACCTGTCACTATGGCGATACACAACTTCCCGAACGACCCTCAAATAAGTCAGACGTTGCGTAAATGTCCGTTTTTTGCGACCGTTTACGCTCTGCCTACCCCGCAAGGGATTATAGGTCGGTATGTATGTGTTAGTTTTTATTGACGTTTCCTGAAATATTTATTAATATGAAGTTGTTCAGTTTCATGGTCTGAATACACCCTATCAGTGTTCGGAGGGCTGTCCCTTACACCCTGTATACTCGACGTAGGAGTAAGAAAGATTTTATAAATACATACATTATTGGCCTCAACGGAAGGGTTAACTACTACGATGTTATTACAACAATTGTTTACGTGGTTTAAGCTTTCAAAACGCGGCAACTCGTATAGAAAAATATTTTAAACACTGCTTAATAGCGCGTCTAACTTTTTTGTTACAACACAGCTGTAGTCTGTACGGGTAGGTACTTAATTTCTCCTTTTTTTATTTGCAAGTTTAAAAAAATTGTATACCTAAGCTAAGTGTTTTAAAATTTGGTATTCAAGGTACTTATCTTATCAAATTTGAAAGATCCTTAATACGACCAAGTGTAGGTGTAATGTTTAATACAGGTGACAATACGAAAACACCCAATCTTTTTCATTTAGCCGGGTTATATTGGCTCGAGCAGGTGTTTTATAATTCACTGTTTACATTTTAAGTGCACATATTATTTTCTTAATAACAATTTGATTTATTTATTTTATTTTGATCGTATGCTTGAAAAAAAAAAAACAACTACTAATTTTGTATGTTTCGTTGATTAGAAATTGGTCCGTTTTGTTCAAAATGTATTAAACTGTAAACTGTAGTTAGTAAAAATTTGGAAAATAAAACATCTGTTTTTATTTGTTTGCAAAAAGATTAGTACCTAAACTTACAGACTATAGTAAAATTTCAGCCTTTACTAAATGCAAATAAAAAAATACTTACTTTAGGGTTCAGAACGTCAGAGCAAGACCCAAGCGACAGGCACGCGTCTGAAGGAGGCGACTAAAATCAACCAATCGCTGTCAGTTTTGGGGAACGTGATATCAGCGCTTGTGGACGGAAAGTCTACTCATATACCTTACAGGTTGGTCGCAAATACTTTGACACACACACACATACACACACACACACACACACACACACACATATACACACACACACACACTAAAATCAACCAATCGCTGTCAGTTTTGGGGAACGTGATATCAGCGCTTGTGGACGGTAAGTCCACTCATATACCTTACAGGTTGGTCGCAAATACTTTGACACACACACACATACACACACACACACGTATTGGGGAACGTGATATCAGCGCTTGTGGACGGAAAGTCCACTCATATACCTTACAGGTTGGTCGCAAATACTCACTCACACACACACACACACACACACACACACACACACACTCACACACTAAAATCAAGGAAAGTCCACTCATATACCTTACAGGTTCGTCGCAAATACTCACACACACACACACACACACACTAAAATCAAGGAAAGTCCACTCATATACCTTACAGGTTGGTCCCAAATACTCACTCACACACACACACACACACACACACACACACACACACACACACTAAAATCAAGGAAAATCCACTCATATACCTAACAGGTTGGTCGCAAATACTCACTCTCACACACACACACACACACTAAAATCAAGGAAAGTCCACTCATATACCTTACAGATTCGTCGCAAATACTCACTCACACACACACACACACACACACACACTAAAATCTAGGAAAGTCCACTCATATACCTTACAGGTTGGTCCCAAATACTTAAACACACACACACACTAAAATCATGGAAAGCCCACTCATATTTTATTTTATTTTATTATTATTGAGAAACAAACAGCATTGTTATTACATGACAATAATAGTACATTGTGCCGAGGTATGGAAAATAAGACTTTGCTGGACGAGTAAGTATAGTTTGAACTTCAATTATACAAGTCAAGCAAAGTAATTTTCCCCGAGGCTTACATAGTGCTTTTCTCAAAAAAAGGCTAGGAAATGAAAGATTGACTTCTTAAAAAAGTTAGCTAGCGACCACAACACAACGAAACAAATAAAAATTATAATTTTCCCACCAATTGTAACTTTTTAAAATAAATTCGCCTGTAAGGCACAGTATTACGTAATATTCAGCCATACTACATGTTTAGTTCATTCTTTTCTTTTTTAATTCTGGACAGGCAAGGGTCTTCACATCATACAGCCTCGTCTTTAGTTACCTGTTTCATACAAAATTACGTTCCGTTTCTATGAGAGTCATCGAGATAATTTTGAAATCAAATTATGTGGGTTTAGCGTATAACGAATTTATCTTAATGGACACCAGCAAAGGATTTCCATACAACTTTGCTGGCGTGATCTGAGACGTGACAAACAATGTGAAACTTCGCGGTTTCTTTTTTTGAAAGAAATGAACACATTTCCTAGCATGTTTGAGAAAACAAACTTAAATAACACATTTGCCAGCAAAGTTTCCACTACCTTAATAATACAAAATCGTCGATTTTGACAAATTTCGTTAAAAATTTATAAATTTTGAATAAAAATTAAAATTAATATGAATGAAATGATGAATGATGAATATACTATAAATACTTAAGAAAAGCCGAAAAAACCATAACAAATTAATTTAAAATACATATATATAACTAACTATTTATCATTAAATTTGTTTTTGATTGCACTAGCATATTTATGGAAATTTTCATAGAATATGTCGATATGACTAAAAGATGCGTTATATTTTCTGCATGACCTAACAAGAAAACGGTTCTGTGCATAATTGGTTTCGCAAAATTGTGGAGCAAATACATGTTTAGAGCGACTATTAATTCTTGAGCACTTTATGGATATATTACTCAATAAATTAGGAGAATCAACTTTATTATTAGTAATTTTATACAAAAGTATTTGATCTCTTTGTTCTCGGCGCTCTTCTAAAGACTGTATACGGTCGAGATTACAACCTGGGTATTTAAATTTAATCCACTTGATAAATTTATTTTGTATACGTTCTATAGCATCAATATGGACTGAATATTGGGGGTTCCACACAGTGGAGGCGTATTCAAGGTGGGATCTCACGAGTGAGTTATAAAGCAGTAACAAGGTGCGATAGTTTTTAAAATCTTTACTCTGTCTGAATATAAAACCTAGCATTTTATACGCTTTCGCAGTGATTAAATCTATATGAGGGCCTAAAATCAAGGAAAGTCCACTGATATTCCTTACAGGTTGGTCGCAAATACTTCGACACACACACACACACATCACACACACACATCACACACACACACTCTCTCTAACATAGTCTACTACTTACACCTTGTATAGACAAAAGATTTCTCATCAAAATTTTAATTAGACTTTTGTCTCCTTTCTATAAATAAGTCCATTTAACTTTTGTATGAAAAACGTTCCACCTTAAAATGTTTAATTTTCGTTCAGGAATTCAAAACTGACGAGACTGCTTCAGGACTCGCTCGGAGGAAATTCTAAGACCGTTATGGTAAGTAAGTTGAATAAATAACTAAATACGGGTATAAGGGACAGCCCTCCGAATACTGATAGGGTGCATGCAGACTATGAAACTGAACAACTTATCACTGAGAATCAAATCGCCATCTTCCGCCGCACCTGTCAGTTGTTGTTGTATGGTAATTGTTCGGTTGCTGTTCCATTGTTTTATTAGGTTGTTCAGATATTGTTTAGTTGTTGTTCAGATGTTTCCCCTAGGAACAAAGGTAAAAAAATACCCTCAACACAAAATCACGATCAGCTGCAATTACTATGGGAAGTCCATTTTTTTTTCAGTTATCATTAGAATGAGAAGTTGTTCAGTTTTATGGTCTGAATGCGCCCTATAAGTATTCGGAGGGCTGTACCTTACATTGTTTTTTTTTTTTAACAGATCGCAACAATCGGCCCGGCTGACACTAATTACGTGGAAACTATCAGCACTTTACGTTACGCCAACCGAGCGAAGAATATTGAGAATAAAACACACGTTAACTCGGAACCAGGCGACGCGCTGCTCACTAGGTACGTTATAAAGTATACTTTTGTACAGATCATACAAAATATCTAACTAGGTTTATTCAAAATCAAAATCAAATTATTTATTTCTAAGTAGGAATTTTCAAGATTCTCTTTTCGAAAGTCACAGTCTACTTAACATAACATAATACATTCAATAAAAAGAATGGAAAATTTGCAGTAATATTACAAACATACATGTCTATGGTATGTCAAATTCATTGAACCCATGTCAAATTCATGTTTAAATACATGGAACTATAGATGAACCTGGAAGCCGTACTCTGTACTGAACAGTGAAGTTAGATTATTTATCGATCGATCGATATAAATGCGAGGCTCAGTTACGCTTCTCTCTTTCTTATTTTCCCGAGTTACTCCCGAGTGTACCCGACGTTTTCCCACGATAGTAGGGTGACCATAACATAATATAATCACTCATTTTAAGTATTAGACCGGGTCTGTCAACCCGCGACCACAATACATGAAACTGTGTTGAAACGTCGGGACACAGGTAAATTACTAATATTTACCTAAATACTATCGCGATAGACCCGGTCTAATACTTAAAATGAGTGAAAGTGATCGCGAGTGCTTAAAAAGTTATATAATATAATCAGTCGGTATGCATACCGAAAGAAATGAGGTACGTAGTCTTAACGAAACAACCATTTTGAAATTGACAATATAGTAAGTTCATTGCTTGGTTCATGCTTGTACTCAATAAAATCTGTACACAAAGAATATTTTGTAGATTGATGTTATTTAAGTTTTTAAATACTTATATATTACTTTCTAAAGAGCAATAAAGTATGCTTCCTTTTTCTATCTTGTTTTTTTGGAAGTAAAATAGTCCCAGTTACTTCCGACATGAATTAAACTACATGGTCAGCCTACTAACAAACTATTAGAAAGAGATCCAACGAATTTGGAGGTCATATTTCTTGATTGCTCTCCTTGTTTCCGGCTAGGGACTCCAGTTTTACCTACAAGCTTCTTGTTTAAATATAATCCATAAGGATTATGAATATAATTTATTAGATTGAAATTTAGATATATATTCTGTGCACGTCTTATCCGCATATCGTGTAATACCATTACCTACTCTTCCCTAGGTCTGCTGTAAGAAATTTCTTATTAGAGATAAGCAGTGCCTGTTGTGTCTGTATTCTTAATGGGTTTTTCTCTTTAATGTTCATGTGTACAATAAATCGTAAATAAATAAATAAATAATATAAATCGTTGTATTAATAATGATTTAAATACGGTATTTCAGATTCCAACAAGAAATCGATCAACTCAAGAAACAGCTTGAAGAGTCTACTAATGGTAAGAATAATTCACACACACACACACACTCGTACTTACACTGGTGTACATGTGTGCGTACAGGAGTTGTTTACGCATGTACCCAGCGCCGCACACACACACACACACACACACACACACACACACACACACACGTACTTACACTGGTGTTCAAGTCTCAAAAACGTTTCAGGCCTTCTTTCAGCATCCGTTATCAAGATAATTTTAAGGCGAGTGTAGCCGTCAACGACTTCAACAGTGGCACCATTTCACAGAAAAGTTTTCTCTTTATACAAACAATCTATCAGAACATCCGTTGCCCAAGTTTTTTAGTATTATCCTTAAGTAAAATTAGAACCTGCATGCTCAATGAAATATTCGCTGTAATTAAGAAAGTGGTCGTTTTTAGGCACTTTTTGCCATAACTTTAATTGCAGCGAATATTTCATTTAGTTTGCAGGTTCTAATTTTACTTAAAGATAATATTAAAAACTTGGGCAACGAATATTCTGATAGATTGTTTGTATAAAGAGAAATCTTTTTTTGGTGAAGTGACGCCACTGTCGAGGTCGTTGACGGCTACAGTCGCCTTAAAAAGTTTTATTAGTCGATGTTCCTTAAATTAACTTCTCTTTTGACCTTATTTTTTTAAATTTAGATATCGAAGAAGAAGAGGAAGCGGAAGAATTGAGCTCCGAACTATCAGACGCGACTCTAACCGATCCTGAGCTGGACTGCGAGGATCCTGAGGAGAAGAAGCGACGTCGCCGGCTCCGCAGACAGGAGAAGGTACTGTACACACACACACACACATACACACACACACACATCTCGCCGTCTCCGAAGACAAGAGGAGGTACTGGACACACACACACACACACATATACACACACACACACATCTCGCCGTCTCCGAAGACAAGAAATGGTACTGGACACACATACACACATATGCACACATACACACACACATCTATACTCACTCTGTATAGGAACTAAACTCAATTGCAATACACTTCTTACGACTTCCACGGGATAGAAATGGGGTGATGCTACTCTAAACCGGCATCATACGGAGATAGCAACATATATACTGAAAAGAAAACTATCAGACGCGACTCTAACCGATCCTGAGCTGGACTGTGAGGATCCTGAGGAGAAGAAGCGTCGTCGTCGGCTCCGCAGACAGGAGAAGGTACTGTACACACACACACATAAATACATACATACACATACACATACACACACGCATACACACACACACACACACATACACACACACACACATAAATACATACACACACATCTGCACTCACTCTGTACATGAAGTAAACTCTGAACTATCAGACGCGACTCTCCCCGATCATACACACAGCTAAACTCACATATATAGGGACTAAACTCCGAATCCTTCCAAATCCTTAATTTTTCTTCATTGACACCTCTTTGTGTATAGATCTGCCACCTGAGAATAAAATCAGGCCTGCAATAATGACTCAAGTTTAATTTTATTTTACATGGTGTAAAAAAATTTGCTGAGAATATTTTAAGGGATGAACCAGTACGTGAAACTGAACAACTTTCCCCAAGGAACATAGGTCGAAATATAAAAAAAATGGCCCTCCCATACAAATTATCCCGGCCGGGTAACACACTAAGTATGGGAGGGTCAAATTATTTTTTCATATTTCGACCTATGTTCCTTAGGGAAAGTTGTTCAGTTTCACGTACTGGTTCACCCCTTGAAATATTCTCTGCTAATTTTTTTACACCTTTTATATTTTGATTTTTATAGTAATGTAATTTTTTAAGCCTCTTTTTACTTATCCGCACGTTTAAACTCTTGCCTTGGGATTTAAGTGTCTTAAAACGTACAAAATTAAAGTTTATTTTTCAATTCTTATCGACTCCAAAGGTTCAACACTTACGACATTTTACCAAAGAGTATTTTCTGTGTGTATTTTTATGTACAACTAGCGGCCCGCCCAACTGCTAACCGATTTCCAACGGGAAACAGACCTTCTCCCGACATAAATCATACATAAAACCCTTCCTCTTGAATCACTCTATCTTTTAAAAAAAAACCTCATCCAAATCCGTGAGGTGGTTATGAAGATTTAAGCATACAAACAAACAGACATAGGGACAGACGCGGGAAGCGATGTTACTTCATACTATGTAGTGATACAAAAGGGGAAGGCCAATGTCCAGCAGTGGACTGTTGTGGCTGCTACATACATACACACATCACGCCTATATCCCTTGTGGGGTAGGCAGAGCGCAAACGGCCGCAAAACGGACATATACGCCACGTCTGACAAATATTTGATGGACATTCGGAAAATTGTGCATCGCAATAGTGATAGGTTGTCAGCCCATCGCCTAAAATTGCAATACACACCCTCGAGTCCCTTAGTCTTGATGCTTTTCTAAGCCGGCATCACACGGCAATGTTGTGGCTGTTAATGTATGTAATGTACCTATACCTAACACGGGAAGTGTTCTAAAATTTGGTATTCAATTTATCGCGGGTTTTCATCGCTTAGTTAGACTATATTCAATCTGTAAAGATAGAATTAGTCGCCGGGTATTAGTTGCAAAACTAACCCGGTAGATGAAGCCGTGCCACGCGTTACTGGCATTAAAATACACTTGCAAAATTGGCGGGCAAGGAACGAGCTGCGGTAGCCCAGATGGAAGAGGCGTCGCCACTAGTAACGCGAACCAGCGCTTGAAAATTTTTGAAAGTTTTCGAAAATTGTATACCTAACACGGGAAGCGCCGTGTGATGCCGGCCTAGAATAGAATCACCCCATTTCTTACCTATGGGTGTCGTATGAGGCAACTACGGGACTCGAGGGTTAGATGTGTATTGCAATTTTAGGCGATAGGCTGACAACATGTCACTATAGTAATACACAGTTATCTGATTGACCCTCAAACTTTTGTCAGGCGTGGTGTTAATATCCGTTTTACGATCGTTAACGCTCTGCCTACCCCGTGAGGGATATAGGCGTGATGTATGTATGTATCACGGGAAGTGTTTTAAAATTTGGTATTCAGTATGTGATGTAATTTAATTGTACATATTTCAGGAGAAACTTAACCGTGAGAAAGCTCATCTGGCGCGCCAAGTCTTGGAAGAGAAGCGAGCTGAGCTCCAGAAAACAAAGTGAGTTATCTTTTCGTGTGGGACACCGAGTCGTCCAACGACCCGATACACCCTGGTGTCAGTTTTTCAACCGCCTACTACTAGTAGGCCTCTGACATGGTTGTGTTACAACCGCGGTCTTAGTAATCGTAGACAGCAACCGGGACCGACGGCTTAACGTGCCCTCCGACGCACGGACAATCAGGTGGTTAGGCCATTGCGGCTGATTACGATCTGTCTATCTAGGGATATATTTGTGACATGTGTATGTATGTATCTTCAGTTTAAAACAGTTTATCAGCAGTAGTAGTTTTGCGCCGGTACTGGATCACCTCCAATTTTTTTATTATTAAGGATGGGTTTGCTCTTGACTTTACTCTAGGTCATAGGACAAATATATTCTATTAAATTACTAAATATAATCCGATGTGGCGCAGTGATAAAGCGACTGCCTGCAATGCAGGGGTTCCGGGTTCGATACCCCAGTGGAGCAATCACACACTTGATATTATTACTGTGTGATTTCTTCTCAGTCTGGTTAGGACATTGCAGGCTGAACCACCTGATTGTTCGTACGAAAGATTTTTCCGAGCTTCGAAGGGCACATGAAGCCATCGGTACCGGTTGCTGTCTATTCTGTCTACTTAGACGCCGGTCGTATCCAACCATGTCAGAGGCCTGCTACTAGTAGTGGTTGTAGTAGTAGGTGGTTGAAAAACTCTGACACCAGGGTTCATCGGGTCGTTATTCGGCTCAGTGTCCCACAAGATAACAAGAAGGATGCTATTTCTCTCTGCGGAGATTAGTCAATAGCATAGTAATATTCTATCTATCTAGTAACATGCATTTCAAATTTATCTGTAAATCTCCCACATACAAATAAATAAATTACACGAAAAATATTCCTAACTAGCTGGTATTTGCAAACTTTGTTTCGCAGACTTACCCTAATATTAGTGTACCAGCAGAAGCGGTATATCTGAACTACTTTTATAGCTGGCGGCCAAAAATCTCCGTTAAATCGTTTTTCCACGGGAATGAGCATTTTTCCCGCGGTAAAAAGTATTCTAGATGTTGACCAGGCTATACACAACAAAAAGTTTCATTCGAATCCGTCAAGTGGTTTCGGAGATTAGCCCGGACAAACAGACAGACTTTAAAAAAATTATATGAAATATGTTCTAATCCTATTTTAAAATCCCCTACGATTAGATTTTCGAAAATTTATTCAATGTACAGACACACGGGTTTTAGCCTTGGACAATTAATCTTCGAAGCATGGTTTGGTGTGTGGCTGGCCGTACTACATTACCAACTCTCAACTCTTGTACTCAACCCGTGGTTAACGGTGTTGGTGGCATAATTAACTCCCACTTCTGTATATATGTTAGTTGTTAGTAAGTATCAATACTCAAATGTTTATTGCATTCCATGAGGCACAGGTGTTACAGTAAATGTTATATATAAAGTTATCATTGTTAATTAATATAACTACCACATGGACCCTGTTGGGCACAGCAATTTAGGAGAGAGGAGTCATAATTTTTATTTCTTCAAATGTATGTTTACTCGGGGGTGGGGGGGATTTCAGTGAATGTATAGTTTATTTAATTATTGATTTGTTTAGCTTAGAGTATAATATATTAGATTATATTATTAAATTAATTTAATTTATATTATATTAAGTATATCATCGAATGACAATTTGAAAAACTGGACAATGTCAACAAACCCTAAAACTTTTTTATATATGCTATATGCTAATTTTAATTATATTATTATTATATGCTAATTTTAATTGTCCTATCAGTTAAGAATTCTTCTATCGTATAATAGCATTTGTCAAGTAGTAATGATTTCAATTTTTGGAGAAAAATATGTTCTTTATTTTCGCTCTTTAACGTATCAGGTATTTTATTATATATTTTTATGGCCATTACGTACGGACTTGTCGACTGCAGATTAAGACGAGATCTTGGTAACATTAGTCTATTTTTATGTCGTAAGGAATAGTTTGTGGGGATATCACTGCGTTTTGTAAAAAATGAATTATGTTTTCTCACAAATTTACATACTTCCAGGATATAGATACAGGGCAACGTTAGAATTCTAAACTCGCGAAAATATGGTTTACAAGATTCTGTTTGTTTTATTTGTGCTAGAATCCTTATAAGTTTTTTTTGGCGTGTTAGCAGATCTGGTGCGTATGTACTATCACCCCATAAAATAATGCCATAACACAACCAAGCGTACGCATATGCATAATAGAGAGATAGAGCTGTTTGTAGGTCTGTGGAGATTTTTATCTCTCTGAGTGCATATGAGAATCGTGATAGTTTTGATTTTATTTTTTCTATATGCACATATCAATTGTGCACACTGTTTTTGAACCCCATTAAACAAAACAAAATAGATAACGTGTGTGTTTCACAGGAAACAACAAGAAGAGCTCAAAGAGAAACTCCAACGTCTGGAGTGCAAGGTCCTCGTGGGCGGAGAGAATCTGCTGGATAAAGCTGATGCCCAGCGCGAGCTGTTGGAGCGAGCTGCGCGCGAGCTGGAAGAACGGAGGCTCGCCGAGGCGCGTCTGCAAGCGCATTTGAACAAGAAAGAGGTAATGTTACGTAATTGTGTGTGTGTGTGTGTGTGTGTTGTTGGAGGAGCGGAGACTAGCCAAGGCGCGTCTGCAAGCGCATTTGAACAAGAAAGAGGTAATGTTACGTAATTTTGTGTGTGTGTGTGTGTGTGTGTTGTTGGAAGAGCGAAGACTGGCCGAGGCGCGTCTGCAAGCGCATTTGAACAAGAAAGAGGTAATGTTACGTAATTTTGTGTGTGTGTGTGTGTGTGTGTTGTTGGAAGAGCGAAGACTGGCCGAGGCGCGTCTGCAAGCGCATTTGAACAAGAAAGAGGTAATGTTACGTAATTGTGTGTGTGTGTGTGTTGGAAGAGCGAAGACTTGCCGAGGCGCGTCTGCAAGCGCATTTGAACAAGAAAGAGGTAATAATACGTAATTGTGTGTGTGTGTGTGTGTGTGTGTGTGTGTGTGTGTGTTGTTGGAGGAGCGAAGACTGGCCGAGGCGCGTCTGCAAGCGCATTTGAACAAGAAAGAGGTAATGTTACGTAATTGTGTGTGTGTGTGTGTGTGTGTGTGTGTGTTGGAGCGAGCTGCGCGCGAGCTGGAAGAGCGAAGACTAGCCGAGGCGCGTCTGCAAGCGCATTTGAACAAGAAAGAGGTAATGTTACGTAATTGTGTGTGTGTGTGTGTGTGTGTGTGTGTGTGTGTGTGTGTTGGAGAGAGCTGCGCGCGAACTGGAAGAGCGGAGACTGGCCGAGGCGCGTCTGCAAGCGCATTTGAACAAGAAAGAAGTAATGTTACGTCATTGTGTGTGTGTGTGTGTGTGTGTGTGTTGTTGGAGCAGCGAAGACTCGCCGAGGCGCGTCTGCAAGCGCATTTGAACAAGAAAGAGGTAATGTTACGTAATTGTGTGTGTGTGTGTGTGTGTATGTATGTTTGTTACCTTTTCACGCTCAAACACTTGACTGATTTGGATGAATTTGGAACACAGAGAGAGAGTGGCAGCGGGTGAAACCGCTGGACGGAAATCTAGTACATACATACATCAGCCTATTGCAGTCCACTGCTGGACTGCTGCCTCCCCCAGGGTACGCCATAGGACACGATCTCCCGTTTTCGCCATTCAGTCGCTACCAGCCACCTTTTTTAAGTCACCGGTCCATCTGGCCGGAGGTCGTCCAACGCTACGCTTGCCGAGGCGTGGCCTCCACTCGAGAACCCGCTTACTCCACCGTCCGTCGGTTCTACGACAAATGTGCCCAGCCCACTGCCACTTCAGTTTGCTACACTTCCAGACTATGTCCGTTACTTTGGTTTTTTTGCGGATAGTCTCGTTCCGGATTTTATCCATTATGCATACATAAGTATTTAAATTTCATTTATTCAAATATGTCAGACGTGGCGTAAATGTCCGTTTTTTGCGGCCGTTTACGCTCTGCCTACCCCGCAAGGGATTATAGGCGTGATATGATATGTGTCACTGTTAAATTTCTCGAATAAGTCAAGATGACTCTTTACAGAAGTAGATACGTCCATTTCTTGTTTTTGTACAATGAAGTATATTTATGTTATGTTATACGGCACGGATTTACAAGCTTGGCAATGTTTAAAGCTTAAATTTTTTAAAGTGCGGTTCACATGATTCTGTTGGCTTCAAACTGCATACCGCTCGAAGACATCTTTTTTGTGCAATAAATACAAACTGCCTATCTGTGGAGTTGCCCCAAAATATCAACCCGTATCTTAATATTGACTCGACGTGTGCTCTGTCTGAAATCAAAACTGTAGACTGGTCCGCTGCTTTTGACAATTGTTACAATGCTAAGGAGAACTTTCTAGATAGATAGATAGATAGATAGAAAACATTTATTCCAAAAACAGTGCAATTAAACAGTTACAAAACATTAAAAAAAACAGTAGATAACAAAAGAAACAAGTAAAAGTTCACGTACACTGGTCAAGGAAAAGGGACTGACTCAGCATGTTGTTGCAAAGAGCAGGCAACCCTTAGCAACACTGATATTCTGTCAGTACCAGAGTTACGCTCACGAAATTATTAACTAACGGTGATAATAAAATAAAATATGTATCGAAGCTGTAATTAAAATTTATTTACTATGAGGTAGGTAAAGAAGAAAACGGTACACACGGTACGGTTGCTCAACCGTATCACAGTCCACAATAACCACCAGTTTTTCGGAGGGCACCAGATTTTTTGTTGCAAATCCATGCCGTCGCGTCAATCGTCGTTACCAGAAACGACACCAAAATAAGTTTCTAGAACTTAATTTGAAAATTCGCGCACTTCATTTAGATTGACATGTGGTCGCCTATCACACAATATCCGAGTCAATCGCATTGTTTTAGATACGCATTTATGTTCAAAATACTGTATATGGAAAGTGATTTATTAAAAAATTTGGACACAAATAGTATCATTCGAGAATTTAATTGTCGAAAAAACCGCAATGTGCATTTTAATATAAACCATAAGTACATGCTTTGGATTTTAATGTAGTCACACCTATTCCTCATGTTAAATCACAGTATTACCATACACCCGACGTGGATTGCTTAGGGCATCAAGTGGTCTTAATCCGTGCCTGCCGTACCGCGTGTGCGTGTATAAAGATCTAAGAATACAAATTTACAATAATATTAAGTGATTCACGTAATCGTTTGTATCGCAGGCGGAGCGGCTGGACTTAGAGGAGCGCTATTCATCGCTGCAAGAAGAGAACGCGGCCAAGACGCGCAAGCTGAAACGTGCCGTGCAGCTATTGAGCGCTGCCAAAGGTAAGCTAGTTTAAAAAACCACCAAAAAAAATACCCTTTATTTTTATTTTTTTTATAAATTTACCTCTTTTTTTTAAAAACCGGTTAAGTGCGAGTCGGACTCGCGCACAAAGGGTTCCGTACCATTATTTACTTGCAAAAAGAAAACACGTGTTTTGTATGGCAGCCCCCATATATATTTTTTTGTATTTGTTGTTATAGCAGCAACAGAAATACAACATCTGTAAAAATTTCAACTGTCTAACTTTCGCGGTTCATGAGATACAGCCATCATACAAAAAAAATAGTTTTTTGTATGGGAGCCCCCTTAAAATAATTACTTTATTAAATTTTTTAGTATTTGTTGTTATAGCGGCAACAGAAATACATCATCTGTGAAAATTTCAACTGTCTAGGTATAACGGTTCAGGAGATACAGCCTCGTAACTCGTGACAGCCGAGCCTCAGTAATAGAGTTTCCGTTATTACCCTTTGGGTACGAAACCCTAAAAACAAAAAAAAAATCTTTATCTTTTCAATATTTTTTTGATATATTAGGTCCTTACATATGAAATTGGCGTTTTGTATGGGAGGAACAAAAAGTCGTTTTTTTTTAATATAGTATATTTATTTAATCAAAGTATGAGCCATTGTAATCTATGCACTTTTGCCATCTCATAGGTAGTTCATTGATCCCTTTACTAAAAAAACCATTCGGACGGGAATCAATAAAATCTTTGAAGGCGATTTGGACTGCCCCATCTGAGTTGAATTTTTTCCCTTGCAAGAAGTTATCCAAATTTCGAAAAAAATGGTAATCTGTTGGAGCAAGGTCCGGGGAGTACGGTGGATGCCTTAGACATTCCAATTGAAGCTCTTCTAATTTGCTAGCCGTCTGTTGTGCAGTGTGTGGTCTAGCGTTGTCGTGAAGCAACAGTGGCGTAGAGCGATTGACCAACCTCGGTTGTTTAGCAGCTAGCTTTTCCATCATGGTTTGCAATTGCTGACAGTAGACATCTGCCGTAATCGTCTGGCCAGATTTGAGAAAACTGTAATGAACGACACCGGCGCTAGTCCACCAAACGCTTACAAGTAACTTTTTATTGGTCAATTTTCGCTTGGAGCAGGCTTTGGGCTGGCTTGCCAGGGTCCAGCCATTGCGATGAGCGCTTCCGATTATCGTAGAGAATCCACTTTTCATCACAGGTAATGATTCGATTTAAAATCCCTTCGTTATTGTGCCGGTCAAGTAATGTAACGCAGCAGTTGACGCGCGTTTGCCGGTTTGCTTCACTCAATTCGTGAGGAACCCACCTTTCAAGTTTTTTAATCTTTCCAATTTGCTTCAAGTGGATTAAAACAGTTTTATCACTAACACCGAAGCCTGCAGCTAATTCGGACGTGGTTTGCGATGGATCCGCTTCCACAATAGCCTTCAATTCTTCATTATCAACTTGGGTCTCCGGCCGTCCACGGGGCTTGTTTTGCAGGTCGAAATTACCAGAACGAAAACGTTGGAACCAAAAACGCACTGTGTTTTCTTTTGCGACACAACCGCCATACACATCATTAACCCTTCGAGCCGTTTCCGCAGCACTGGTGCCACGGTGGAACTCGTACTCGTAAATAACGCGATATTTCAAATTTTCCATTTTGTAAATTGAGCGATGCAAACAGAAAAAAGATAAGTAAAAAAACAAATGAATGACGGTTTACGACACACAACTACATGTGGAAATAGCTGTATAAATTTGAATTTCGAATTCCTAACCAAATAGGAGAAATTTGTGATCAAAGTGGCCAGTACGACAAAACGACAATTTCATATGTAAGGACCTAATATTTATGTTCCAAAAAAGCACGTTGTAAGGGATAAACCACAAAACCTTTCTGGGTTAACTCATCGCTTGAGTACTTAAGGCGAGTATAACCGTGAACGACCTCGACAGTGGCGCCACTTGACAAAAAGTTTATTTTCTCTTTATACAAAGAATCTATCAGAATATCATTTGCCAAAATTTTTAGTATTATCCTTCAGTAATATTAGAACCTGCAAACTCAATGAACTTCACTGTAATTAAAGCTATGGCAATTAATAACAAAAGTGGCCGTCATTAGGCACTTTTTTCTATAAATTTAATTGCAGCGAATATTACATCGAGTTCCCAGGTTCTAATTTTACTTAAGGATAATACTTAAAACTTGAGCAACGGACATACTGATAGATTGTTTGTATAAATAGAAAATATTTTTTTTGCGTAATGGCCACTGGTAAAACGGCCACAATTGGTATTAATTTCCATAAGTGTAGTTGCGCCACGCTGTCGAGGTCGTTCACGGGTACACTCGCCTTAACCCAGAAAATATTTGTGGTATATAATAATAATAAAATTTATTTATATCCCAAAAAAGTTGAACATATATTAAGTTTTGAAGTCCTGACCCCCAAACTAGGTTTAAACCTGTATCTTGGGAGGCAGTGGATTATTCGTGGAGTGTTAATCTATACAATACAAACAATGGGAGCGGATGTAGTTAGAAACAACACACACACGCACACACACATCACGCCTATAAACCCTTGGGGTAGGCAGTGCCCAAACGGCCGCAAAAAACGGTCATTTACGCCACGTCTGACAAATATATGAGGGTCATTCGAAAAATTATGTATCGCCATAGTGACAGGCTGTCAACCTATCGCCTAACATTGCAATACACACCCTAGGGAAAGAAATGGGGTGATGGTGTTCTAAGCCGGCATCACACGGCAGTTAGATACAAGTATGGGATTTATCCCTTGCAACGTGTATTTTTTGGGAGGTCAGTTGTATTTTTTTTTTTAATAATTTGTTGCAGCCGAGCTGGCTGACCAGCAGAGGGACCAGCAACGCGAAATGGAGGGCATCTTGGACAGTGTCCGCGCCCTCAACCGAGAGATACAATTAGCTGATCTTGTGCTCAATTTGTATATACCTAAAGAATACCAGGTAATAATATTCTGTTTTTCATTGAATTACTTTATTCAATGTAGGAAAGTATTGCCCTCAATTCGGGATATAAATTCTCCTTACTTGCCTTTTAGTGCTGTCACTTTCCGTCAAATATGTTTAGAAAAGGAAAGGAGATATCTAAGTCCTGTCATTTTTAAAAACGTAAATGGTTTCTTCGCCTTTTCTAGTCCATTTAGTCGCGATTGTGTTGATCGTCGCCTTATTTTGACAGATAACACGTATTTTGCATGAAATTATAAGACAAGACACGACTAAAATATCTCCTATCCTTTTCTAAACTTATTTGACAAAAAGTGACAGCACTCATTTAAGGCAAGTAAGGAAAATTTATATCCCGAATTGATGCCATTATCACTTATTGACGTCATAATCCGTACATACACATACATACACATATCACGCCAATAATCCCTTGTAGGGTAGGCAGAGCGTTAACGGCCGTAAAACGGATATTTACACCACGTCTGACAAAAGTTTGAGGGTCAATCAGACAACTGTGTATCGCTATAGTGACAGGTTGTCAGCCCATCGCCTAAAATTGCATACTCGAGTCCCTTAGTTGCCTCTTACGACTCCCACGGGAAAGAAATGGGGTGATGCTATTCTAAGCCGGCATCACACGGCCGTCATTGTAAAAAAATATATTTGGTATTACACAATTTTCTTTTTTTTTTTAGTAACAATTTTGTGTTGTCGTAATAGAAAACCGGCTCGGGCGGAATAAAAATAATTAATAATAAAGGCACTGCCAATTACCAGCTACACCAGTCCATACTGGACACGGGCCTCCCGTATTGGGGGATATTGCCGTATTCACCACGCTTGGTAAGGTTGGCGAGCGCAGTGCAAGTTGTTGTATAATTTAAAATTATTTTTGAGAAAAGTGCCGTGTGAGGCCGGCTTAGAATAGCATCACCCCATTTCTTGCCCGTGGGAGTCGTAAGAGGCGACTAAGTGACTCGAGGGTGTGTATTGCAGTTTTAGGCGATGGGCTGACAACCTGCCACTATGGCGATACATGATTTTCCGGATGACCCTCAAATGTTTGTCAGACGTGGCGTAAATGTCCGTTTATGCGGCCATTTATGCTCTGCCTACCCTGCAAGGGATTATAGGCGTGATATGTGTATGTATGTATTTTTGAGAAACAAACAGCATTGTTATTACATTTTACAATGAACAAACTTAAATAACACATTTGTCAGCAAAGTTTCCACTACTTAAATAATACAAAATCGTCGATTTTGACAAGTTTCGTTAAGAAATTATGAATTTTGAATAAAAATTAATATGAATGAAATGATCATGACCATACTATAAATACTTAACATACATACATATATCACGCCTATAATCCCCTGTAGGGTAGGCAGAGCGTAAACAGCCGCAAAAAACGGCCATTTATACCACGTCTGACAAATGTTTGCGGGTCATTCGGAAAATGGCGTATCGCTATAGTGATAGGTTGTCAGCCCATCGCCTAAAATTGCAATACACAAGTCCCTCAGTTGCCTCTTACAACTCCCACGGGAAAAAATGGGGTGATGCTATTCTAAGCCGGCATCACACGGCAAATAATAACTACTTAAGGAAAGCCGAAACAAACATATTCACAGATAACACTGCTGTTTATTCCCAGGATTGATCCCTTAGTCGGTTTTTGCAACACCTACGGTTAGATATTGGGTGATGCTATCTGAAGCCGGCACCACCAGCTAAGATGATTTTGAGTCATCATTATTGTCTTTTTGACTCAAACAAAAAATAGGAAAAATAATACGGCCTGAAGTTAAAATGAAAAGCGAAATGTGAACCAGAATCCACATATTCATACTACTAAAACATTATTTTCTAAACAAATGAAAGCAGATGTTTTTCTTTTCCAAGTTTCTGTGTACTGAGCATATTTTTCGAACAAAACGATCAAATTTGTATTCAATGAAACATAGAAAAACATTGTCATTTAATGCTATTCAGCACAATTAAAAGACGATAAATCTAAAATCGCCTTATTTTTATTTTGAAAATGATTTACTTATCCTCTTTAAACTTAAACAGTGAATTATAAAACACCTGTTCGAGTCAATATAACCCGGCTAAGTAACAGATTACGATGTTTTCTTATCACCTGTTCTATTACAACAATATTTGGTCGTATAACTGAACTGTCAAATTCGATGAGTCGTAACATTACCTACACGTACAGACTATAGGCAGGGTCACAATTGTTTGACCAAAAATTTATAATCCTAATATTGATTGTCCTCAGCTTTAAAGTCCTAACTATCGATTGTCCTAATGCTCTATCATCCTAACTATATTATGTCCTATTTTTTACAGTCCTTATATTCTATAGAGTCATATTAAATTGAATCCTAATATTTTGAAGGTGAGTTCAACTCGTGAAAGTGAACAAAATTCCTCAAAAACATAGGTCGTAATACGAAGTAGCCTCCCAACTCACATACGAAAAAGTTAAAAGTCACTTTGGGAAAGCCAATATTATTTTTTTATGTTTCGACCTATGTTTCTTGGAAAAAGTTATTCAGTTACTTAACGAGTAAAATTAGGAACAGGACTAAAAAAACATTAGGACAAGCAATTCGTTAGAATAATATTTAGGTCAATCAAACACAAGGACAACGAATATTAGGTCTATCGAATATTATAACAACCGACCATTTGGACATTCAAATATTAGAACATAAAATATTAGGACAATCAAATATTAGGACAATAATTTTTAGGAAAATCGATCATAAGGTCAAACAAAAGGTTCTCAATGTAATTATTTGCAGGCGCTGATAGAGCAATACGTGCATTGGAACGAGCAACTTGGCGAGTGGCAGGTGAGTTTACTATTCCCATGGGAAAAAAATGGGGGTGATGCTATTCTAAGCCCGCATCACACATATTTAAGTAATACATAAACTTATACTGACATCCTGGGATATTTATAAATAGTTTACAATGATTTTGGTATACACATACACATATCACGCCTATAATCCCTTGCGGGGTAGGCAGAGCATAGATAGCCGCATAAAACGGACTTTACGCCACGTCTGACAAACATTTGAGGGTCATCCGGAAAATTGTGTATCGCTATAGTGACAGGTTGTCAGCCCATCGCCTAAAATCACAATACACACCCTCGAGTCCCTTAGTCGCCTCATACGACTCCCACGGGCCAGAAACAGGGTGATGCTATTCTAAGCCGGCATCACGCGGCAAAGCCGGCATTACACGGCATTTTGGTATATAATTGTTAATTTTGAAATATGACTTCAACACTATTTTGGATGGCGTCAAAACACTAACATTTTCGAGCACTTAAAAAAAACGATAAAGGAACTCTATCGTAATTGAAATAAAGGTGGCATTGTACAATTCTTTTATGTTTTTTTTTTTAATGAAAAGTGCTCGAGATGTCGATCGCCCAAACGTACAGTCGGTTATAGCACATAAGGTACCAGGGGTACTCCAAAAGAACTGAATTATTTTTATACCCAGTTAATACACAATAAAAATTTAAACTTATTTTCATAAAAAAAAGTCATTTTCTACTCATACATATTAATTTCAAGAAAAAAATATTGCTGGGGACAAAAATAATTCAACTCTTTTGGAGTACCCCTGGCACCTACCTTATGTGCTACAACCGACTGTACTTTTGGTCTGCGGCAGCCCTACTTCTTACATTTTGAAGTTGTTTGAAAAACGTTTAATGAAATCTATAAGAGTATTTTTGAACAATAGTTTTTGCACAAGTACAACTTTAAATATATTATTAATACTTGACAGGTAAAATGCGTCGCTTACACCGGAAACAACATGGCCGCGCCGCGTCGACACAAGCACGACAAGCAGCCGCAGGTAAGCACGTGACGTGACCTGACCTAATCTGGCCTGATCTGACCTGATCTGACCTAATCTGGCCTGATCTGACCTGATCTGATCTGACCTGGCCTGGATTGACCTGACCTGACCTGACCTGACCTGACCTGTCCTGATCTGACCTGACCTGACCTTGCATGATCTGACCTGATCTGACCTAGCCTGATCTGACCTAGCCTGATCTGACCTGGCCTGATCTGACCTAGCCTGATCTGACCTGACCTTACCTTGCATGATCTGACCTGATCTGACCTAGCCTGATCTGACCTGACCTGATCTGACCTGACCTAACCAGACCTGGACTGGACTGACATGACTTCATCACAATTAATTAAACGGGTTTGAGTTGTGTATTTAAGAGCTACTACACAAGTATGTCAGCATTCTGCGTGGAACCGGGACGATACGCTAGACAATTAAGAAATTGATGGCGGTAGAAGAATAGTAATTTTAATCCTAAATGATGACGTCTAACACCTTAATCAGCCGTGACCTCGGCGAAACGTAGAAATTGAAAAATTTTAAAAATACATAACTTAAATCCGTTTAAAATTGTTTTATTATGCCGAGTAATAGTTGCGCTTAACCTGGTCTGACTTGATTTGATCTGACGTGACATAGCCTGACCTCTCTCACTCTTTTTGTGTGGGACACCGAGTCGTCCAACGACCCGATGAACCCTGGTGTCAGAGTTTTTCAACCGCCTACTACCACTAGTAGGCCTCAGACATGGTTGTGTTACGACCGCCGTCTAAATAATCAAAGGCAGCAACCGGGACCGACGGCTTAACGTGCCCTCCGAAGCACGGAACCATTTCTTTTCGGACAATCAGTTGATTCACCCTGCAATGTTCTAACCAGACCGGGAACAAATTCACAAAGTGATAAATATCAACTTTGTAAGTGTCCCACCGAGAATAGAACCCGGAACCTTTGCGTAGCAGGCAGTCGCACTACCACTGCGCCACATCGCCTGACCTGACTGGACCAGACATGGTTTGAACTGACCTGACCTAACCTAGGCTTAAATACATATCTATTTAAATCGCAAAAATGGGTCTTCGTAAATATTAATTATTTAATAATATTTTCTTGAGTTTGCACAACTATTACTCATCACAATAAAACAATTTTAAACGGATTTAAGTTGTGTTTATTTTGGATTTTACAATTCCTACGTTTCGAGCTCTTTACAGAGCCCGTGGTCACGGATGACTAAGATGTTAGACGTCATTATTTAGAATAGTAATTATTTTTGTTCTACCGCCATCTATTTCTTAATTGCCTAGCGTAACGTCCGGGTTCCACACAAATTGTAAAATCCAAAATAAACACAACTTAAATCCGTTTAAAATTGTTTTATTGTGATAATTATTTAATGTTTTTTGTAGATAGAGCCTCCGGACCTATCCAGCCGCTACCTGTCGTACTCCCACTGCCGCACGGCCGCTCAACCGCGCGTCAGGGCGGTCCGACCGCACACGTCCGCGGTTCCGCGTCCGCACACGGCTCTAAGGCAACGCCAGTGAATGTGATAGTATGATGTGTTTTTAATTTGGAAATGTAAACTTTTGTTTAGCAACTTTTTAAATTTTTTTCTTTTTTCTAATGTATGAAATATTTGATACAGAAAAAAAAGTATAATGATTGAGTATGTTCATATATAGGTTTTAGAGGCTTTATTGTAACCAAAATAAGACTAAAAAGAATATAAAATGTATTATTGAAATTTACTATTACAAATAAAAAAAAGAAAATAATGGTGAATATTATATTTAGATCTCACTGAAAGTTTTACCATAATTTAATTTTAATGTAACATTATTTTAGTATTTTTGTAACTTAACTAGTCACATTCCAGTGTACCTTTTTACATTTTAATTTGCACAAATTATAATAAATACTGCTTATTTAAACATGTTTTTTATTTATAAAAAGTAACAAATATTAGAAAATAACTAATTTCCTATAGTCAGTATGTTTAGGTACTTATCTTTATAAAAACAAATGAAAGAAGCTATTTTCAAGTTTCTACGTACTACAGAGTTTAAACATACAAAAACAGTAGAAGTAGTTAATTAATGCTTTCAAAATACAATCAAAAGAAAAGAAATATAACAAATTGTAAATAAAATATGCACTTAAAACAGTAAACAGTGAATTGTAAAACACCTGCTCAAGCCAATATAACGCGGCTAAACGAAAGAGACCGTGTTTTCGTATTGTCACCTGTATAAGTGCATTACACCAGTATTTGGTCGTATAACTGATTTGTCTTATTTCAAAAGATAAGTACCTACACGTACAGAATAAAATGATAGATATCGCGAAAGAAATTGACCTAAAAATGGGGACTCTTCTACTGACAGTTTTCGAGCTTATTATACTTTCATACCAGATGGCGTTGTGCTAAGTTGAAATTTTGACATTTTAGTCATAAATACATTGCATACGTTTCTATAGAAATAAGCTTTTTAAGCTCAGCGCCATCTAAATACATTTGGGGATTGGCTAGAAAAATTCCCATTTGACGCAAAATTTGCATTATAAGTCACAATTAAACAAATGAAAAAATGGCGACTAAACTATCAGAAATGGCGAAGAACACACAGACATTTTTAAACATGACATGACTAAGATAACTGTTATCCTTTTCTAAACCTATTTGAAGGAAAGTGACAGCGCTATTTAGAGTTAAAAGAAATAATAAATGAATAAATATCCAGGACAAATCACACAGCGCCATCTAGCCCCAAACTGAGCAAAGTTGGTATGGGAACAAGCATATACTTGTTTTTTGTAAATAAATACATATTATACATAGAAAACATCCAGACTAAACACAAATATTTGAAAATCGACTTTAACAAATATTTGTGTCTTGTGGGGATCGAACCCACGACTCTCGGCGTAGCAGGCAGGGGTACTATCCGCTACGCCATCGGGTCAGTCGAATTGGAATTATCGAATTGACACCACTGTCATACTAAACGCCTCTTGTGTGGCATTATAAACGCAATCTGTGTCAGCCTTTAGAAAAGGATACAAACCAAAAATAATTTGGAAAAAACATTGTATTCATTGATTACATAATTTGAAAAACTGGCAGTACAGACAGATATCGGTTTAAAGGGCGGGGCATACCGGCTCCGTGTCCGTTCCGTATCCAGCTCTCGTCCGTAGTCACGCACGAACTTATGACGTTGTAATGTATGGGACTGTATGAGATACGGCACACCGCTTGCGTGCAGCACGGAACGGATACGCAACGCAAGCGGTGTGCCGTATCTCTTACAGTCATAACGTCATAAGTTCGTGCGTGACTACGGACGAGAGCTGGATACGGAACGGATACGGAGCCGGTGTGCCCCGCTCTTTAACGTGATGACAAAAACTTGTTAAGAATCCTAGGTCGGATATAAGCGGCTCGACCGCTGCGGCGCTAAAGGGCGGAGCACACCGCACATGCGTGTACTGTCGGTTATAGCACATAAGGTACCACGGCTACTCCAAAAGAACTGAATTATTTTTATCCCCAGTCAATACATAATTAAAATTTAAACTTATTCTCATAAAATAAGTCATTTTCTACTAATACATATTCATGTCAAGAAAAAGATATTGCTAGGGACAAAAATAATTTAGTTTATTTGGGTACTCCAAATAAACTAAATTATTTTTGGTACCTTATGTGCTACAACCGACTGTACACGCGCGTAATCACGCATACGCAGGCGTAAAGGTCGTTTGTCGCGAAATTTCAAGGCTTTTTCTGCAACGTATTATACTTTAATTTACTCAATTCATTGATATAATTCGTTGCGCACAAGTCTCTGTAATCTCGCGAGTAATGGCGCTGCGCTGAATATAATCCGGCCCTAAGGGCTGTCGCAGAATAAACGTACTGTACCTAACATATCTAGGTATTGATTAGAATAACTTTGCAGGCATGATCAGACCATGAAACTAAATAAGTATCTTTTTTGTCAAATTCCGCAATATATTGACCAGTCTCTTGATTTTCTACAGGTTAGTATTTACCTTTAGGCTTATAAATAACAACTTTTTTCCCAAAAATACTACTTTATCAAAGTTACCACTTTTTTATAATGACGGCCGTCGCCCCTGCCACTACGTTTACCCTACTAGTCACTAAACTAAAAAACTCAAACAAACTAAAATGCAAAATGTCATATTTGCAAAATGCCATAGTAGCAGAATGTCTAAAACGCAAGTTACACGGCTATAATCTGAAATGTGATCGTGTCAAACCCAAAAACTTTCCCGGAAATGTAATTGAAATTAGTATTTTTCAACGATTTATCAAAAATATAAAAGAGAGCTGAATCTATCGATTCTTCTAAATAACTACTAATTAAAAAATTATGTAATTTTCGAAACTATTGACAAATGTTAAAAATGATGACTCATATCTTGACAGTTTGACGTTTTGCACTTAAGACATCTTGCTTTAATGTTCCGAGAAAGTAGACATTTTGGGAAAATATACATTTAGGGAAAACAGGCTTTATATGCACTAAGGAATATTTATATTATTACGTTAAAAATATGAGGTAGAGTGTATTTTCTAGATTTACGTCTAAACATTTTTCTCTTTTTAGTTCTTTTCGTACAATCAATTTGTTTATTCGTTTCATGTGTACTGCTAGCTTCAACTAAAGTTAGCGACGAACTATTTTCCAGCAGTAGTTTATTATCTTGCATTGATATAGCTGTATTTATCTCTTCGTGCTTACTTGGTTCGTGTACAGTTACACCGGATATTTTTATAGTCATTATTTGTTTGTCATTTTCTGTGTCAGACATTGTGTCAGATTCTCTATTGGGCTCTATATTATCTATGCTGTATTGAGTAACTGTGCCATTGTCGTTGTAAACGTCGTAATGTTCAGGATAATCGTCAGAATTATCAGAATTGTGAGTATCCTTAGAAGTTGGTACATGTTCAGAATTGTGGGTATTCTTATACATTGGTGAATGTCCATGTGCACGTTCATAATTTTGAGAATTTCTAGAAATTGGTGAATTTCTATTTACATGTTCAGAATTTTTTGTTACTCTAGAAATTGATGCATGTCCTTGTAAATTTACAGATTTTTTGATACGTTTAGAACTCGACGAATATTTTCGTTCATGTTCAGAATTTTGATTATCTCTAGAAATTGGTGAATAGCCATGTACATGTTTAGAAATTTGGCTATCTTTGTTACTTGGTGAATAATTATTTTCAGGTTCAGAATCTATAGAAATTGCTGAATGACCTTGTACATTTTCAGAAATTTGGCTATCATTATAACTCGATGAATAATAGTATTCATGTTCTGAATTTAAAGTATCTCTAGAAATTGGTGCATAGCCATGTACATGTTTAGAATTTTGACTGTCTCTAGAAATTGGTGAATATCTATGTACGTCTACATTTATTGGTGGTAGTGCCACGTTGTTCAAAGGATTAGTTGGGTCGAATGGTACGAATAGCTCAAAGTTTCGTCTTTTATCTTGTTCATCGTTTTGTTCTATATGCAAATCTGATTCTAGGTTATATGAAAAATCTGATGAAGAATAGTCTGGACCTCCCTCATTATCCACATCACTGTTATCAATGTAATGCGGTTTAATAATTGATTTGAGTTTAGGTTTACGTGTAGATTTAATTTTCCTTGAAACCATTGTATATGGACGGGACGGTTCCAGATCTATCTGGCTGGATGTGTACAAATTCGCTTGAACTTCAGAGCTGATATTTGAAGATTCTCGATGTGGAGCCTGATTTCGTGAAACACGGGAATCGAAAGGTATCACATCAGCTACCATCGGCTTCGTCAAGTCAAGCATTAGGGCTTTAAGACCATCAGAAACGTCTTTTAAATAACTTGGAATTACGTGGCATTTTTTATTAATGCTCTCATCCACGTGAGACGTCTCGCCAAATATCTTTATGAGTGGATTGCTCAATACATGCGAGTCATTTGTTGTTGAATAATCTACAAAAGCATCAATGTCGTATTTTTCAATATTATCTTCAAAACGGAGAGTTTTTATTACTTTATCTCTTTGCGGTGTCCTATCAGGAGAACTTTCAGTCTCTGAATTACTGATATACTGCGATGCTTTGTCACACTGACACCCTGAGACATTATGCGGTGTATTTGGCGATGTCCTATCGGGAATAATATCAGCCTCTAAATCATTATTGACAGTCGACATAGACCCTAATGTACTGCAGCGTGAAATTCCTAAAGATGTGGTCAATCTATCCGAATTGGTATGACTGGTGACCGTATACCGCCCTGTTGGAGAGTCACTTAAACGTTCGGGGGTCATGTAAGAATTATTATTTCCTTTACTCGCAAACGATAACATTTCTAGTAATTCCCTTCTATTATCTTTGCGGTAATTTTGTGTTTGATCGGTACAGTCTTCGGCACTACAGCTGACTACCTTTTCGAAATGCCTGTTTCTTTTTAATCTCGCTGAATCGTGATATGATTCAGGGGGCAAGTCTGGCTTCCTATTTGTTGTGTGAAATTTCTTTTGAATTACTGTCTGTGGAACAATTGATAGTTGCATGCATTCTCCTTTTGCTTCACTAGCAACCTCACTCGACGCAGCTTGACTGCTATCTCTTGTAATATAAAATAAGGAATCATTCGATTCTATTTCATGATCTCTTTTGAAATTAGATTCATCATTATTATCTAAGGTATTAAGTTCTGATCTTTCTCCCATGTACAGCAGATCATCTAAAATAGAATTTTTATTTGATTTTGTGTCTGTATCTGTATTCATGACACTGGAATAAGAGTTGTCTTTCGTTCTAATTTCTGCCTGTTTACCAATAGGATAACAATCACTTACTGGTGAATATGAACTAGAACATCCCACTTCAATAATTTCTACATTAGAGCCTGCAAGGACTTTATGAATGTCGTCGTCGTGAGAGTCATTTTTAGACGATGGTATTGGTAGCCTGTGTCTGACTGACACAAAGTCCGTGTCAATAATGTTTTCATTGTTTGAGGATTCCTTTTTTGCTCTATTCACATATGTATCTGTAGCTGTTTGGTATACAATCAAATCATGACAATTCGTTTTATCTTCAGCTTTTAAGGGTTTTCTCTTTATATTTTCTGACAAGTCTTTTTCAGGTACATTGTCTTCGGGAATGGGATGCAATATACATTTTTTATTTTGTACTAGGTAAACTTGCCTCAGATAACTTATAAGCTGATTTAAATTTTCTTGAGTGTCCTTTACTAATTTATCTAAATTATTATTTTGGTCAGCTGGTTTATTTTCAATGTCAGAACTTTTCTTTAAAGCAGCTAAAGTGTCTGTTTTGTAAATGTCCAATTCACTAAGATTTATATTTTTTTCTTTAAGATTAGTTTTACTTTTGCAGGATGTACAATTAGGGTTCCTATTCTCTTTATGGTCAACAATAATGGTTTCACTTAAGTATTTTGAATATTTTGGGTTATTTACTTTGAGAAATGGATTGCTATCACCGGATTCAAATATTTTTGTAGACTTTGATAAGACTGTAGGCTTTAAAAGACCTTTAAATTCATGATTATAATTTTTTACAGCTGAGGTTAGGCCTTCCAGTAAAAACTTTGTCATAGCAGTATTATTTTGCTTGGATACAATATCAGGTCTGTCCTTTTCTGCCACATGTTCAAATTGGTTACTCAAATTTTTTACTTTTTCAAGTGATGTTAGTATTTGTTTTTGGATCTGTTTATCTTCTCTTTTAGTTGTGAATGAATCAGATGAAATTTTCGCAGATACATTTTCGTTTCTTTCAAATTCATTATCGTCTTGTGTGTTACATTCAGATTCAGTCACCGGAGTAGTTTTACGTCCTAGTTTTTCGGAAAATATACTAGTAGAAATACCTCTAAAAGTTTTTTTTGTATTATCACTATTCTTTATTTTGTCATTTATAATTTGTGTTTTTGTTTTTTTGTCATCCGATAGAACTGTATTTGTTTTGTTTGTGTTTAATACAGTTGTTTCTATTAAGCCACTTTTGGTTAATGTGTTGTTTTCGATTAAAGGGCGTGAAGAAGGTTTGATTTGTGTTAATGATATAGTTCCCGTTTCGGTCTCATAAATATACGTTTTCTTTTCTAACGGTATTGGGTTGCTATCATGAATCATTTCTGTATAAAGTGATTGTATTATAGATATATTACCAGCTTCATCTTCGTATACTGTTGTCTTCCTTTGACTATCTTGAGATTTGTTAGATAAATCTGGAGTATTGCTATTGAGTGTGCATTTGTTTATAGAATATTCGTTGAATTTTTCTAGAGAAATCTTCTTTCGAAAATCTTGGCTTGCAGAAATATCCACTGATCTATCATTACATTCTGTTTGGATTGAATTTGAACAAATTTTAGAATTTTTATCAACCACGTTAACATAATTAACTTTGATCGCAGCATCTTCCTTTGAAACAGTGCTTTTCTTTTCTGTACTTTTAATTTCTGTTATTACATTATCAAGGGATTCTGTAACAGCAATCTCTTGTAACTTATTTAATTTATCAACCTCTTTTAAAGGAACGTTTTTTGATTCTTGTTCTTGAATTATATTCGATTGTACAACTGGAATGTGATTTTTTTTGTTAACATTAAAGGAAAAAACCACACCAGAATCCGTTATGTATGTATCAACTACAATTATGTTATTTTCACTTAAATGAGCCACTTCACTATCTTTTAAAAAGCTTTCAGAAATATTTTCAGGTACATTATTACACAGAGATTTTGCACTGAATAGTACGTTATTATCAGAACAATTCAATTTTACTCGATTTATCTCGCCATCCCCTAAAAAAGCTTCCTTATTTGAAGAAGAACTCGTTGAGTTATCAAAGTTTTTCTCCAATTCGATAGCTTTATCAGTACAATTTTCTTCTGAATCATCAGGTTTTCTCTCATTTTTAGAGCATTTCAAATTTGGTTGAACTATCTCAGTTTTCTCTAAATTTTCATTTGATTTTATATTTTGATCACACTTTATATTACTTTTCAGGTATTCTTGATCCAAATCGTCGATTTTCATAGATATTTCGTCATCAGTAACATTATAGTTATCGAGCCTTGCCTCTTCGGGTTTGCTTTTATGAAGGTGTTTACATCTATGCTTTTCAAGATCGTTGAGTGACTGCGTATTATCAGGATTACTTGCCGTATACTCTGTAGGAAAGTTTTTCCACGAAAGGGTTGACTGCTTTCTAGAAAAAAAGACCAAACATAATTTTAATATGTTTTCTCACGGATTACATAGACTGGCAGACTCTTATGCGGACATGTCGGAGGTCTTTTTCAGGCTGAATGCCGTTGCACGCTCGCGCGTCTTGCCTGGCACTCAGCCTGAAGAAGGACCACCGACTGGTTCGAATAAGTACGTTGCGATAACACGCGCAACAAATGTAACAGTAACTTCGATCCCTTATAAGATAATGTTGTATGTCTCACTATATTACACATACACACATATCACGCCTATAATCCCTTGCGGGGTAGGCAGAGCGTAAACGGTCGCAAAATTGGTTATTTACGCCACGTCTGACAAATATTTGAGGGTTATTCGGAAAATTGTGTTTCGCCATGGTGACAGGTTGTCAGCCTATCGCCTAAGATTGCTATACACACCCTCGAGTCCCTAAGTCGCCTCTTACGACTCCCACGGGAAAGAAATGGAGTGATGCTATTCTAAGCCGGCATCACACGGTATAGCCGACATCACGCGGTATTGTCTCACTATGTTTTAATAGTATAAAGGTAGAAATATTGTAGAGGTAGAAAAAGGCATCGCTGACAAAGAAGCGAATACAAATAGCAAAAGTAGAAAAGACCTTTGAATTGAATTTGATTGCTTAAATGCTATAAAATGTCATGATGATTCTTCCGACCAATTTCGGCCATGGCGACCACTTATTTTTTTTTTTTTTGAGCGTCGCTGATGCGCTCGGAGATGGCTACTATAGCCAATTTAGCTGCGATCTCTCATGCGCAATGTGGGCAGGTAGGCTTGCCATTCACATAAATGTAGTTAGTTGACTGCAGGTGGCCGGGTCTTCAGCTCATCACGCTTAGCATTGAGGTCAACTTTGCGGTGCTCTTCAAACTCGCGGATTCGGCTTTTTACCATCCCGCGCCATTTAAGGAGCTTTTACACACACACACACACACATATCACGCCTATAATCCCTTACGGGGTAGGCAGAGCGTAAACGGCCGCAAAAGACGGACATTCACACCACATCCAACAAACATTTGAGGGTCATTCAGAAAATTGTGTATCGCCATAGTAACAGGTTGTCAGTTCATCGCCTAGAATTGCAATACACACTCTCGAGTCCCTTAGTCACCTCGGCAAGAAATGGGGTGATGCCGGCATCACACAAGGAGCTTTTGCCAGGAAATGTACCGCTTACGGGTCGAATATCGTACCTTTTGAAGTCGGTAAAAAGGAAGTTTAGAGAAGGTTTTAATAGGTACAGGAAACAAAACAAAATTGAATACAGCAATCTCTGCTGAGTCCAGGGAACGTATCGGTACAGCAAGGAGGGAAGAAAACTCAAAGCTTATTGCAGATGGTGGGTTAGCAGGGTCGGTCTGCACCAGGAATCACCCTTTTTGGTGTGAATATGTTGAGATATTGCATCTTGCCATCTTGACTTTCACGCCACGTCTGACATATATTTGAGGGTCAATCAGATAACTGTGTATCACTATAGTGACAGGTTGTCAGCCCATCGCCTAAAATTATAATACACACCCTCGAGTCCCTTAGTCGCCTCTTACGACCCCCACGGGAAATGGGGTGATGCTATTCTAAGCCGGTATCACACGGCAAAAATAAAACGACATTAATATCTTAGAAACAGTAAAAGCTAATCATACTGGGCATATTACATAATTGTAGTACCTATGCAAGAAGCGAATTTACCGTGTTGAGTTTTATACAGGTTGTAAGGGACAGCCCTCCGAACACTGAAAGGGTCTCTCTCTTTTCGTGATTCGGAGGGCACGTTAAGCCGTCGGTCCCGGTTGCTATCTATGATTACTTAGACGGTGGTCGTTACACAACCATGTCAGAGGCGTACTACGTAGCAGGCGGTTGAAAAACTCTGACACCAGGGTTCATCGGGTCGTTGGACGACTCAGTGTCCCACACGAAAAGAGACGGTGCATTGAGTCCATGTAACTGAACAACTTCTCATACGAAAATATTTCAGGAAAGGTCAAAAAAATTTGGACTTCCCATAGTAAATGCAATCAGCTAATCGTGATTTTGCATGGAGGGTGGAAAATTTAAAAATGCCGTATGATGCCGACTTAGAATAGCATCACCACCTTTCCTTCCTGTGGGTGTCGTATGAAGCGAATAAGGGACTCGAGTGTTACTTGTGTTTTGCAATTTTAGGCGATGGGCTGACAACCTGTCACTATAGTGATACATAATTATCTGAATGACTCTCAAATGTTTGTCAATCGTGGCGTAAGTGACCGTTTCTTCGGCCGTTTACGTTCTGCCTACCCCGCAGAGGGATATGTCGAAAATGTATCTTCGTTTTCTGACATATGTTCCTAGGGAAAGTTGTTCAGTTTCAGACTTTACTCACATCGCTGTATACAATAGTTGTGTCTCGCTTTTTCTGACGGATTTAGTTCTAGAACTTATCGACTGAAGTGATGATTGTAGCGACGAGTTTTTAAACCGTTTCTTTCTGCGATTTCTTCTGAAAATTAAATTAAAATAATTAGACCTTTTTTGACAGGTGGTAATAAAAGAAATGGGTGCTAAAACAGATTGATAGATGGAGTTAAGCATCTCCACTGCACGTCCTTGATTTTTTTAAAAGAAGTAAGTAACTAATAACAATTTATTGCACAATAATAATATAGGATTATATTAAACTCAAAATGCGCAAAGGTGGCTTTATCGCTAAGAGCGATCTGTTACAGACAACCTTTGGATAGAGAAAATCATGATAGAAAACAGAGCAGAGTGCAAAAGTAATAAAAAAAGAGACATAAGCAAAAGAATTGAGGGATACATACACACATACATACACATATCACGCCTATAATCCCTTTCGGGGTAGGCAGAGCATAAATGGCAGCATGAAACGGACATTTACGCCACGTCTGACAATAATTTGAGGGTAATCCGGAAAATGTGTATCGCCATAGTGACAGGTTGTCAGCCCATCGCCTAAAACTGCAATACACACCCTCAAGTCCCTTAGTCGCCTCTTACGACTCCCACGGGCAAGAAATGGGGTGATCCGGCATCACACGGCAAAGCCGGCATCACATTAGATGTGATTAAGGCTTACATGTTTGGCTTGTCTGTAAATGTAAGTTTAGAAAAATAAATGAATAAATAAAAATAAATAAATAAATAAACATTGAGGGATTGGGAATAATATTTAAATTAATAGTGGCGCTTATTTAAGCGTTATATTTTATGTCGATACTGTAGGTCGAGAAACCATGTGGCGAGATACCGTTATGTCGAGATACCGTTATGTCGAGATACCGTTATGTCAAGATACCGCTTCGTCGAGATACTGTTATGTTTAGATACTAAACTGTTATGTCGTAATACTGTCATGTCGAGATAACTTTGTTAAAATACCTTTTTCTCAAGATACCGTTGTAATTATACTGGTTTGTCGAGATACCGTTATGTTTCGATACCGTTTTGTCGGTATACCGTTACGTGTGCGGGTATATCGTTACGTGTGCGGGTATACCGTTACGTGTGCGGGTATACCGTTACGTGTGCGGGTATACCGTTACGTGTGCGCGCGGGTATACCGTTACGTGTGCGGGTATACCGTTACGTGTGCGCGGGTATACCGTTGCACACGGTGGTGGGTTGGGACAGGCTTGTACTCACACAATTAAGGCGACGCATATAATAGTGAGCGTCAATAGTGTGGTGTAAAGGGAGCATACCCTTAACCAAGGCAAAGTATAGTGAGATCCCGCAAGAACAGACATTTGGTAGATTTAACATGATCCAACCTCCATCCGGTAGATAATCATTATTCAAATACCACCAATAAAACACACACATACAACTAAACGCTTTTTTGAAACATACCTGTCATTAATTATATACCGGCATGTCGAGATACCGGTATGATACCGGTCTGTCTAAATACTGTTTTGTCAAGATACCGGTATGATAAGATACCGGTCTGTCTAAATAACGTTTTGTCACGATACCGGTATGATAAGATACCGGTCTGTCTAAATACCGTTTTGTCAAGATACCGTTGTGGTAAGATACCAGTCTGTCTAAATACCGTTATGTCATGATTCTGGTCTGTCTTAATACCGTTATATAATGATTCCGGTCTGTCTAAATACCGTTAAATATTGATTCCGGTCTGTCTAAATACGGTTATGTCTCGATACCATTACGCGCGGGTATACCGTTACGTGTGCGGGTATACCGTTACGTTTGCGGGTATACTGTTACGTGTGCGCGCGGGTATACCGTTGCACTCGGTGGTGGGTTGGGACAGGCTTGTACTCACACAATTAAGGCGACGCATATAATTGTGAGCGTCAATAGTGTGGTGTAAAGGGAGCATACCCTTAACCAAGGCAACGTATAGTGAGATCCCGCAAGAACAGACATTTGATAGATTTAAAATGATCCAACCTCCATCCTGTAAAAAATAATTTATTCTTTCACACTTATCGAAAGGAATTTTTAGTTATATTCATATTTTTATCACAAATTTCACTTTATTTATTGAAACACACACTTAAAATTTTTGCGAATTATTTTAGACATTTTTCCAATCAGTTTTGATGTTTAGGGTACCGTACCTCAAAAGGAAAAAAACGGAACCCTTAAAGGATCACTTTGTTGTATTTTTGGGTGTTATTTGACCTTGTTTGTCAAATTGTTAAGGGGATCCCTGAAAACTCGTCTCGTTGACGCTAAATAGACAACTTGTAAGTATTGATTGCATATGCACATGTTAGTTCCTTAAGTACTCAACTCAAAGCTTTAATAGACAATCGTGATCGAGATCGTACCTTATGGCGTACCCTGGGGGAGGCCTATGTCTAGCCACAGAATAACCAATAGTATGTTACTCTAGTATACATACAGAACGGACACTCACCTCCCCGCACTCCAGCCCCCGACCCGCCCTCACCCGAGAAATGTCAAAATACCAGTGGCTAATTAAATAGAAACTAGCGCTAGGCTTGTTACATACTCTTTGGTAGTTACTGTATGTATTCATCAGGTTAGGTATAAAAACCAACCTGCATGCCAACCCTGCACTCACACATCTGCGATCACATGTAGAAATTACAGTTGTCTATAAAGAGTCCGCTGTATGGAGTGTCCGAGGTATGGTCTAGCAGTGGACGGCTAAAGACTAATGTGATGTGATCTGAAATTCTGAACATTGAAACGTACTGTGTCAGTGCACATGTATCATTCTCTTTCTGTTTACCCTCTGGGTGACAGAGTTCGCAATCGCACATACGGAACTATCTGAGATCGAGCCTAACTCGCACCTGGCCGATTTTTTCTTCTTTCAAATGCCAACCTGATCTACAGAGTCAGAATAACAAAGAGTTTTAATATCAAAACGTTTTCTGCTTTCAGCAGACATGGAATGTCATTCCAGCTCCTCTATACCTGTCATTTTATGCTGTTATTTTGTGTAATTTTTGAGATTAAAAAAACTTAGCAGTTTTTATTACATTTACAGGTTATCGTGAGGACATTTTTTCTTAGATATGTTTATTTTAGTGATCTCGTTGTAAATTGAACATAAATTATTTAAGAACACTCTTCCAAGATGTGTGGGGGAGGTAAGAAGAAAGAGGTAAGTCTTCTTCTTCTTCTTAGTAAGTAAACAGTATGGCAATGGCAGACTGGGTTGGCGAGCGCACTAAACAATGTCTTATTGAAACTGTATTGAAACGTCGGGACACAGGTAAATTTCTAATATTTACCTAAATACTATCGCGATAGACCCGGTCTAATACTTAAAATGAGTGAAAGTGATCGCGAGTGCTTAAAAAGTTATAATGTCTTAGAAATACAGCTGTGCCCGTTCCTCAGCTTAAAAACATGGTTTTTATTGTGTTCTTGTCAGGTTGTATTGAATTTTGTCCTCTGTATATTCCACATAGCACAAATTTGTTTATTCTAATTTGGACGTCTGTTCTGTCTGTAGTGTTTTGTAAGATTTTGTATGTTTCTACAGGGTTATTTTTTATTCACCCCGGAAATTTTACAGGGTGATTCTACTCATGATTCTGAACAACTTTTATTATGGGGTCACCTGCGAAATCGCGAAAAAAAAACCAGCTGTTCCATACATTTTGTTCGAGTAGGAATAAATTTTTCTATGGAGCAGCTGTTTTTTTTTTCGTTATTTCGCAGGTGACCCCATAATAAAAGTTGTTCAGAATCATGAGTAGAATCACCCTGTAAAATTTCCGGGGTGAATAAAAAATAATCCTGTATAAAATCTCCTCGGTCTCTTCGCTCTTTAAGGGAGCTTAATTTCAATGATTCTAGTCTTTCGTCATATGGTAGTCTCATAAGTTGTCTTGGAAGTTTGGTGAATCTGCGCTGTACTTTCTCCAACAGTTCAATATCCTTGACAAAGTAGGGGCTCCAAACTTGAAAATCATATTCTATTAATTATCGGTTTTATGTATGGCTTGTGTATGTTTATTACAAGCCAGGTCTCCGAAGGCTTTTCTTATAAGATAGATGAAACTATTTGCTCTTTTTATGATAGTGGTGACGTGATCCTCTCTCCCACTTTAGGTTGTCTTTATTGACAACTCCAAAGTCAATCCGTTCTTTGACTGCTCGCAATTCTACACCATTCAGCTTGTATGACAAGTGTGGATTTTTGTTTTGTGTAGTGGTCTGACCGATAGCGAAAACTTAAGACAGGTCAATGATAATGAACAACTTTTCCCAAGAAACAAAGGTCGAAAGAGTGGACATCCCAATTTCCCAAACAAAATTCGTGGAAAGTTGTTTCTTATTACCAGCCCGTGTTTTCAGTATCAGTCACTAGTTAAATTTCACCCGAAATAATAGCGGAAGGTTATTTTAGAATCACTTTGTTGTAGGAACCCTATACGAGACCGCAAGACATGTCGAATGCGGCGGGGGCGGGACAAGCATCCTACCAACCTGGACAAGCGCCTGGCTACCCGTCACAAGCGCCTGGCTACTCGACACAAGCGCCTGGCTACCCTTCGCAACCGCCTGGCTACCCGCCTGGCTACCCATCGCCACCGCCTGGCTACCCGCCTGGCTACCCACCGCCTCCGCCTGGCTACCCATCTCCAGTTACATGTAAGTACATAATGTACAGGAAAATAATAATACTACTCATGCTCTGCGTACCATGTGCATGTAAGTATGACGTTCACAAAGTACCTACACACACACACACATACACATACACGCTCACACATACATAGCGTTTCCTTCCGGTTAATTAAGTTTGTATTAGTAGTTAACATGAATGGGATGAGGCGAATCATTCCTAACACAAGTATCTAATTACTTACTAGGAAGACTCAACACTATCATGTGACAAATATTGATTTTTTTAATTTTGATCAGAAATAATAGACACACCACATTACAATGCCTATTGCTTTTGTTTTTGTTTGAAGTCTCACGGAGACTCAGATAAAAAAACAGTTTTTACTCATATTCGAATTGGTTCTTGTCAAGCGTAATATGTGAAATAGTTAATTTGTAGCGTCCTCTGGGACCACAAGAAACTCACTCAAATGGTTGACAAGCAAGCAAGACCACAGAAGTTCCATCACATCCGAAAGATGGCGCCACGTGACAGATTGGCAGAGAACAATGGGCCTGAAACGCGGTATCGAAGTATTTCACCACGCACCGCTATCTAAGTGGACCAGTCGGTCCTTTATAATAATAATTATAAGTTTTTTATTCCAGGATAAACCCATATTCCACATTTCATTAGGCGTATACGGTACATTGCAGTCCTAATAACTAAGTCTTAATAATTCAATTAAATTAAAATAATTAAAATATTACAAAAAAATAAATTTTTGGCCTTTTGAAGCCCATTTGAAGATCACCACTAGTCAGCTGTTCTTTACATAGCTCATATATAGTTTTCTCTAAATTATTATTATAATTTTTCTGATTTCAGACCAACCGATGCCCGCGCCAGTATACTACCCCCCTCCCCAGCAGAGTAGTAAGGGCAAAAGTGGTGGTGGAGGTAAGCCTTGCTCAGTGTTATAAATATTATTATTATTTTGATGTGGCAAAGCCACTGGCTTCACATCTCGTGAGTTGAGACGTGTTTCGCCAATTATGTCAGGTTATTGTAAGGTTATGTTAAGTCAGTCATTTGTAAGGTGATTTAGCATTAGATCGAGGGAGAGTTCACAACACAGAGATTCTAGTCTTACGACTAGGGGCTGTGTTGTGCAGTTTATGTAGCACCAGAAACGTGATAGTAAAATTTCCGCGCCACGTGCTGACCCGCTCGTCACTATAACACAATGTCAAATATATGCTTCAATAAAAAAAAATGTCCAGTTTAAGAATAGTTTGTAGCATAAAACGCAATCAGAATTATTTACCAAACACTCAAATTATAACCAATTGACATCCGCCATCACGGAATAGCAGCGAACAAGTCCCAGTGCTATGTATACGACTAATGTATAGGCACCCTTGTAAAAACAATCTTGACAGCTGTCAAAACCATACTAAAAGACATGTCAACAAACGAAACCAATGATGCAGTTTATAAGTACATACAACACGTTTACGAATACTTACTCACGAGACAGGGTGGGTGTATGGAATGGAGTAGGTATTCTTCTCGATATGACAAAATCTTACGATAAAGTAACACACACGATTCTCTTACGTAGATTGTATCAGTTGGGTGTTCGAGGAAAAGCCTACAAATGGTTCAAATCATACCTATCAAACCGACAACAATACGTAATAATCGCCAGATAGATAAATATGAAGTGATTATAAAGATAGTGTGGTGCCGGCAGAGTAGAATAGCACCACCTTCCCGTGGGGGTCGTAAGAAGCGACCGAGGGATAAATCCGACCCAACACAACGGTCCTGGAGAGGCCAACTCCACAATTAAACCCGGAACGGGGTCTCCGTCAGGCGCGTGTGACAGAGATCTACCGCGCGGCAGACTCCTGCAGCCGACCTGGCTCCGCACGTAACGACTAGTCGTTCCTGCGGATCCAGCCAGGAAGGCCGAGAGGGTGGCGCAGGTCCTGGGCAGCCCTGCGTTTTCCATAATGGCGTCCCAGGCAACGCAGTGCCTCAGACACTGTTTAAATCGTCTGTCACAGACGTGTGAGGCCAATGATGATAAAGATAGTAGTTTAGGTATTTAGTGTATTAAGTTTTTTTTTCATAGTTTTATTTTTTCTAATCTACAGCCGTATCCTCCGGGATTGGCGGTGCCGTAGGAGGAGCCGGGGGAGCACTGCTTGGAACAATGGCCGCTAATAACCTGGGTATGAATGCTTTCAGTAACCGGGTTTACACAAGAAGCTTTAAGGTAAAACTGGATTCCGTACTCGGAAACAAGGAAGTCGAAATATGACCTCCAAATTCGTTGGATTCTTCTATCTCTTTCTAATAGTTTGTAAGTAGGCTGACCATGTAGTCTCATGTCGGATGTAACCAGGACTATTTTTCTTCTTAGCAAACAAATATACCTACATACTTTATTGCTCTTTAGAAAGCTAGGCTAGTATGTAAAAACTTAAAAAACACCAAAATATTCAGTGTTCGGATTTTAATGAGTACAAACATGATCCGAGCAATGAACTTAATATATTTTTAATTTCAAAATGGTTATTTAGTTTAGATTATGTAGGCACTTACCTCATTTCGTTCGGTATGCATACCGGTTTTAAAAACTGATATATTATGTAATGGCACAGAATAATAACTAGTAACTAGCGTTACAGAAGCTTTACTTCGCAATGGTTTTCAAAGAAATATGTACTCAATCTGATAGACAATATGATTTAATTTAGCTCGCGTTCCAGTCAACCACGTGTTCATTTGCATACCTGCCAAATATTTTTTTGAGGGAATATGAGCCGCAGTCTAGGGTTGCTTACTTCGAGAAACTACTTACGCCATCTAGCGCACAACACGAGTGTTTACTCCTACTTTTGGCGGGCACGCAGCAGGCAGCGACGAGTGCGTTCATGTAGTCTAAGACCTAGCAGCATAATTGTATATGCTGTACGATTATTGCCGAAGATTCAATTCAATGAAGTAATAAACCTGCAATAGTCCTTGCATCAGGCGGGTGCTGGCTCTGGGTGTACGAGTACTTCTATAGTGCAGACAGAGCAAGTATCCGCTTGATGTACACATCACAACACATTATTTGGTATAAAAAAGGCCTCTGTGCGGTTGGCTTTGGCCCCACACATGCCTCAAAGGACCGGGTCCCTGTGGGCCCGAGATCCGAAAAGAATACCAACATAATAATAATAAAATGTATACTAATAATATTATAATATATACTAATTTTTTTCCCGTGGGTGTCGTAAAAGGCGACGACGAACAATTTTAGGCGATGGGCTGACAACCTGTCACTATGGCGATTCACAATTTTCTGAATGACCCTAAAATGTTTGTCAGACGTGGCGTAAATGTCCGTTTTTAGCGGTCGTTTACGCTCTGCCTACCCCGCAAGGGATTATAGGCGTGATATATGTATGTATGTATGTTTTCGTCTGTCCATCTTGCAAAAAATTGTCGAGAAAGTTGAACAAATAGCGCACGCGTGTGACTTCTTTCGCTTGCGGCAGCCCGCTAGATTAGCCCTTTCGCAGTGGCCGGCGCCTGGAGGTATGTTTTCAATACCTACACGCGGAGTGACACAGGCCTGGTAATGGTCACCCTACCATCGTGGGCAAACGTCGGGGACACTCGGGAAAATAAGAAAGAGAGAAGCGCAACTGAGCTTCGCATCGGCCAAATAATCCAATTTCACTGTTCAATACAGAGTACGGCTTCCAGGTTCATCTATAGTTCGATCGAAAGTGAATAATATTCTCAAGAGTCCAACGTGAACACTCGCAGAGTGGATACTTTAGAAAGTCGTTAGTAAGACCTGAATGGGTTACTCGTCAAATGTCCCCCTATGCTGATGACCAAGTTATCCTTGCGTCGTCGGCTGAAGAGTTGCAGGAGATGGTAAACATTATGAATGAGGCTTTGAAAAAGAAAGGAATGAAAGTGAATGTAAGTAAGGTGAAAGCAATGGTTTTTGAAAAAGAGGAAGGTATGACGAAGTTTAAAGTTATGATAGAAGAAGAGATGGTTGAACAAGTGAAAGAGTTTGTATATTTGGGATCGAAGTTTACATCAGATGGAAAGTGTGCAAGTGATATTGAAAGGAGAGTAAATGCCGGTAACATGATAAATGGAGTCTCATGGTATCGTCGTCACTCTGAGTCACTTGCCATCTTTAAAACTGAACTACACAATCATCTTGCCAAATCTGTTTGCATTTAACATTATAGTACCTAAATATTATTATTTATTTATATTTAGTTGTTTATTAAGTGTAATATGTATGTTTATATAAAATATGTATTATAAATATATTATTTTGTATTTTAGTATGTACGTATACAAATGGTAAATACATTGAGATAAAAATGATCATCATGAATTTCTTTAGAAAATACCAAATGTTTGAAATGTATGCCAGTTAAATTTAACCACCGGATTGTCTAAAGTAAATTTTGACGATCGATGTGTCGCAGTGGTAGTGCAACCGCCTGCGGCGCAAGGGTTCCGGGTTCAATTCCCGGTGGAGCACTCATAAATTTCATAATCTTCAAACTTCAAACTTGTATTTGGGCTTATTTCTCGGACGTTGTCCGCTAAAAATTGGCGTGTCCCCTGACTTCAGACATATTTTCTAAGGAACTGTTGCTTCATTACGTATTTCTCTATTATTGAACATTGAAATTAGTAAATATACTACCCATTAAATATAAAATAAAGTTGGGCTTAATATTAAATCTTTGAAAAAAATAGGTAATTATGTTAAAAAACATCAAAATTTCGCGTGTCCTATGCCTACCGTAACGCATTTGTTGTGTATTTTTTACGGTACAGACACCTTTTCCATAAGTGGTATTAGTTTCACTTATAGGCTATATATCCTAGTTTTAAAATATTTATCATATAAGATACGATTTCATATAAAAATAATTAAATAAATTAAAAGTTTTGTTGTCCTTAGAATTACGTTAGGTGGAAATTCCACTACCCGTAACGGAGTATTTTTTCCCAGTTAAGATGTGAAATTCTACCATGCATTACTTTATTTTGATAAATGGCAACAATTTCACACTATGCGCGGCCGCTATATTCTATTTTTCACAACATTCTTGTCAAAAACATGGTTTGAAGTGATGGTGCGCATCGTGGTCCAAATTTTTGTTCCACTACAAACGGTTGTTTTCAAAGGGAAGATCCCTGTTTCTTATTGAGTCTGTTATGTTATCTGCTTCCGTATGTCTTCTTTTGATTGGTAGTACTAGTTAATTGTATTAATTTGCATTAATTTACTCAATATTTGCATTTTATTGCCGATGGATCAAATTACGTTACTTCCATACATGACGTGATGTACAAGGGAACCAAAAGTTGTAACGTATGGAATTCTTAGGCTGGGTTCACGAGGAATAAAATTGGGATTTCTTTTAATGTATTTTCGAGATCTGGTACGATTCGAATTTTCTTTATAGGTATTCTTAAAGAATACTAGTTTTTTCGTGGTTTTTTAATTGGTTATTATGTTCCTTTAAATATTACATAAATACGAAATATTTAGCTTCTAAAATTGTCCCATTTTTTGTAATGTGACCAGTGCCTTATTTCCTTTACGTCACATCACTTTCCATTCGTGACTTGTCTCATTGTGGTTGTGATTTTAAAAATTAATAATTAAATAAGTATTACTATAATCTTTGCAACGTAAAGACAATGAAAAAGACTATAGAACGTAGTTTATATTTTTATAGAAATATTTCACTATATGTCGTTTAAAACAGTATAACTGATATTGTTATAAGGTGTTTTGTACACAAACGTAACGTAATGTCACATTTATGATTCTGTGCCATTTATGTGAAGAAAATATCAGGAATGTGATATTTGTTTTTATTACTATTGTCCTTAGTTATCTAACATACATACTGATTTTGCAATTAACTGAGTAGTTTAACTTTAATAACACCTCAATTTCGTAACGTAATGGAACTGATAATTGACTGACTACATTTTTCATTTCATTTTATGCGAAATCTAATGAATATTTATAGAAATAATTATACTTTTCAAGTACTATATTTAAAAAATAATTAATTTAGACACACATTTTGGGAAAATAAACATGTTCAAAATTGAGGAATTCCATTACGTGACAGACAACGTCCGAGAAATACGCCCATTTACAAGTAGATTGACATTGGCCTCAATTCGAGACATAAAATTTCTTAATTTTACCTTAAAGAAGCGCTGTCAATTTTAGTCAAATAGGTTTAGAAGGATATGAAATGTCTCAGTTCTGTCATGTATAAAAATTTCAATGGGTTCTTCGCCATTTGTAGTTAGTTTAGTCGCCAATCGTCACCTTATTCTGACAGATCGCGCATTTTGCGATAAATTATATAAGACATGATATGACTTAGATAATTTCTCCTATCCTTTTCTAAAGCAAGCCGCAAGCTGCGCCGAGCGAAATCCGTTGTTTTTAATTAATTTCTTCAAATCTGAAACAAATATTAAAAATCTAAGATGGACAAATTGTTATCCTTTACACCTACTTTAAGTTTATTTTAACATGATAAATTTTATTTAACGGTTTATGGTGGCCACCATTTTTCGTATATTAAAGAAGCACAAAAATATAAAATAAAATTTATTATTTTTAAATTTCTATAAAATGGACATATACAATTTCTAATTAACATATTATATATATATATATATATTCTTTTATGTGCATTAACAATATAATAATATTTGTTTAAAAAAGTAGTTCACAAAGGTGAGCTTATCTCTATAAAGAGATCTCTTCCAGCCAACCTGTAAAACTAAGTACGAAATAAATACGTGCGGGGACAAGATTGCACAGAAAGTAAAAATTAAAACAAAAAAATAAAACAACAATATGATAAATAATTATTTGATAATAGTCAAATAAATACACATAGCTAAACTAATTGAACCATAAATATAAAACCAATATATAAATATAACTACATGATATACAAATACAATACAAACAAATACATAAATATTATTCTATTTTATTTTATTTATTTTTTATAAAGCTTGTAGTTGTACCTTGAAATGAAATTATCGTATACCTACGACAACTTTGTCTGTCTTAGATTTAAATGCTTGTTCAAAATTTTCAGAAGTTATTAAAACACAGTTGAGCTCCAAAGATCGGCACCACCTTATCGGAATGTTTATCCCGAATTGAGGTTATTACCAGTGATCGGAATAGGTAGAGTAGGTATATTTGCCTAAACTTCAAAGAAAGACAAAGAAAATGGAGACTCCCTTAGTACTACAATTTTTTGCGGGATTGAGTGCGGGATATTACTTTAAAAAAAAATGAACTTTAAATCATGGCATTCTATTCTATGGACAAATACAAAGCGTCACGGTGCCGAGATATTTTGAAGATAAGATTTTTTTAGCCTTTTTTACTCAATATCTCAAAAACCGTTAGGCATAGGAAAAAGTTTTAGGGGGGAAAAACAGTAAATTTCATGCTGTATAATTGCTTAGTACATGTCAACTTCGTTAGAGCTATTAGAAACCAAGATATTTACGAAATCAGTCGTTTTTATGTTCGTTTGACTTCGAATGGCTTAGGTTCCTTACTGATTTTTAGGGGGCAGCATTTAGCCCGCCGAAAATAAGCTGTAAAAAACTGCCTATTTTCGTAATATTGATATTGAATATTGGTTCATTCAAGATAAAAATAGGCTTTTCATAAGTTGATAACAACGCCGTAAAAATAATAAGAAAATATACAAAGTAACATAAATTGTTCAAAGGCTTGCACTGACTTATATTATTACTTACCAATGGATTTGAAAAGAGCTTATTATTTTTGCAGGTGGTGGATCCAGCAGCAGTGGTAAAACTAGTAGTGAACCTAAAAAGTGGAAAAGCGAAGATAATAGAAATGAAGACGACAGTCCGAAAGCACGTAAGCATGGCCATTTATGTCGCCACGATTTAGATATTCAGATGTATTCACGTAGCTTCGCGACCGTAAAGACATAGACAATGAACAAAGGTAGACAAGGATAAAATATGATATAAAGTATGTTATGCTTATTATCTCCTTATGTATAAGGGCAAACAATCACAATAATACCATGTATAACTTGGCTCACGAGAAACAGCGAATCATATATAGTACATAATTTTCATTATATACTCTCGCCTGATTTTACAAGTCTACATATATCTAAGATAATAATAATAATTAGCCCCTGAGCGGCAGGCCGCCTCTGTCTTGCCTTGACCGGCCGGGCAGAGTGGGATCGCAAGTTTAATAGTAAGTTCACACGATGCCAATATGGGCAGGTAAATAGTAAGAGAAGTGGGCAGCGCAAATGTGTGAACAGGTTACTCGCGCTGCTACTCGTCATGCCGCTGCCACTTCCCGTGCTCCCTTGAATGCCGGCTTTTCGTGCGCGAGTCAAAGGAACGGCAGCACGAACGCTTGGAGAATGTAATGCTATCTCGCTCACTCGTATTGGAACGAGAAGAGTATAACGGCAGTGTGTGAACACTCGCTCGCGTTGATACTTCCGCGGAAGTGTTTCGAGCAATATTCGCGACAGCGGCAGGAGCAGGAGAATATATGCATGGTGTGAACGTGTTTAGACCTAGACGCACTTACTTTACCCAGATAAAGGAAAAAGTCAATGTCGTGTCGTATCAAGAGGTCAAGTCACTGGCGGAGAGGAGAGAAGATTGGAAGTTACTCCACCGACAAGAGTTTGACTCTTAAATTTGAAGAAGAAGAAGAAGAAGTGAACGTGCTATAATAACTCGAAGGGTGAAAGTGCATAAAGCCGCTAGTAATGCTGACGGGATAAATCCCAGAACTTGAAAGTGAAGACACCTCTCCACACCTTTAGCTATCCGTAGGACAGCTTGTGACGAGCTGTTGGGGAGTAGCGACCCCACGGACCCGAGTACCATTGAGAGTGTAGACTTGCCGTCTCTGGGTCGCCGGAGTGGACCCCAAAGTCAAGACACTCACCTCTGGCTTACCTTAGTTGGCCGGCCAGAGTGGGGCCGCTAGAGTTCGATCCTGTGCCCGGACTCGAGGGGTGGAAGTGAAACATGCGTAAATCGCGAGTTGGTGCATGTTCTGGCCCTTGCCCAGGACCTTTGCGCAGAAAGCGGTGTACCACCTCTCGACACCCCTTCAGTCGCCCGTGCCAGTGTTGCGTCCCGGCACCACGCTCTATTCGTACCGCCAATTGCGGAGGCCCACCTAGCGGGCGGCGAGTCGCCGTCTGCCGAGATTATCAAGATTGGGACATTTGACTTGGCAGGCGTCCCGTTGTCTCAATCAATAACCCAGCAACCAGTCCAGCTAATTCCCCTCCATAGCCCTAGTAATCAGACCCTTACCTGCAATAGTCCTTGCATCAGACGGGTGCTGGCTCTGGGTGTATTTCTAATAATACACTCACTACCCCCACCATCAGACTCACAACGACCAACTAGACTATAGCTCAGTATGGCTAGCATTTCATGTTTCAAAAATATTAAAGACGTTTATTTTTTGGCTCATGGTATCTGGACCAATACATGCTGATAGGTCCTTGCAGTGTTGGTTTTATTAATTAATGTCTATTTTTATTTTTATTTAATCACACACACGTGCACATTTTTATTAATAAAGTCTTTATTATCTTTGCACCAATTGCCCAGTCTATTTTAAAAGAGTTCACTGACGGCGCAGAAACAACATCATCAGGTAGTTTATTCCACACATTTACAATGCGATTTGTTAGTAAGTGTTTAATTTAGCGTTGCTATGCTGGGGTAAGTTAGGTATTAATGACGGTCTGTGAATGCGCCGCGATTTCGCACGCATCGCTCTGGGCATATGTTGTCCCTTTCTCGCTCGCGGGGCGAGGGGGCGGCGTGCGCGCGGGCCGCCTGGTAGACGCCAAGCGGTGATTTCTGCACCGCATTCAGTCACTCAAAACCGTTCGGACGAGAACGTATTGTGTTTTGTACGGATTTCCCGCCACGCGTTTTGTGATGCCGCGTGTAATGGACGATTCAATTTGAGATCGCGCGTGTTGATGCATCGTATTATTGCGGTTCTCCTGGGTTATACTAGAATACCAGGCTTAGTGATTGTTGGATGTCTCGACGTCTTCCACGTGAGCGTCGCGTTGAATAGGCATCAAGTGGCCATATCGGCTCGCGTTTGTACGACCCAAATTCGGGTTGGGTCACGCGTAATGACTAATATCAAAGTGAAATACGAACAGAAGCTGTGAGTGGTTTGAAGTGAATAACGCGCCAAGGCTGTAGTGGAATGCTGGGTGTCGATATCTTTTCCACCCAGCCCTGTAAGTACCCACGGAATTCCTCTTTGATCCATTCCCTGTACTTCCTTTCTCCGTTGGGTATTTTATGCATTTGGACCGGCACGTTGACTGTAAGTGTTAAACCTGGTTGTTTAGTATAAAACTGTTTATTCGTGTTAATGGTGTGTTCCCTTTAGTCATATTTGTTGTACCATATCATTGTGACTCCTTAGTACGAATTGCGGAATTCGTGGGGTGATATAATTTGGAGGTACTTACTTATAATCTAGTGCTAATACGTGTGACGTAACGCCAGATCGGCAGACGGTATTTACTACCGACTTGAGTTATGTAAAGGTCAGAACACATCATTTGCCAATTTCACTCAACTTAGTTAATTAAGTTAAATAGTTTTAGGTTCACGTTTAATTCATAGTATGCGCTGCTATATTGTGCAGCGTATGCTATTTAGCGCTGCGTAACGCGGCCATTGTCTGCCTTCAGTTGAACTCCTGGTATTTTACTAGAAATTTACCTGTGTAAATCGCTTCCACTGCGGGAGTTTAGCTTGGAATTAGACAATTTTTTTTAAATCTAGTGGTTTTCTGAACCACGCTCTGCTACTGAAATGCGCCGCGATTTCGCACGCCGCCCCCTCGCCCCGCGAGCGAGAAAGGGACAACATATGCCCAGAGCGATGCGTGCGAAATCGCGGCGCATTCACAGACCGTCATTAATACCTAACTTACCCCAGCATAGCAACGCTAAATTAAACAGTAAGTGATAAGCGAAATTGGTATTTGAGTGCGAACAGTGTAGTTTAAGGGATGGCCTCGTTGAAAGCGTGATAATTTCAAGGTTAATATCTCTTGCATAGGGAGGTTATACAGTCCAGTGAGAAAATTGCAAGGTTCCCTTTTCAGTCTTCGTTCTGTCATGGTTGTCAGATGGAGTTACTTGCGTTTGAAGTGGATAAAACAATTCATATACACTGTGCTAACTGTTCCATAGACCATACTGGAATATTTTACAGTATTAATTTCATTATAGACACTATATTGCAATTTTAGGCGATGGGCTGACAACCTGTCACTATGGTGAAACATAATTTTCCGGATGACCCTCAAATGTTTGTCAGACGTGGCGTAAATATCCATTCTATGCGGCCGTTTACGCTCTGCCTACCCCGCAAGGGATTATAGGCGTGATATGTGTAGTATGTGTATGTAATATTTTAATTTAATAAATGAGTTATCATGCATTGAATCGCAAATTTAATCGTAATATAAGCTTGTTTGTAAGTTGGAAATAACTTACAAACAAGCTTATATTACGATTAAATTTGCGATTCAATGCATCAGTAATGCCAGCCGTAGATCCAACCTATTTTGTAAATTCATAACAATGCACTAAACTTATATTTTTACAGAAAGCTCAAAAAGTAAGGGAGAGGACAAAAAAGCGGAGGAAAAGAAGGATGGAGAGGGGAAGAAGGAAGGAGAGGAAAAGACGGAAGGAGAGGAAAAGACGGAAGGAGAGCTAAAGACGGAAGGAGAAAAAAAGACGGAAGGAGAGGAAAAGTCGGAAGGAGAGGAAAAAAAAGAAGAAGAGGAAAATCCAGAGAGTGAAGGTAAGCTTTATCCATGGCATAAGAATAGATAATTAATTAACTGGTATTGGATTTTGAAGATCTGGGTTGGAATCCCAATCAGGGAACAACTTATAAATGGGGAAATATTTGAGTACGGACATCCGCATATTATGGAACAGAAGAATTTGCTGAGTTGAATATTTCTATTTTTTATTTATTTATTTATAATTAGCCTGCTTGATCCCACTGCTGGGCAAAGGCCTCCCCCGCAATCTTCCATTCTTTGCGGTCTAATGCCACCGTCATCCACTCCTGTAAATGGGCGTTAAGATCGTCACGCTGAACACAGAGTACGGGCTGGTGAAAAGTAACAATTTTACACAAGGAACATAAGCCGAAATAAGACAACGAGCTATATTTTGTGCTTCCTTAGTAACTCAAATCAGCTGACCGGCAATTTTAAATGGGGGGCCAAATTTTTTTTAGATTTCGGCCTGTTTGTCTTTGGAAAAGTTGTTTCTTATCAACAGCCTGATCTGAGTTTTCGATCTCGGTCACTAGTCAAATTTCACCATTATATTTTGAGTAAACTTACGAGCATGGAGGTCAAGTCAATTATTAAAAGGAAATTATTTAAAAAATAAATTAACTCTCATGTCAATAGGTATAGCTTAGATACGAGTAGTATCGTAACCCTGTGGTTCCTTTCACCCTGTTGTCAGTATTCAGATGGCTATAAAAATACCCAACTCACTATTGAGTGACGAAAATAAAAACTATTTAAGAGACGATATCAAAAATATATATTTTTACTAAGCAGATTTTTCTAAACGATAAGTATAGCTTTATACCACATTTCATAAAGCTAGGTCTTATACTTAAGAAATTATCAAGGTGGAGTAGACAGACAGAGTTGCCGATATGATGATAAGGGTTTTAGTAAGCAAAGAAACTCTAAAAAGGACACTGTAGTGACATACTTGTAGGGAACATGGCTTACTTAAGAGGGATAATTAGATGGAACCGTATTACACAGTTCAGGGCTTGAAGCTATGATTCAAGATGGTTTATTGCATTCAATTTAGTAGGTACTTATACAAATGTGTCAAGCTTAAATATTCTATTACAACATTCCACACACTTTAGCCAGTAATATCTAACAAGCAATAATTTCATTTTGTTAAATTAAGTTTATAATACAGTAGTCAATCAGCATTTATCAAAAAGTTCACTAAGATCAAAATACTTTCATTGAGCCATTTGGGCAAGCAATATGGCCGCAAACGAGATTTTTCTATGATTTATGTTCCTTGATGACTATGATTATAATTGTAAAAATGTTGAGTACAGTCAAGCTCACGTGCGTTTAGACTCTTAAACTGCCAATGTCAGTCTTATGTGCACGGGATAAGAACGGTCCAAAGTCTAAACTGTCTAACCCAGCCTAATTTTGACTGTATAAAAGAAACTGAATTGCGATGTTCTGAAAATGAGTTGATGTGTTGTTTTATTTTATTAGATGCAGAAGGAAAAGATGATGAAAAACTTACCACAGAACCTGAAGAAGAAAATGAAGAACATCATGACGATGAACATGATGAAGAACACAAAGAAGAACACGAAGAAGAACATTATGAAGAAGAACACGAAGAAGAACATCATGAAGAAGAACATCATGAAGAAGAACATTACGAAGAAGAACACGAAGAAGAACACCATGAAGAAGAACACGAGGAAGAACACCATGAAGAAGAACACGAAGAAGAACACGAAGAAGAACACCATGAAGAAGAACACGAAGAAGAACACGAAGAAGAACACTATGAAGAAGAACACTATGAAGAAGAACACGAAGAAGAACACCATGAAGAAGAAGATCATGAAGAAGAAGATCATGAAGAAGAATATCATGAAGAAGAATATTATGATGAAGAACATCATGATGAAGAACATCATGAAGAAGAACATTATGATGAACCTGAAAGTGGAGAAAGAACTGACTAAATCAGAACTCTGAAGCGGTGTATGAAGAACCCGCTGGAGTACCATAATGATCAAACGATTGCCTTTTAAGCGATGACAAGACGAATAAATTGACATTATAATTATGCGATCTAACCATATCGGTTGTACATTTTGTTGATAATATTTCACAACAAGAGCCGGCCGGTGAAACTGATCAAATTTCAAAATATAATGAATTAACTTATCTCGGTGGCCAAGCACATTTAGGGAGGACCAAAATTTTCAAATTTTTGTTATGGTTTTGTCTTTGGGGAAGCTACTTAGTTCAGTGCGCTGGTTCGCCCCTTGGAATATTCTTAACTTATTAAATACTTTGACACCTTTTGCTTTCCGTCTTCTGTATGAAGAGACGAGAACAGTATCTACCTTAGGGTTTCGTTTTTCCCGGCCTTTTTCAGTTCCCGGGAAACGGGAATTTATTTTGGCTTTTCCCGGGAATTCCCGGGAACCGGGAAAAGTTTAATACTTTTTTGTTTTGCTGTGTTTCGATAAGAAATGGAGTTAAACACTTTATTTTATTGTTAAAAAATTACATACTTAAAAAGTTAACACTGTCATACGAGTACTGAACGAGCCTATCGTAGTCTCTGAGTTTTAAATCGTCTAAACAACTTTATTAATGACTAGTGTAACAAATTAAAAACAGCGACCGGGATCGACGGCTTAACGTGCTTTACGAAATAAATAATTTTATAAATAAAAGAAGCTGGTCAATCAGCCTGAATTATCAAATATAAACACCATGGGAATCGAATCACAAGATCTTCGGATGGAGAGACCATGGATTAGACATTTATAGCACAACATTAGCATTAACGGCCACAAAAGTCCACTGCTGGATATGGGCCATCCCCATAAGTATTGTTTTTGTCATACTCACCACGCTAGGCCGGCAGATTGGCAAGTGCAGGGCAAACTGTTGTTTTTCACAAAGAACGCTTATACAGACGTTAAGTTATACGGTCAGATATTGATATACAATAATAAATGAAAAAGAAATCAATTAGGAATGTTTATGATCCATTTTCATCATCTTCATCATCATATCGTAAAGGACAACAAATCGAAAAACGACCCAAGGAACCTTGGGTCAGAGTTTTAGTAGGTATTCGTAACTAACATGGTAACTAATAACCCCATCTATGGTGGTTTTCTTGATGTGCCCTCCGAAGCACTAATCTGTCTTTCTTACAGACAATTAGGTGAATCAACTTGCAATGCCCTAACCCAACAAAACTGGGAACGATCTCACAGTGATAAATTGACAAATATCAACTTTGTATGTTTCCTTTGAGATTCAAACCAGAGACCTCCAGATCCTAAAACAAACGTTCAGATCACTAGATCATGGAAGCAGTAAAGATTAATTATTGTTTAATTTTATATTCAGAAATTTTGTGCTATCTGTCTGTAAATAATTATCGATATACACACACACACACACACACATATCACGCCTATAATCCCTTGCGGGGTAGGCAGAGCGTAAACGGCCGCAAAAACCAGACATTTACGCCTCGTCTGATAAATATTTGAGGGTTATTCGAAAAATTGTGTATCGCCATAGTGACAGATTGTCAGCCTATCGCCTAAAATTGCAATTTATATATTATCAATTGCAATTTATACTATCAATATGTAGGTTTTTAGAGCATTAAACCACAATATAAACTTTCCGGGAAATCCCGGGAAATGAATAAAAATTTCCCGTCGCCGGGAACGAAGCTTTTCCCGGGAATTCCCGATTCCCGGGTCCCGGGAACGAAACCCTAATCTACCTACACTTTCCTAATACTTGATTCAAACTACGCTTCTGCTCCTGCGCCTGCCGCTGCCACGCATATTGCGCCCGAAATACTTCCGCGATCAACGCGAGTGAGTGTTCACAATGCCGTCATACTCTTCTCGCAGCTATATGAGTGAGCGAGATTCCACACGGCGCGCTCGTGCTGCCGTTCCCTTGACTCGCGCACGAAAAGCCGACATTTGAAGCACGGGAAGTGGCAGCGGCATGTGAGACCTTAAACGACGAAATTGTCGTAATGTACCAATTGAAATACCGCCGTCGGCCGTCAAAGGAGATTTGTTTGAAGCACAACGGATTCTGATTTCTGTTACGTGGCTTGTAATCCCTGACTGTAAATGTCGCGGATGTTGCCAGATTGTATTATTTGTGAAAGGGGGAAAGATGGTGGAATGTTTTTTTTTGGAACGTGTGTGGTATCAAATTAAAAGGCCTCACAAGGCGATTGCAAAAAAAAACTTCTTTTCAGCTCCCGCTTGCACCAGTGTATAATTCTACATTCTCGAAGTAACAAACAAAACGCGCTTCCTTTGTTAAACTAGATACATAGGTACTGTTACTTAAACAGGGAGTAACAAAAAAGGTTTATTACTCATGAAACTGAAATCTTTCTCCATGGAAGATGGGTCGAAATATAACAAGCATGATAAATAAATAAAAAAAGAGCTGCTTTCTGAGATAAAGTCTAGACAATGACACTCGGGATAATGTACGGATTCTTCCGATACCATTCCTATTCGAATCTGTTCAGTAGTAAACTAGTTTTAGCCCTTTAAAGAATCGCACATACATACATGAACTCTAAAAACATTACACTCCTTTTTTGTTTGGGCAGTCGTGTAATAAGAATGGACCTCCCAATCCTCCCATACAAAATTTCCGATCAGTTGGTTAATTTACCAACAATACAAGTTCCATTTCTTTTGTTTCATAGGGAAAGTTGTTCAGTTTTACGAGTACTGTACCCTTTTTGTTATTCCTTGTATTGTAAACAACTGCTTCATATTCTTGTACTAGCTTTTACCAGCGACTTCGTCCGCATTAGATAGTATATGTAGTTGTAAAAAAGGTGCCTGACACAAAAAGCAAAGCAATCGACACAGCAATCCTCGTCTGATGATTTTCTTCGGCGCTATGCGCTATGTTTCTTGTGATTTACTTTGTTTCCCGTGGGATTGATAGATTTTCCTGCGGTAAAAAGTAGCTTTTGTCCTTTCTTAAGTTCTTGTCTATGCTTATGCCAAATTTTATCAAAATCGGTTTCGTGTTTTAGGCGTGAAAACGTAACAGAGAGACAAGAGTTGCTTTTGAGTTTATAATACTAGTATGGATGTGATATTCTCCTGTAAAACTCCTATTACATAGATTTAACGTATGTTAATATTAGTTGTTTATTACATATAAGAGAAATGTTGCTGCTGTCATCCCAAATTAGTGTTGGTATACATCATCATCATCATCATCATCAGCCTATTGCAGTCCACTGCTGGACGTTGGCCTCCCCCAGGGTATACATATAAGGTGTAAAAAATACTGTATATATTTCAAGTGGTGAACCAGCCAATGAAACTGAACAACTTTCCCAAATGAACATAGGTCGTAAACAGCCGTAAAGATATGGTCGATATAGGACCTTATATGATGTCTTGTAATGCGTTTAATAGATTTTTAATTTATTAAAGAAGTCGTTTCATATCGTCATAATTTAGGGTCATATAGGTCGAAATATAACAAGTTTTGGTCCAATGTATCGGTTGGCCAAATTTGTATGGGAGGCCCAAATTTCGTTCACATATCGACCTATATTCCTTAGGGAAAGTTGTTCAGTTTCATGAACTTGTTTCATATCTGCAGTTTATTTTACTTGATGTATAACAGAATGGGAGCAGAAGAAACACTCTTGGAAGTGTGTGCTTAAAGGTTACGTGATAAAATTGTTTTTTTTTTTTATGAAATTGATTAGTTGTTATTAACAGCACATATTATACTTTTACATTACTTTGGAATAGACCATAACACAATTTTACTTAAAATGAGACTTACGCCTTTTGACGTGACAACGTCTTAAATTAGGTTGTGGCTCGGTGGCATGCACGGAAAAATATAACGCCCGCTCACGTCTGTTACAGTGAGTCATGACCGAAAGAGAGGCACGCTGAATGCCGTCTCTCTCCCACTCAAGTATAATCGGTGCGCAGCATTCGAGAATTACGTTGTCACGTTCAAACTTCGCCCGTATACCGACTTTACAGGCAACCATTTTTTTTCCTTATTGGCAATGTGAGTGCGCATTAGCTTCGTGAAGTGGCTTCACGGAAAAAAACATCTCTTCATGCAAACAATACCTTACCTCCTTCAGGAGGTCCCATTTATTATACGCATGTAAACTACATTAATAGAGGACCTTATATGAACAGCACAAAATGTACTTTTTTTTTACTTTGGAATAAACCTCAACTCCATTTTAACTTAAAGTGGACTAATGCCTTTTTTTAGCAGGTAAATACAGGGTGTAAGGGACTATGTAACGAAAACTTTGCAGGCGTGCTCAGACCACGAAACTGAACAACTTTACCCAAGAAACACATATGAAACGCCAAATTAAATCATCTTCCTATACACATTTTTGAAACTTTTGCAAAATTTACAAGCGCGGGCAGGATTTGAACGTATGACTTTTGCCATTACTATTGGCGACGCTTCTTCCATCTGGGCTACCGCAGTTCGTCCCTTGCCCGCGAATTTTGCAAGTGTGTCTTAATGCTAGTAACCAGTGCCACGCGCTTCGCCACTAGTAATGGCGAAAGTAGCAGGTTCAAATCCTGCCTGCGTGTCTTCAAAAATTGTATATACCTAACACGGGAAGTGTTTTAAAATTTGGTATGCCTTTATAATGTCAGTCAGCTCAGCTATCTAATCGCTAATTTTGTATACCAGCTCCTTTTTTTTATTTTAGTTTTTAGTTTCATGGTCTGATTGCGCCTGCAAATTTTCAATACACCGTTCCTTACACCCGGTATAGACCTACCTAGATAACTTATTTTATTTACACGCTGTATATTTTTTATTCTGTAGGTATTATTTGGAAGTTTTTATCGTAATATAGATTATTTTTTATGCGTACTTTGGTATTTTATTTTTTGTCTCTCTCTTTCTTCTCTTTCTCTTTTCGTGTGGGACACCGAGTCGTCCAACGACCCGATGAACCCCGGTGTCAGAGGTTTTCAACCGCCTACTACTAGTAGTAGGCCTCTGACATGGTTGTGTAACGACCGCCGTCTAAGTAATCATAGACAGCAACCGGGACCGATTGCTGAACGTGCCCTCCGAAGCACGGAACCATTTCTTTTCGGACAATCAGGTGGTTCACCCACCAGACCGGGAACAAATTCACAAAGAGATAAAAATCAACTTTTGTGAGTGTCCCACCGAGAATCGAACCCGGAACCTTTGCGTCGCAGGCAGTCGCACTACCACTGCGCCACGTCGGTCGTCGATTTATAATCCACACTAATATTATAAATGCGAAAGTAACTCTGTCTGTCTGTCTGTCTGTCTGCTACGCTTTCACGGCCAAACCGCTGAACCGATCTTCATGAAACTTGGCACAGAGATTGCTAGCATACCGAGAACGGACATAGGCTACTTTTTATCACCATTCGAGGGTCTGGAGTACAGATGTAGACCACCAGGTGTACCACCAGGAGCCCAACTAAACTATTAGAGATACAGGCATGGTTCCGAAACAAAAGTTGTTCAGTATGATGGGCCGCTTCTTTTCACAAGGACATTGAGGATCTGAAGTACCTTATGTAGACCACCAGGTGTACCATCAGGAGCCCAGCTAAACTATTAGAGATACAGTCATGGTTCTAAAACAAAAGTCGTTCAGTAATATTATAAATGCGAAAGTAACTCTGTCTGTCTGTCTGTCTGTCTGCTACGCTTTCACGGCCAAACCGCTGAACCGATCTTCATGAAACTTGGCACAGAGATTGCTAGCATACCGAGAACGGACATAGGCTACTTTTTATCACCATTCGAGGGTCTGGAGTACAGATGTAGACCACCAGGTGTACCACCAGGAGCCCAACTAAACTATTAGAGATACAGGCATGGTTCCGAAACAAAAGTTGTTCAGTATGATGGGCCGCTTCTTTTCACAAGGACATTAAGGATCTGAAGTACCTTATGTAGACCACCAGGTGTACCATCAGGAGCCCAGCTAAACTATTAGAGATACAGTCATGGTTCTAAAACAAAAGTCGTTCAGTATGATAGGCCGCTTCTTTACACAAGGACATTGGGGATCTGGAGCACCTTATGTAGACCACCAGGTGTAACATCAGGAGCCCATCTAAACTATTAGAGATACAGGCATGGTTCTAAAACAAAAGTTGTTCAGTATGATGGGCTGCTTCTTTTCACAAGAATATTGAGGATCTGGAATAACTTATGAAGACCACCAGGTGTACCAACAGGAGCCCACCTAAACTATTAGAGATACAGAAATGGTTCCAAAACAAAAGTTGTTCAGTATGATAAGCCGCTTCTTCACACAAGGACATTGGGGATCTGGAGTACCTTATGTAGACCACCAGGTGTACCATCAGGAGCCCAATTAAACTATTAGAGATACAGGCATGGTTCCGAAACAAAAGTTGTTCAGTATGATGGTCCGCTTCTTTTCACAAGGACATTGAGGATCTGAAGTACCTTATGTAGACCACCAGGTGTACCATCAGGAGCCCAGCTAAACTATTAGAGATACAGTCATGGTTCTTAAACAAAAGTTGTTCATTATGATGGGCCGCTTCTTTTCACAAGGACATTGAGGATCTGGTGTACCTAATGTAGACCACCAGGTGTACCATCAGGAGCCCAGCTAAACTATTAGAGATACAGGCATGGTTCTTAAACAAAAGTTGTTCAGTATGATGGGCTGCTTCTTTTCACAAGGATATTGAGGATCTGGAGTAACTTATGTAGACCACCAGGTGTACCAACAGGAGCCCACCTAAACTATTAGAGATACAGAAATGGTTCCAAAACAAAAGTTGTTCAGTATGATGGGAATAAGTTGAGAAAGGACATTGGCAACTTTTTACCGAGGATGTTTTTGTTATCTACTGACTTTTGTATTCAATGGTTATAAATATTGATCTCTCAGGGCAGTACACCGGAAAGAAAATTTTGAATTGTCCCTTTAACAACAAAAGCAAGCAAGTCATCTTTAAACAGTAGAGATAAGAACTGTTCTAATATCACTGTCATACTTACTATGAATATACCTCTACATATCTACTTTAGAACATGTGCCCAAAAAACTATCTAACGCGGACGAAGTCGCGGGTAAAAGCTAGTATAGTACATAATAGTACGGATAATGCCTTCGAGCAACGACGGCATTACGAGACGGAAGACCGTGTTGCTCGAAGGATAATACGACGTCTTCTAATAATATTGTCATATCATATCATATAGTAAAATGATATCACGTCGCGTATCAAAAATACTCTATACATTTTCTAATATTCTCTTTGAGTATCATGTCATGGTGATCTGTGAATTTGTCTCCATTGTTGACAGAAGATCACAGATGAATAAGATAATGTACTAGGCAGAAGATGATTTTTGTCGGTACATCGTCCTTTTATTCGTTTTATTTCATCTCACGTTGTTAAAATCTATAAAATACTTACCTACTTGAAAGATTATACGAAAGTGTACTGGACAATTCAGACGGATATATCTATGAGTTCTTACATCAAACACAGTCCACTGCTGGACATGGGCCTCTCGCTATTGGCGGGTAGGTATTTGCTACATAATAGTTTAGGAGGAGTGATGATGAGGCCAGTAGGCCGAGTGACGACTGTGAGGAAAAGGATAGCTACCCTGGTCGGGAGTTGTGAACAGGGGAACGACTGTTCCAACCGGACATGTTTGGAAGTTGTATACAGGCTGTAAGGGACCCTCCGAATACTGATATGCAGACCATGAAACTGAACAACTTCCCCCTAGAAGCATATTTCAGGAAACAAGAAAACATTGACCATACAAAAACACGAGCTGACTGCAATTACTATGGGAAATCAAAATATTTTTGCCGTTTCCTGAAATATTTTCTCATGGGAAGTTGTTCAGTTTCATGGTCTTTATGCCTTCTCGCTACCCAGGTCTGCTATAATCCACACTAATATTATAAATGCGAAAGTAACTCTGTCTGTCTGTCTGTCTGTCTGCTACGCTTTCACGGCCAAACCGCTGAACCGATCTTCATGAAACTTGGCACAGAGATTGCTAGCATACCGAGAACGGACATAGGCTACTTTTTATCACCATTCGAGGGTCTGGAGTACAGATGTAGACCACCAGGTGTACCTCCAGGAGCCCAGCTAAACTATAAGAGATACAGGCATGGTTCCAAAACAAAAGTTGTTCAGTATGATGGGCCGCTTCTTTTCACAAGGACATTGAGGATCTGGAGTACCTTATGTAGACCACCAGGTGTACCATCAGGAGCCCAGCTAAACTATAAGAGATACAGGCATGGTTCTTAAACAATAGTTGTCCATTTTGATGGGTCGCTTCTTTTCACAAGGACATTGAGGATCTGGAGTACCTTATGTAGACCACCAGGTGTACCTCCAGGAGCCCAGCTAAACTATAAGAGATACAGGCATGGTTCCAAAACAAAAGTTTTTCAGTATGATGGGCCGCTACTTTTCACAAGGACATTGAGGATCTGGAGTACCTTATGTAGACCACCAGGTGTACCATCAGGAGCCCAGCTAAACTATAAGAGATACAGGCATGGTTCTTAAACAATAGTTGTCCATTTTGATGGGTCGCTTCTTTTCACAAGGACATTGAGGATCTGGAGTACCTTATGTAGACCACCAGGTGTACCATCAGGAGCCCAGCTAAACAATAAGAGATATAGAAATGGTTCCAAAACAAAAGTTGCTCAGTATGATGGGCTGCTTCTTTTCACAAGGACATTGAGAATCTGGAGTACCTTATGTAGACCACCAGGTGTACCATCAGGAGCCCACCTAAACTATTAGAGATACATAAATGATACCAAAACAAAAATTGTTCAGTATGATGGGCCGTTTCTTTTCACAAGGACGTTGAGGATCTGGAGTAGCTTATGTAGACCACCAGGTGTACGATCAGGAGCATAGCTAAACAATTAGAGATAAAGAAATGGTTTCAAAACAAAAGTTGTTCAGTATGATGGGCCGCTTCTTTTCACAAGGACATTGGGGATCTGGAGTACCTTATGTAGACCACCAGGTGTACCATCAGGAGCCCACCTAAACTATTAGAGATACATAAATGGTACCAAAACAAAAATTGTTCAGTATGATGGGCCGTTTCTTTTCACAAGGACGTTGAGGATCTGGAGTAGCTTATGTAGACCACCAGGTGTACGATCAGGAGCATAGCTAAACAATTAGAGATAAAGAAATGGTTTCAAAACAAAAGTTGTTCAGTATGATGGGCCGCTTCTTTTCACAAGGACATTGGGGATCTGGAGTACCTTATGTAGACCACCAGGTGTACCATCAGGAGCCCAGCTAAATTATTAGAGATAAAGAAATGGTTCCAAAACAAAAGTTGTTCAGTATGATGGGCCGCTTCTTTTCACAAGGACATTGGGGATCTGGAGTACCTTATGTAGACCACCAGGTGCACCATTAGGAGGCCACCTAAACTATTAGAGATAAAGAAATAGTTCCAAAACAAAAGTTGGCCAGTATGATGGACTCCTTCTTTTTACAAGGATACTGAGGATCTGGAGTACCTTATGTAGACCACCAGGTGTACGATCAGGAGCCCACCTAAACTATTAGAGATACAGAAATGGTTCCAAAACAAAAGTTGGCCAGTATGATGGGAATAAGTTGAGAAAGGACATTGGCAACTTTTTACCAAGGATTTTTTTTTATCTACTGACTTTTGTATCCCATGGTTATAAATATTGATCTGTCAGCGCAGTACACCGGATGGCAAATTTTGAATTGTCCCTTTAACAACAGAAGCAAGCAAGGTATCCTTAAACAGTAGAGATAAGAACTGTTCTAATATCACTGTCATGCTTACTATGAATATACATATCAACTTTAGAACCTCTTTCTAAAAATACTATCTAACGCGGACGAAGTCGCGGGTAAAAGCTAGTAAGAGATATATTTTTAGAAATAAGCTGACCTGTCGTGTATTGTTCTTTATGTTATGTTTTTGTGTTATATTGTCCGAACTATAATACAAATCTGAGAGTTTGTGTGTATGTATGTTTGTTACCTCTTCACGCCCAAACGGCTTGACCGATTTGGATGAAATTTGGAGCACAGGTAGAGTATAACGTAGAATAACACTAAAGCCACTTTTTACTGCGGGAAAACAACTATTACCACGGGAAAATGAGTGGCAGCAGGTAAATCGCTGGGCGGAAATCTAGTGTACAATAAACGGTTAAATAAAATGGTCTGAATGCACCCTATAAGTATTCGGAGGGCTGTCCCTTAATCCCTGTATATAGCTATTGACGGAAACACTTCCATACCGCGTTTAAGGAGTTTGCCGCTACATCACTCCTCTTTTTTGGCAGGCGGATTGGCAAGCGCAGTGTAAGGTGTCATGTGTATTTACAGGGAACGCTGCTGCCGATCCCCTGAATCAATTTATCCCTTAGTCGCTTTTACGACACCCACGGGTAGAATTAGGGTGATACTAAGCCGGCATCACACGGCACATGTATCAGCCTATTGCAGTCCACGTCCAGACGTAGGCCTCCCCCAGGGTACGCCATAGTTACTAAATTATAAATGGTGAAATAAAAAAATACTGCAAATACATCAAGGGGTGAAATCTGTGAGTGAAACAGCCCATGAAACTGAACATCTTTCCCCAAGGAACATAGGTTGAAACTTGGGTTGAAATAAGATTAAATAACTGGACCACCCATATAAAATGTTCTAGCCATTGGTCTAGCCAAAGAGAAAGTTGTTCAGTTTCATGGACTGGTTCACCTTTTAAAATATTTGCAGCTTATATTTTGAAAGAACGAAAGAAAAATGTTTATTTGTTACCAAATATCAAAGGTAGGTACATAATTAAAAACTAATTATTAAAACTAAAACACGGTAACAAAAAGGTATCCGCTCAGCAAAATGCTTTAAGAGTGTACTTGAGCAGCACTCCCAAATATACGGACATAAATATATACGAGATCTGTGATCTGTTGATCATCCTAGATTGTGATTCGAGATTGTAATCCAAGTTATGGCAAAATTATTTTTATATCTTTTTAAACTTGCAATATCATTGTTGTTTTTAGATTTATAAACGTTACGAACGTTAGTTTGAAGTGCTAGAAGATTTAACCGCAAAGGCACACAACATGGGAGGCATCGTATCTAAGGCTCAGAGGGTAAGTAAAAGATTTCTATTTTCTATACTCTTTTTTTAATTATTAATGGTGGGTTTGCTCTGACCTTGACCTTGACTATGACCTTGACTCTAGTCTAGGTCATAGGAAAGAGACAGAGTCTAAGATGGAGCGAGCTCACCCAGAAGAAGCCTGTTAAGGCACTGGCACTCCCACACACTGACGGAACGCAGCAAGCTATTTGGCGCCAGACTTCGGTGGGATGGTGGTCGCGAGCCAGGCGGCCCCTTACGGAGCCTTCCGCCTTCGTAGATAGCGAAATCTCAAAACAGGCTGGTGATAAGAAACAACTTTCTTCAAGAAACATAGGTCGAATAAGACAAAAACCTCCCATACCTACTAAAATACCGATCAGCCCATTTGAGTTACTATGGAAACTCAACATATTTTTGTTCCTTAGCGAAAGTTGTTCCATAACACCGGTCGGTCACTACAACCCAGGCCGTCCCAATAAGCCATATTTTACAGATGTCATCTACATACTGAAAGAGATGTTTTTGGGGTGGTATGGGATCTACCTCCTAGCGGTCCACCCCGGGCAACGGCAACACAGGTTTGCCTGTGGATAAGAAGATCTGAACGATCGATCCCACGTGCGCGGTGGAAGGGGCCGCCTGGCTCGCGACCACCATCCCACCGAAGTGTAGCACCAAGTAGCTTACTGCGTTTCGTCAGTGTGTGGGAGTGCCAGTGCCTTAACAGGCTTCTTCTGGGTGAGCTCGCTCCATCTTAGACTCTGTCTCTGTCCTATGACCTAGTCTAGAGTCAAGAGCAAACCCATCTTTAAAAAAAAAAAAAAGAGACGATGTCAACAAAGAAAAGGACCCTTTTTTTTATTAATGATGGGTTTGCTATTGACTCTAGTCTAGGTCATAGGACAGAGACAGAGTCTATGATGGAGCGAGCTCACCCAGAAGAAGCCTGTTCACTCTTACTTTGAAGAGATTAGGTACGTTAGTACTATTATATATTCTGTGGATTAGGGTTGTATGCGTTTGGAAACACAGACGCAGGTAGTGAGTTACACTCTTTACCCTCTGCCATAGCATTAACACGAATCTAAATCACGTGTCAAATATGGCTTATTGGAATGGCCTTACTGTAGTGAAGTTTCACCCAATACAGAGCAAATATTGTTCTAGGATCAGCGGAACCGTCGCCAATCAGAAACCGGTTGTAAGTATATATACCACCATCAAAAATGAATTAAATTCAATTACGATTAAAATACGAAAAATTACTTAAGGCGAGTGTAGCCGTCAACGACCTAGATGGTGGCGTCACTTCACAAAAAAAAAGGTTTTCTCTTTAAACAAACAATCTATCAGAATGTCCGTTGCTCAAGTTTTTAGTATTATCCTTAAGTAAAATAAGAACCTACAAACTCAATAAAATATTCGCTGTACTTAAAGTTATGGCAATTAATACCAAAAGTGGCCGTTTTAGGCACTCTGGTCATAAATGTAATTACAGCGAATATTTTATTTATTTATTTATTTATTAGGACAACCAATTGTAGTTACATTATAAGATAAGAGAAAGACATAAATGCACTACATCTAAAGGTGCCACAGCATGCACAAAAATGGATAGGTAATAAGAAAAATAATGTTATATAATGCAAGATTAGTAACAGTGACTGTATTTAATTAAGATCTGGTTCTAATTTTACTTTAGGATAATGCTTAAAACTAAAGCAAGGGACATTCTTTTACATTGATTGTATAGATGAAACTTTTTGTTTTGTGAAGTGGCGGCGCCACTGTCGAGGCTGTTTACGGCTACACTCGCCTTAAGCGTACGCACTAAACCAGCTTCAGACCAGCTGCGACCGCCAGCGCCAGCGGCGGCACCAGCGGCACCATCGTCGGCGCCCCAGTCGGCCGCGGCGCCACCGCGAGGTAAGAACGTATATTATTTACTTACGGGGTACGCAGAGCGTAAACGGCTGTATAAAAACGGACATTTACGCCACGTCTGATAATCATTTGAGGGTCATTTGAAATATTGTGTTTCACCAAAGTGACAGGTTGTCAGACCATCGTCTAACTTTGCAATATGCACCCTCAAGTCCCTTAGTCGCTTGTTACGACACCCACGGGAAAGAAATGGGGTGAGGCATTGTAATAATAGTATCTTTATTATGAATTATGCCCATGGAACTATAGATGAAAAGAGAGAAAAATAAAATTTATTCAGTACAAATAGGCATCACTTAAACTAATACACGATCACATTCGGTACTGAAAAGGGTAACTTGCTCAGCATGTGTCACAGTCCAAGACTGCATCGCTGGTATTCAGCAGTACCCTGGAACTTATAACTGGGATGAAGTGATACGGTGAGATATTACATTACTAAAATATTACAACTATGGACGGACAATATAACAAAAATATTTAAAATTAATACCTATTTAAATATTTAAGGTTAAATGGACCTAAAAATCAACAGTAAAAAGTAGGATAGTGTTCGGAATTTTGTTTTCCATATCTTGTATACTCCAAATTATGCGACGACATTTTTCATAGTAATGATTAAAGATGCCGTGTGATGCCGGCTCTGAATAGCATCACCCCATTTCTTTCTCGTTGGTAGGTATCGTAAGAGGCGACTAAGGGACTCGAGGGCGTGTATTGCAATTTAGGCGATAGGCTGACAACCTGTCACTACGGCGATACACAGTTTTCCAAATAGCCCTCAAATGTTTGTCAGACGTGGTGTAAATGTCCGTTTTTGCAGCCGTTTACGCTCTGCCTATAAGGGATTATAAGCGTGATATGTGTATGTATGTATTATTAAAGATATACCTAATATGCTACAAAACTTTATTGAAATTGTCTCGATAGAATCCAGGAGATAATTCGCGAACGGGTAAGTAATTATAAAAATATCAAATCTGTTAAGGGCCTGCCTCGAACTTATGAACGTACCTTTTACACTAATGGCAAATCCTATGTGCGAGAACAGACCGGAATCGCCATATTTAGACGATATTTCTTTTGGAAATTTCGCGCCAAATAAACAAGTAATCAAAAAACTGTACAACAAGAATCTAGTAATTTATTAGACGTATCGTATTCGCAAAATATAATGTGCTATGCTATACACTATGCAAAAAAGTGTAAAAATAGACCAACCTTTGAAAAAAAATTCTATCGAGCAAACTTTCTTTAATCGTGTTTTCTGCGACCAGAATCTAGATAATATAATTATTATTGCTGTTATGCTGATAAATTTTGTTTGTCAATAAATGAAAATATAATAAAACATGTATACAGGGTTATTTTTTATTCACCCCGGAAATTTTACAGGGTGATTCTACTAATGATTCTGATCAACTCTGGATATCTGCGAAATCGACAAAAAAAAAATCAACTGCTCCATAGAAAAATTCATACCTACTCAATCAAAATGTATGGAACAGCTGGATTTTTTACGCGATTTCGCAGGTGACCCCATAATAAAAGTTGTTCAGAATAATGAGTAGAATCACCCTGTAAAATTTCCGGGGTGAATACAAAATAACCCTGTATATTTAGATTCCAGTTGAGTCATTTTCAACAACTGCATATTTTTGTCAATTTCGGTGGATTTTTAAATTTTCTTCTTTTTTGATATTTTTTGTAGCTGTATAGCAAAATATACTCATTTTGAATATAATATATTAACAGGGAAATATGTAACAATAGTATTTGGTGAGTTATTTGGGTCACCGAAATTGCCTTGTCACCGAAATTGAATTCATGCCACCGAAATTGGGGTTGTGCCACCGAAGTTGCAATTCTGCCTCAGATCCTCCAATGCTGAAACCTGATGGATCGCTGGCTCACTCTGCAAGTGAGAAGGCAAATTTGTTTGCATCCCTGTTTGCTAGCAACTCACGTCTGGACGCTGGCTCCTTCGCTGGATTCTTCGATGTCGGAGATCGCAGTACACATTAAAGAGGTTCGAAGAGTATTGTGCAGTTTAGACGTGAACAAAGCCAGCGGACCTGATTGCATACCAGCGAGAGTGTTAAGACTTTGTGCGCCTGAACTGTCTCCTGTGCTGACACGCTGGTTCCGCCTCTCTCTTAAAGAAAGAACGGTGCCGGGGGCCTGGAAGCTTACTAATGTGCAACCAGTTCCCAAAAAGGGCGACCGTGCTGACCCTGCCCATTACCAACAAATTGCCACTACCTCCATCCTATGCAAGGTCATGAAGAGGGTACTTAACAGTAAGTTGCTGACCTACCTTGAAGAGAATGATCTTCTCAGTGACCGTCAATATGGCTTTCGCCGGGGGCAGTCTACTGGTGATCTTCTTGTGTATGTCACGCACTGCTGGGGCAAAGCCATAGAGAAAAACGGCGAAGCACTTGCCGTTTCACTCGATATCTCGAAGGCCTTTGACAGGGTCTGGCATGCAAGTCTGCTCAGTAAGCTTCCTGCTTATGGCATCCCAGCTGATTTTTGTACTTGGCTTTCAGACTTCCTTAGTGAACGGTCCATCAAAGTAGTCGTTGACGGCTGCTCCTCTGACCTTATGGCCATTGATGCCGGAGTTCCTCAGGGGTCTTTTCTCTCTGCAACTCTTTTCCTGCTGCACATCAATGACCTCCTTCAGCATGGTATTGTTGGATACGCAGATGATAGTACCGTTTCAGAGAGATACTTGACAGGGGCAAGAATCAGTGGGGATGAAATACGTTCGTTAAGAAAGGCAATGGTAGAGCGAACAGATCTGACCTTAAGTCTTTTCTCCCAATGGGGCGACGACAATCTGTTCTCATTCAACGCCACCAAAACACAGGCGTGTCTTTTCACTGCAAAAAGAAGTCATTTCGACTGGACACCTACTTTGACACTGGCTTGAGCTTCTACGCATGGAGTTGACATCATATCTAAACTTAGGCGCGACCATCGAGTACAAAACTCATACGACGGCTAAGAAGCTGGGCATCCTGAAAAGAGTGAAGCGATACTTTACGCCTGGGCAGCTTTTAACTCTTTACAAAGCACAAGTCCGATCCTGCATGGAGTATTGCAGTCACCTTTGGGATGGCTCAGCCAAATACCAACTTGCCGCTCTTGACTCGGTGGAACGCAGGGCCAAGAGGCTCATAGGCGACATAAAACTGGTGGACACCAAGCTACATAGCCTGGCACATTGCCGCAAGGTTGCTTGCTTGTTGGTTTTTACAGATTGTACTTCAGAGAGTGTGCTCAAGAGCTTCATGACCTTGTTCCACCAGCTCCCTTCTCCCTTCCGGATACCATCCATACCTGGTTTCCATTCCACCAATTCGGACTAAGCGCTTCCAGTCATCATTTATAATGCGCACTGTTAAAGAGTGGAACTCACTACCTGCGTCTATGCTTCCAAACGCATACAACCCTAATATCTTCAAAGCAAGAGTGAACAGGCTTCTTCTGGGTGAGCTCGTTCCATCTTAGACTCTGTCTCTGTTCTATGACTTAGACTAGAGTCAAGAGCTAATCCATCATTAATAAAAAATAAATGCCTTGTTTGGCTGCTAACATATGGATGGCATTGTGTTGAAGATAGCCGTAGACCCCTGTTAGCGGCAGCCGTCCACACCTGTTAGCACCTGTTGGTCGACAAATCAACTGATACCTGCGACTACAAACAGTAGCCCGTCTTCGGCTATCGCTGACTGGTGTCAATGACTGAGCAGGAGGACCTTGCGGAAGTGCCGGGCTGGAGGGCCACGAGGGATCGCCGTTCAGTAGGACCTCGCGGCAGCGCTGGGTTAGAGGGCCACGAGGGATCACCGGGCTGGAGGGCCACGAGGGATCGCCGGGCTGGCTCAAAAATCCACTGCTGGACATGGGCCTCCCCTTATCGGGAGTATTGCCATCCTCTACACGCTCGGCTGGCGGATAGGCGAGCACAGCACAACATTTTGCATTCAGAGAGAACGCTGTTCTCTATTCCCTCTATGAATTTATCCCTTGGTCTTCTTTTACGACGCAGATTTTGTTTTTCTGAAATAACTGTAATTTTTTGGTCAAACATACGACCTAAAGCGACCGCATTTTACAGGCTTTTTCGATCTGTATACCCCGCAAGGAGTAAAAGCGTGATATTTCTAAACATGTTTGTAATTTGTATCAATTGAGCAAATTCGGTGGAGCTTTGCAATTTCGGTGGGCTTCTAGCAGCCCTAAAAGCCACCGAAATGTGCCCACCGAAATTGCAAAATAGTCATTTATTAAAAAAATATACATAAGTATCAAGGTTATTCCAGTTTGCAACTTATATCTCAAAAGTGTACCTAAGGGCTATTTAGAAAGCATTACTGTAATATTTTTTTAACCTTGAGGAAACTTTTTAATCCCGAGCACCGAAATTGCAAAATTTTGTTCCGAGTAAACGGAAATTGTTTACTAACATTTTTGGCGGGAAGACGCAAGGAGGTAGTGCACAACCGTTCACACTGCGCGTGAGTGCTCGGCTGATCCTAGCGGGGAAGGGGTTTTAGGTCTGGATATACTCAACAGTGTGAGCAGGGAGCGTCGAAACAAAATTGCCACCGATATTGCTATTTTTGCTGGGACAAATCTAGTTTTGACATAGTTCATAAACTTTTGATCTAAAAATTCAATTTATAATAATTTCTCGTAGAGTCACTTATCCTTAACATAATCAAAATTAATTTTCCTAAATATGTTGGACATAATTTTCCTGAGAGATGAATATGTTGTGAAAAACGGATTGGGGACAAGCCACCGAACATTGAAATTCGACACTTACTATTTTTTTTCTAAAATAATAATAACTCTCCAAACATTATTTATATGACTTCATATCAGAACAAGTGTCTTATATTTTGAAAAAAAATATCATAGTCATATCTGCAAAGCGTCACCTCGTTTTCAGCGAAGACATGAAAAATTTCCGCTTGAGAAATCCACTCAGTTACATATTGATTACATTTTGGTTAAAATACTTTAAGTTGGCGCAGATTCTTTTATATTGAGAAAAAAAGGTTTAATATTTTCTTGAGTTTGCACAACTATTACTCATCACAATAAAACAATTTTAAACGGATTTAAATTGTGTTTATTTTGGATTTTACAATTCCTACGTTTCGAGCTCTTTACAGAGGAATTGTAAAATCAAAAATAAAAACAACTTAAATCCGTTTAAAATTGTTTTATTGTAAAGAAGATGATTGCTCTCACAGTACCAGTGTCACGTGAAAATTAGTTAAATCACTGTTACTTTTGCCCTTTTTTCACTATGTGTGTATTGCTCAATGTATTGCTGACTAAACGTTTCTTATTGCAGGCAAATTAATCGATTATTAAATATTTGTTTTTTTTGTTAACACCAGTAGCGCCAAACTACCCGCCACCTCCCCAACCAGTGTATGGACCTCCCCAGCCAGTCTATGGACCCCCTCCCCAGCCAGTCTATGGACCTCCGCAGCCAGTCTATGGACCTCCCCAGCCAGTCTATGGACCTCCCCAGCCAGTCTATGGACCCCCTCCCCCGCCAGTCTATGGGCCTCCCCCACCAGTCTATGGGCCTCCCCCGCCAGTCTATGGGCCTCCCCCGCCAGCTAGAAAAGGAGGAGGAGGAGGAGGAATGGGGGGAATGGGAGGAGCAATACGTAAGCAGCAATTTTTCAGTATCATGTACCAATTTTTTTAAGATTAAACATCGAATCGTATTGTAAAACAGTTCAAGTTGAAGTTACGTTTTGAAGTAGTTTTGTATTCTTATCAATTATCGAGTTCACAAAGTATACAAGCTTTATTAAGTTTGGGGCTAGAATGGCACTGTGCGTCTCGTCCAGGGATTTGCTTTTTTTTCTATTTCACTTTTTACTTCACTTCGCTTTACTAGACCTTACTCTATTTTATTTCACATTCCTCTATTTCACTTCACTTCACTCTACTCTATTTCACTTCACTTAACTCTACTCTATTTTACTTCACTTTACTCTATTTCACTTCACTTCACTTCACTCTACTCTATTTCACTTCACTTTACTCTATTTCACTTCACTTTACTCTATTTCACTTCACTTCACTCTACTCTATTTCACTTCACGACACTCTACTCTATTTCACTTCACTTTACTATATTTCACTTCACTTCACTCTACTCTATTTCACTTCACTTCACTCTACTCTATTTCACTTCACTTCACTCTACTCTATTTCACTTTACTTTACTCTATTTCACTTCACTTTACTCTATTTCACTTCAATTCACTTCACTTTAACATAACATAACAAAATTCTTTATTGCGTATTAAATAAGGTTTGTGAAGGCAGAATCTTGAAATAAGCTGTGGACCCTAGAATAAAATAGACACTTTTACTTCACTTTACTTTACTCCTTTTCACTTCATTTTACTCTATTTCACCTTACCCTATTTTACTTCACTTCACTTTACTCCTTTACACTTCACTTTACTATATTTCACTTCACTTCACTTTATTTTAATTTATTCATGTTTTTTTTATTTCCGACAGTGGGAGGCGCAGGTGGTGCATTGGCTGGCACCATGGCGGGGAACTTGCGTAAGTCTTGTTTCATCATTGTATAATGTAACTACTTGCGAAAACCTGTAATTGGTTTTTTGTATTTACTGTACAGCTTTATTATTTTTTGAGCTGTTGGTTCTTCGAATAAAATAAAATTATCATCTGGAGGTGTCCACTGCTGGACATAGGCCTTCCCATGTCTGATCAAAGGACACATTTCACGATTTCGTCTTACATAACTAACTATAATAGGGTCAAACTCTAAGAACCTGGTTGACCGGTTTGTTTTGTTGATAAAACGCGTTTTTTGGAACAGAATTTCATGAAAATCGTTAAAACCGTTTTCGACATCCCGATTATAAATAAATAAATATACAAGAATGTGTTTCATAATGGACTTTAACAGCTAAGACATATCTGCAAGATGGCGCCACGTGACAGATGTGCAGGGAAGCAAAGAGCCTGTAACGCGATATCGAAGTGTTTCACCGCGCAACACATATATACAACTTCCAATTCTATCCAGGTGGACCAGTCGGTCCCCTGGCCACAACACCCGGCCAGGCGGGTAGCTACCCTTTTCCCGACACCACCTGGAACCCTCCATTCTGCCTATTGGCATCACTCCTGTCACCCGAAATAGGACTATACATAAGATCTCTCTTTCTTTTCGTGTGGGACACCGAGTCATCCAACGACCTGAAGAACCCTGGTGTCAGAGTGGTTCAACCGCCTTCTACTAGTAGTAGGCATCTGACATGGTTGTGTAACGACCGCCGTCTAAGTAATCATAGACAGCAACCGGGACCGACGGCTTAACGTGCCCTCCGAAGCACGGAACCATTTATTTTTCAGACAATCAGGTGGTTCACTATGCAATGTCCTAACCAGACCGGGAACAAATTCACAAAGTGATAAATATCAACTTTGTGAGTGTCCCACCGAGAATCGAACCCGGAACCTTTGCGTCGCAGGCAGTCGCACTACCACTGCGCCACATCGGTCGTACCTACATAAGATAAAAGTATAATAAAAAAACTAAATTATTTTGCAGTTGGCGGCGGTGGAAGTAGCGGTGGTGGTAGCGGTGGCGGCGGCAGTAGCGGTGGTAGTGGTGGTGGCAGCTATCGAAATAATAATTATGACGACGATCAGAACGAGCCAGATTCCGCTGGTACACAGCCAGCTTCAGCGGGTACAGCGCCATCTTCAGCTGGTACAGTGCCATCAGATGGCGTATCACCACCATCTGAAGCGCCAACCCCGGGTAAATATTCTAATTCACTATTATTTTTATTAGCTACATACACACACACACTCATATCACGCCTATAATCCCTTGCGGGGTAGGCAGAGCGTAAACGGCCGCAAAAAAACGGACTTTTACGCCACGTCTGACAAATATTTGAGGGTTATTCGGAAAATTGTGTATCGCCATAGTGACAGGTTGTCAGCCCATTGCCTTAAATTGCAATACACACCCTCGAGTCCGTTAGTCGCCTCTTACGACTCCCACGGGAAAGAGATGGGGTGATGCTATTCTAAGCCGGCATCACACGGCATAACATCACAAACTTTTAAAAAGACTCTTAAAGATTACACACTAAAACATTTTAATTGATTTTCTCAGCAGTTTAGTCTTATAGTTTCAGTTAGCATTGAGATAACTAAAAAAGAACGGCGTTCATATCCGTTGTTTTTGCGGCCGTTTACGCTCTGCCTACTACGCAAGGGATAAAAGGCGTGATATGTGTGTGTGTATGTATGTTTTCATGTTTTTAACATCTATGGGTAGTCGATTATAAAGCTGCACGCCCTTATTTGAATATATATCCGGTTTGGCTACTAATCATGGACGTTCTATTCAAACAGGACTGATTACTTCTTCAAAAACAGTTATTTACGTTCCGTCAGTGTGTGGGAGTGCCAGTGCCTTAACAGGCTTCTTCTGGGTGAGCTCGCTCCATCTTGGACTCTGTCTCTGTCCTATGACCCAGACTAGAGTCAAGAGCAAACCCATCACTTATATAAAAAAAAATGTAACTTTATTATTACTGGTATATGGTCTACGTAACATTAACTCTTTCCCAGAGGCTAATCCGAGCCGAAAGAGATAGCATGAAGAGAGGCTGTGTGTCTCGTTCTTTCATATTGCCAGTGTAGAAAATTACTAGAGATAAAAATTTTGACTAACTTATTTTTGACAAATATAATAATAATTTAAGTAATATAATAAAACAACTTGCGTCAGTAATATCAAAAACTTGTTTGAAATCATAAAATTATACTCTGATAAATTATAATTATGTAAAAACTAATAATTCAAAAGAAAATTCTTACGGTATCTCTATAAGTTTTAATTTTATTTATTTATTTTAGAGGTAATTTAAGAGGTAAATTAATAAAAAATAATAAATTAATTTTAGAGGTAAGTAAGTTTAAATTTTAGCGGCAGATGAAAAATTGTACATTCCTTATTTATTTACTTTAAATCAGTATTTGACGAAATTTTTCACTCAAAATGGTGAAAAAATGTTGCGTTCGAGGTTGTCCAAGTGAATCGTATGTATGTAAATTTCCCTATCTTTATGCTTATTGTTATAAAAACAATTGATATCCTATTAGAAAGATACGAAAGTACAAGTAAAAGTTATCGTTATCATTAATTAATATTTTTCACTTACATTTTAACTAGTGATAATAAATAAATAATAAATAAATCTAATCTAATCTAATCTAGTCAGTACTGTATTTTAAAATAAATGTATTTAAATTATTTGTAAAAAGCCGGTAAATTTGCTGTGCCCACAACGGGCATCATATGTGAAACTTATGTACCTACCTGATAAAAACAAAATTGTACCATTTGAAGGCAAATAAATGTATGAGTATGAAAGGCCTCGGTGTGTGCCGTCTCGCTCGGCTCGTTTTTCTGCAACAGTTATCAATCAATCCTGTTTGAATAGTAGTAATGGTCTTCTATTTCAGAAGCGCCTGCTGCACCTCAACAAAGTGTGGCGCCAGAACCTCAACCACAAGAAGAACCTTACTATGACAGTAATGATGATAATTATGATGATTTCAATGATGATGATTGAAATGGCCATCAAAATGTGAAATTCCTTTTTTGTCCAACGACGAAACGCAGACAGGGGAGGATGTGTGTTTGTGCAAACTAATGTTATAATTTATCAGCAAACTGGTCCGATTTTAATGCGGTTTTCAGTGGTGGGTTTGTTCTTAGGTAGGTGGTTCGCTTATAACTCACTAGAAGGCGCTGTATTACAATATAGTGGGTACTTAACAAAAAAAATTGTTAAGGGCAAGCGGGGTTTATTCCGACGTGGGGCTATTCCGTTAAAAGCTATAACTCCCGTTATTGTACCTCTATACTCTTTATTTTGTACTAAATTATTACAATAAATGTGTATATCGAACGTAACCACAAAGGTGAGCTTACCTATATGAAGAGATCTCTTCCAGCCAACCTGCCCAGTGGAATTAGAAAATAATATATTAGGGAATGACAAAGCCTTGTACACATACAGATATGAACTTGCATATCATATATAATATTCATAAATAAAACAGCTAATATATGTATCTATATAAAATCCGGTCCGGAATATTAAGTCCGAAATGGGCTTTGGAAGTGGGTACCCCGTATATCCGATATTTATAATTTATAATAAATATCAAAATATCCGATAAATATCAAATTTATCGGATATACGGGGTGTAAGGGACAGCCGAATACTGATAGGGTGCATGCAGACCATGAAATTGAACAACTTTTCCCTAGAAACATATGTCAGGAAACGACATTAAATATTCGAGCTTACATACAACATTACGATCAGCTGACTGCAGTAGCACAAAGTAAGTATTGGCGGCTGCGATGGCAGTAGTATACTTGTACGGGGATTGGCTCACCTGAAAAAAGCTTTTTTTTTAGGAGTGACCGGATTTTGAATTTTCAGCCCACCATTGTAGTTCTGAAGAGCTTTTTTCAGGTGAGCCAATCCCCGTACAAGTATACTACTGACTGCATTTACCAAAATTTTTTGACGTTTCCTGAAACGTTTGTTCATGGAAAGTTGTTCAGTTTTATGGTCTGAACCCTGTCCATCCATTTCTTAATATTTATTGTTACTATTCAATCAGGCAGGCAGTTGTAACAACTGATGTTTCTTGTATCCCACAATTCATAGTTCAATTTTTCTCTTTGTTTTTTTATATTTTTAAGGCGAGTGTAGCCGTGAACAATCTCGACAGTGGCGCCACTTCACAAAAAAAAGTTTGTATGTATAATCTCTTTATTGTGCATTCTTAAAACTAATACATAAAACACATATTAAATCAAAAACAAGTAATGACACAAAGGCGGACTTATCCCATTAGGGAATAAATTAGGGAATTTTTCTCTTTATACGAACAATCTATCATAATATCCGTTGCCCAAGTTTTTAGTATTATCCTTAAGAAAAATTTGAACCTGCAAACTCAATGAAATATTCGCTGCAATTAAAGTTATGAAAAAAAAGTTGCCGTTACTTTAATAATAGCGAATATTTCATTAAGTTTAAACGTTCTAATTTTACTGAAGGATAATAATAAAAACTTGGGTGACGGATATTATGATAGATTGTTTGTATAAAGTTTTTTTTTTGTGAAGTGGCGCCACTGTCGAGGTCGTTCACGGGAACACTCGCCTTAAGTGTTTATCTAGTTTGTTTTTTTAATATATTTGTGTTCTGCGCTGATATGACATCTTGAGGGAAGTTGCTCCAGTTAGATTATCGGATATCAGTCAATTTGGCAACTTTTCTAAATAATTAATTTTATATGATTTTAATGTACATAATATAATAAAAAAAAAATGCATATATTACAAATATTTACTATAATATCCTCGTCAAACTGCGAAAACAGGTTTTGGCAATTTGGCATGATATATCACTCATAACATACAATGGGACTTTTACTGATGACAGTTCTGTTGATAGTTCTGAAGTTCGAACCAGAGGGCGCTGTGCTAAACTGAAAATTTGACGTTTCAATATGGCTGGTGGCAGCCATAGTTTTGTCACAGGTTCCGTTTCACGTTGTGTTCATTACTTCTGTTAGTTTTATTTGCCACAAAATAAATTTGTCGTCTTGTTATTATATTCAGTGTCATTCATGTTAACAAAAAATTTAAAAGAAATTAAGAACAATTCAATAAACACAAAAAGAATCACAATTTTGAAGTGGTATAGATTCTAGTCGATACGTGCGGAGCCAGGTCGGCTGCAGGAGTCTGCCGCGCGGTAATTGCGTCCCAGGCACCGCAGTGTCTGTGGAGAGGACACTTAACCCGCGTCACGCGGATAAAAGTCTTGCCTCAGACACTGATTAAATCGTCTGTCACAGACGCGTGAGGCCAATGATGATGATGATAGATTCTAGTGTAAAGAAACGTCATTTTAATTTAGCTCAGCGCCATCTACATGAGACTCGAGAATCCCTAGAAAATTTCCCATTTCTACACCTCTCGCTAATGTCAAGAAGAAAAGACAGGACAAAACGAAAACAAGTAATAGTTTTATAGTATATTTTATTGTGAGTAATAGTAAAAATGCAGCTTTAAATTCATAATCTCCAATACCTTATTTCAAATAGCATTACCATGGCGGCGCCGACCGTCCAGTGGCGCCCTCACTTCTTATACATACATACACATATCACGCTTATAATACCTTGCGGGGTAGGCAGAGATTTACGCCACATCTGACAAATATTTGAGGGTCGTTCGGAAAATTGTGTATCACCAGAGTGACAGGTTGGCAACCCACCGCATAAAATTGCAATACATACCCTCGAGTCCCTTAATCGCCTCTTACGACTCCCAAGAGAAAGAAATGGCATGATGCTATTCTAAGCCGGCATCACACGGCTCACTGATTATTAAATCTAGAATATGCATTGAAATCTAAGACAGATCCTATACGATAAACTTATTTCAAGGTACAAAAAATAAGTTTTATATTGTTATGCGTCTTTAAAATCACTTGAACGGAAAATGGTAGCCACCATAAACCGTTAAATTGATTTAAAATTTAAAACACAAGAAAAAGCTCATTGTTGTATTTTAAAACGAACTTATCGTATGGGACAACAATTTGTGCGTCTTAAGGGGGGAGTCTCTTGCGAATGTTTTTCCGCAACAATTCCCAGATAAAACACAAAAAAATGCGTTACATCGGTCGCGGAGTTCGAAATGTCTATGTTCAGCCCGCAATGTATATATGAATTGAAAACAGCTGCACGAGACTCAGCTTTAGATTTTAGATATTTATTTTCGATTTGAAGAATTTTTTATTTTTTTATTAATGATGGGTTTGCTCCTGACTCTAGTCTAGGTCATAGGACAGAGACAGAGTCTAAGATGGGGCGAGCTCACCCAGAAGAAGCCTGTTCACTCCTACTTTGAAGAGATTAGGGTTGAATGCGTTTGGAAACACAGACGCAGGTAGTGAGTTCCACTCTTTAGCAGTGCGCATTATAAATGATGACTGGAAGCGCTTAGTCCGAATTGGTGGAATGGCAACCAGGTACGGATGGTTAAATAATTAAAAACAGGTGAGAGCGCCACTGGACAGTCGGATGAAAAAAAATTCACCAGCTGAAAAGAATCACTACATTTAATGCTTAAAAATATTGATTTAAAAAATAATGAAAAACTTTTGCAATGTTACATGAAATAAAGTATAGTTTATTTTTAATCTTTACAAGGTATTTATTAGGCACAACTTATACATGCAATAAAAATTCAACTGTAAATTTTTTAGGGGTGAACTAGCCAATGAAACTGAACAACTTTCTACAAGGAACATAGGTCGAAATATGAAGGAAAATTTGTGACCAATTTGAAAAAGGAGGTCCAATTTTTTTTCAAATTTGGTTCTATGTTCCTTGGGGAAAATTGTTTAGTTTCATAGAATGGTGCAACCCTCAAAATATATGCAGCATTTTTTTTAACACCTGTATAAGATGTAAACGAAACTGAACAACTTTTCATTGGCTCACAGAACGAACCATGAAAAGAAATAAGGCCTTATAAATTGTATAGGAGTACAACTTTTTTTTTGATCTCGATATGTTCCTTGGGGAAAGTTGTTCAGTTTCAAATATCTACTTGAAAAAGAACGCAGTTTTTTTAACACCTTGTATTATAAATAATAGTGACTTTGCTTAGCTAATAGTGAGCTTAAATTATAATTATTATCGCATTTAAAACGTAACGTAAACGGATCGCCTTTTGTTATTAAAGCGGTTTAGAATGTTTTCCGATGCACGGCGCGGTGGCCCTCCTCGTCGTACTCGCGCTTGGTGACCCACATCTTGCGGAATGTGTCGAGCGACGCCAGAATCGACCCCCCGATCCATGTCGAATATAATCGCTCCTGTGGCGCCGAGATCTGGACGACACATACATACATAGTAGTGAATATAATAGGATAAATCTATTCAATTTGTTGCCGGTGGAACTAAAGGGAAACATCACGCTCTGTAGCTTTAAAAAGCAGCTCAAAAATATTTTGTTAGGGGGGTGTTTTTATAGTGTTGCTGATATTTTTAACCATTTTCGTATTCGCACATATTAATTAATAATATTTATAAGTAGGTATCTAGAATGTATTTTTACGACATAATTATTGAATTCTTACTTAATACATAATTGACATTGTATTACACCTTTAGGTTAAGTTATTTCAAACACAAATTGTATTTGTTATTGAATAAAGATAAAAAAAAAAAAACTATACAGGGTGTAGGGGACAGCTTTCTGAGTACTGATGCATGCAGACCATGAAACTGAACGACTTTCCCCTAGAAACCATATAAAATATTTCAACCCTCCATACAAAATCACGACCAGCTGACTGCATCTACTATGGGAAATAAAAATGAAATATTTTTGATGGGAAGTTGTTTAGTTTCATAGTGTTAATGCACCCTATAAGTATACATTGACCATCAAAGCTGGGAGAAGCTTGCTGAGGATAGGGACGAATGGCGTAAGCGTGTGTTTGATGGGCGTAAAACACACGATAATGCCTGGTTTTCTGGTCTCGCTAACAAAAGGCAAAAACCTCATCTAAACATGCATGTGCCAGTCTCAAATTCCACCTTCACTTGTAGAGCGTGCGGAAAACTATGCCGCTCCCGTATCGGCTTATACAGCCATGAAAAGTCTTGCCTCAGACACTGATTAAATCGTCTGTCACAGACGTGTGAGGCCAATGATGATGATGATGATAAGTATTCGGGGGTCTTAGTGACCGATAGCGAAACTTAAGACGGGCTGGTGATAAGGAACAACTTCCCCAAGGAACATAGGTCGAAATAAGAAAACAAAATTTCGATCTCCCATACAAAATATTCCAGCGGGTATATTTTTGTCAGACGTGGCGTAAATGTCCGTTTTTGCGACCGTTTACGCTCTGTCTACCCCGCAAGGGATTATAGGCGTGATATGTATGTGTGTCCAAATTTTGCTTTCTTATCTTGACTCATGTTCCTTGGGAAAACTTGTTCAGTTCCATAGTCTGCCTGCACCCTCTATCCTTTACACCCGTATACATTTTATCCTCTTAACGCCCAGATACTTTTTAAAAGGTATGTAGCGCAGTGGTACAAGCCCAAGCGTATGCATCATTACATTAAAAAGAAACCTTATAAGTATAAAAAACGGGCATATATTTTTCCATTATTTATGTATTTTTTTAAAGTAAATGTCTGCGTCTATTAATATTTTATCGTTAAAACTTATTAAGAAGATGTTCCCGGAGGCATGTTATATGGTTTATATCAGTAGACCTAAAATATGCTGGAACTGCAAGCTTCCAGAACAAATAATTGCATAAAAGGTACATTTTACTTTGAAGAATCATACCTTTTTAAAGGCATCTGGGCCGCTATCTGTGAAAAACTCACAGAGGCCTGGGCGTTACGAGGTTAAACAAATAAGTTTTGAATTTTATTAACAACCCGTGCAAGTATCAAATCGTAAGATTATAACATACCCGTATCTTCATGTCTTTAGGAGCTAACCGCCTGATCTCTGCCAGCAATCGGTCGCCGAAGCCACGAAACAGAGTCGAACCGCCACTAAAATAAAAAAAACAACACATTAAAAAAAACTGTACGTTTACGATTGTTGTTTTCAGTCTAGGATAGTAACTTAGATATGTGTAATGTGTGAATCTTTATTGATTGTAAACTGTTGTTTAATAAAATAAATAAATAACAAATACAACAGCAAAAAATACAAATACAACAGCAAAAATACAAATACAACATCAATAAATACAAATACAACATCAATAAATACAAATATAACATCAATAAATACAAATACAACAGCAAAAAATACAAATACAACATCAATAAATACAAATACAACATCAATAAATACAAATACAATATCAATAAATACAAATACAACAGCAAAAAATACAAATACAACATCAATAAATACAAATACAATATCAATAAATACAAATACAATATCAATAAATACAAATACAACGGCAAAAATACAAATACAACATCAATAAATACAAATACAACAGCAAAAAATATTAATATAAATACTATTACCACGGGAAAATGAGTGGCAGTGGGTGAAACCTCTGGGTAGAAATTATCATAAACTAATACATATAAACTAACATTGATAGATGGTATAGATAGATATTTATCTGCATTGTACACTGCGCTCGCCAACCTCACCTTAAAACGATGTTCTGGTAAAGCACCTTGCGGAGGTCCATGTCAGACTTCTGGATCGCAAACATCAGCACCTCGTGAAGACCTAAAGATATATTATTTAAAGTACGGCCATTTATTTTTAGATATTTTATTTTATTTTTATTTTTATACTTAATTGCACATGGTACAAAGTACGGCCATCCCAATAAGCCATATATGACAGCTGTCATATTCGTGGTAATGCTACGGCATAGGGTCCATTTTCTTTTGTTAACATTCCTTTTAGTATGGAGATGACAGCTGTCAAATATGACTTATTGGGGTGGCCTTGCTTGAGTAAGTATTTCATGCTTAGAATGGCATCTTTCATCGTCGGTGGCCGATGTGGCGCAGTGGTAGTGCGACTGCCTGCGACGCAAAGGTTCCGGGTGCGATTTTCCGGTGGGGCATTCACAAAGATGATATTTATCACTTTGGGAATTTGTTCCCGGTCTGATTAGGACATTGCAGGGTGAACCACCTGATTGTCCAAAAATAAATGGTTTCGTGCTTCGAAGGGCACGTTAAACTATCGGTCCCAGTTGATGTCTATGATAACTTAGACGGCGGTCGTTACACAACCATGTCAGAGGCCTACTACTCGTAGTAGGCGGTTGAAAAACTCTGACACCAGAGTTCATCGGGACGTTCAACGACACGGTGTCCCAGTACGTTAAGGGACAGTATACCTAAAACTTTACAGGCACTATCAGACCATGAAACTGAACAACTTTTACTATGGAGCCTGTGCTCCAGGGAAACTAAAAAAAAACTAGTTTCTATGGAAAATCATGCTAATCGGAAATATTGTATGGGAGGACATTTTTTTCTCATTTACCAATAAAGCCTCCATAGAAAAAGTTGTTCAGTTTCATGGTCTGATCATGCCTGCAAAGTTTTCTGTACACCATCCCTTACAAATAATTGAGGGTCATTCGGAAATTTGTGTATCGCCATGGTGACAGGTTGTCACCCCATCGCCCTCACTCTCGGGTCCCTTAGTCGCCTCTTGCGACTCCCACGGGAAATAAATGAGGTGATGCTATGCTAAGCCGGCCTCACAAGCGTTTTAAAAGTCTCAAATAAGCAATAAAAATTTACCTTCGCATTCTTCCCCAATGAGATCTGGTCTGAACAGGACTTCGGGAGCACGGAAACGCGCCGGACCGATCTAAGAGTTTATAAAAAAATATATCAATCACATTTATATTTACTAGGATTCCATGTTGATTGCGATTGTGATTGTAAAACTTGATTGTGATTGTGAAACCTGATTGTGATTGTAAAACTTGATTGTGATAGAAGCAAATGATTGTTATACTTGATTGTAATTGTGATTGTGAAACTTGATTATGATTGTGAACTTGATAGTTATTGTTATATTTGATTGTAATTGTTACACTTGATTGTAATTGTGATTGTGATTGTGAAACTTGTTTGTAATTGTGAAATTTGATTGTGAACTTTATTGTGATTGTGAAACTTGATTGTGATAGCAACACATACCTCTAACTGAGTTCCATCCTGTAAAGTATACTGTGCGCGTTCAGTGTCTAACGCTTCTTCTTTAAGTGGATTAGGCGATAAGTAGCAAGCGCATTCTTTAATCGCATTTCGTTTGGTTTGATGTGGGTTTTGATGTGACATTTGTCTGTACCTATGATACTTGATTATGACTGTGAAACTAGATTGTGATAGTAGCAAATGTTACACTTGATTGTAATTGTGATTGTGTAACTTGATTGTGATTGTGAAATTTGATTGTGAACTTTATTGTGATTGTGAAACTTGATTGTGATTGTGAAATTTGATTGTGAACTTTATTGTGATTGTAACACATACCTCTAATTGAGTTCCATCCGGTAAAGTATACTGAGCACGTTCAGTGTCTAACGCTTCTTCTTTAAGTGGATTAGGCGATAGGTAACAAGCTCGTTCTTTTATCGCCTTAACAATTTCCAGTTCAGCTGACGTCCGAAGATTGACTCCCTCTTTACGCAGGAGCAGTCTGTAAAAGAGTTAGTAAGAATATTTAAGGGATAAGTCCGCCTTTGTGTGTCTATGTGTCTGGTGTTGGGTTTCGTTTTAGCGGGAAATAATTTTCGCTATTCCCGGGAACCGGGAAATATTAAATATTTTTTGTTTTGCAGTGTTTCCAAAAAAAATGAGTTAAACACTTTATCTAGTTGCTTAATTACATACTTAAAAAGTTTACACATACTCATACGAGTACTGAAGGTGCCTATCCTGGTATCTGAGTTTTCAAACCGTCGAAACAACTTAATTAATGATCAGTGTAATAAATTCAACACATTGACCGGGATCGACGGCTTAACGTGCTCTACGAAATAAATAATATTATAAAAATAAACTGTCTGTCTGTAAATAAATATCAATAAGGTAAAACCACAAAGTAAACTTTTCGGGAATTCCCGGGAAATAAATACCGTCGCCGGGAACGACGTTTTTCCCGGGAATTACTGATTCCCGGGTCCTGGGAACGAAACTCTAGTCTGGGGGTACAATAAAGTTATTACATACATACATTTCAATATATAAATATTTGAATGCGCATTGAATTAGACTGTTTAGATTGCTACTATTAGTTTTATTTGCCCTAATCAAATGCTCTCAAATTGGGTCTTTTAAATTGGCTCAACTAACCTCAAATATCTGGTGCAGTCTCTGCCAGCGACGTCCACCCTCATGATACTGTGTGGCATAGCGAAACCCTCGTAAATGGGTGCTAATGCTGTCAAATCGGTCTGCTTAAGCTGGCTCAGCTGTATTAAAACTAACCTCAATATCTGGTGTAATCTTTACTCCTGTGTATTGTCACTCCTGCTGTCAAATTGGGTCTTTTAAACTGGCTCAACTAACCTCAAATATCTGGTACAGTCTCTGCCAGCGACGTCGACTCTCATGATACTGTGTGGCATAGCGAAACCCTCGTAAATGGGTACCGCGTGTGTCACACCGTCACCAGAGTCCAATACCACGCCCGTGGTACGCCCTGTTGCGTATCTGAAATAAAAGGATTATTAGCAAATAACATACACATACCTACATAAATCACGCCTCTTTCCCGGAGGGGTAGGCAGAGACTACTTCCTTCCACTTACTTATCCGTGCCGTGTGAGCCGGCTTAGAATAGCATCACCTATTTCTTTCCCGTGGGAGTCGTAAGAGGCGACTAAGGGACTCGAGGGTGTGTTTTGCAAATTCTGGCGATGGGCTGACTGACAACCTGTCACTAAGGCGATACATAATCTTCGGAATGACCCACAAATATATGTCAGACGTGGCGTAAATGTCCGTTTTTGCGGCCGTTTAAGCTCTGCCTACCCCGCAAGGGATAATAGGCGTCAAATGTGTATGTATTATTTTTAGTTTCTTTTTGATTACCCTGTCTAAGAAAATGAAATCTCACTCCCGTGTGATGCCGGCTTAGAATAGCATCACCATTTCTTACCTGTGGGAGTCGTAAGAGGTGACTAAGGGACTCGAGGGTGTGTATTGCAATTTTAGGCGATGGGCAGACAACCTGTCACTATAGCAATACACAATTTTCAGAATGTCCCTCAAAGATTTGTCAGACGTGGCGTAAATGTCCGTTTTTGCGGCCGTTTACGCTCTGCCTACCCCGCAAGGGATTATAGGCGTGATATATGTATGTAGAATATGAAATGACTCACAAACTAAGCACGGCCTGCATGGAAAGAAACAGCGCTGGCACATTGAATGTCTCAAAGAACACTTCAGCTGTTTTCTCACGATTGCGTCTCGCATTCAACGGGGCCTCTGTCAGTAATACTGGGTGCTCCTCAGAGAATGTTGACAGTTGGTCCTGGGAAATTGAATGATATTATTATCATGATAAATACTTCTAAATACCTAATACTATAGTAGCTTCAATATTGGTAGTCTGCACGCAACTACTTACACACATACACCGAGACGCTCCTCACGCACATATTATTTACGTTTCATTAATACAACCATTCATACATTTGTATACCTACCTCATATGCAATATCATCTAGGTACACACGACTCACTTCAACACAACTTTGCTACCTTTGTTTTCTGTTTTGATTTATTTATGTATTCTTGTCTGTACATGTGTCACTAATTATCTATCTTCTGTAATACTGATCCTATACTTTTATTGAGTCAATTAGGAAGAGCGGGGTATTCCCATAACAAGTGTCTTGGACTACTTAAAGGGAAGCCTCCAACCACTATGTTCAATAGGATTTTTGGAAATAAAGATATTTTTAATTTAATTTTAATAAGAGAAGAATAGGTAGAATGCGAAAGTGATCTAAGAAGGAAAACAAAGGTTGCTAATGTTACCTACAAAGTGAAAAAACTGAAGTGGAAATGGGCTGGACACCTCATCCGTGGACCAGAAAAGTGGAGTAAAACAATAACAATGTGGTGTCCTAGAGGATATAAAAGGAAAAAAGGTAGACCAATCAGACGCTGGGATGACGAAATAGTAGAAATGGCGGGAAGAATATGGCCAAGAGTGGCGCTTGAAAGAGATGAATGGAAAATATTGGGGGAGGCCTTTGGTGAAAAGCACACAGATAGAGAAAAATAAAATAGTTAAAGAGGGACGAAAAATAATGGAAATCTGATTAAAGGCTATAAAAAACTATATATTATTATTTATTTGAACAGGCAGGCAGTTGAAACAACTGATAATGCCTGTATCCTATTCACTGTTCCTATTCCTAATAGTGTTATAGTATAAGCCTATCTTTTATATATTTATCTTTTAAAGCACTGTTTGTTCACACTAAAACACACACAATTCACAATACAACACAACCGCTAACACACACATACACCCGCTCATATTTTCACCCTCAATAAAATTGTATAAATTTATCTTCTGAAATCTTTAAAATTTTTGTTATTACTTTTGTTATTTTATGTTATTCATTCAATTTACTATGTCTGTACCGAAATCTTGCATGTTATATTAATGTATCTGCACTTCGTACGGTTAAAGTTTCTAACAGTATTTGTTCGATTTGGACGCCCGCGATACAGGTTTAACCTAGTGCGGGGTCTGCAAGTAACTTGTAATAGATTAAGCCTTTTCTTTTAATAAACCTATTTGTATTTGTATTTGTTTTGTATAACTTTTTGATGCCAGCTTAGAATTGCCTCACCCCATTTCTTTCCAGTGTGTGTCGTAAGAGGCGACTAGGGGACTTGAGGGTGCGTATTGCAATTTTAGGCAATAAGCTGACAATCTGCCACTATGGCAATTCACAATTTTCCAGTTACGAAGGTAATCTGTACTATATCTGAGAGTTTGTGTGTATGTATGCATGTGTGTATGTTTGTTACCTCTTCATGCTCAAACAATTTGTGGATTAGTGGAATGACCTGCCTCACAGTGTAGTTTCGGCAACTAGCATGAATGCATTTAAAAACAAACTAGACGAACATCAAAAACAGTGTCGTGGCAAATCAAAAATTTAACATAAATAACTAAAGTGAACTATAAGTGCTATATAGTGACGAACTTGAACAGTGAATAATAGGATGCCGGCATTATCAGTTGTTTCAACTGCCTGCCTGTTCAAATAAATAATAATAATAATAATGTACACATCACAACACATTATTTGGTGCAAAAAGGCCTCTGTGCTGTTGGCTTTGGCCCCACTCATGCCTCAAAGGACCGGGTCCCTGTGGGCCCGAGATTCGAAAGAGTACCAACATAATAATAATAATAATAATTTGGTCAACACATAGGTCACTTTTTACCACAGGAAAATGAATGGCAACAGGTGAAACCACTGGGGGGAATCTAGTATGAAATAAAACAAAATAGAATATCAGATAATGAGGTGAACGCAATTTGTGGATTACTCTTTATTGATAATTTAAGGCTTGCACTAACCTTGCTGTAAATATAATTCCACACTTTTTCCATGTCGTTCCAATCTGTGACTGTGCCGTGTTCCATCGGATACTTGATGCTGAGCAGGCCTCTGTGTTCCTCAGCACGGGGACCCACAAACAGCTCTCCTTCTAGAGCCCCGGCCATCACTCGGATATGTTTTGGCCGACCGATACTGTGGAATGGTTATAAGTTAGAATCTTTTGGGACGCTTAGTTTTTATGAGGTTAGGTTAACGTAAAGGTCCATTTAGCAATTTTAACTATATTGCTATGGAATAGGAAATTTTAAAACACTTTGTGTGTGATCATTAAAAATGTTTGCTAAAGTTGGCAGGCAGGTTCAAAACTTGTGTTTTGCATGTTTGCTTGATTAATGTTTACTCATATTGGAAAGTACATACATACATAAATCACGCCTATATCCCTTACGGAGTAGGCAGAGCATTAACGGCCGTAAAACGGATATTAACACAATGTCAGACAGTTTGAGGGTCAATCAGATAACTGTGTATCACTTTAGTGACAGGTTGTCAGCCCATCGCCTAAAATTGCAATACACATCTAACCATCTAGTCCCTTAGTCACCTCTTACAACACCCATAGGTACGAAATGGGGTGATGCTATTCTAAGCCGGCATCACACCATATTGGTAACTGTATTGGAAAGGAGCTACAATAACCACATATATATAAATCACGCCTTTTCCCGGAGGGGTAGGCACATACAACTTAAGTATATAGGTACAGGTAGGTGTATGCTACGTGCAACAACTTTACTTACTAGTTCGGAAACCGACATTTCGGTATCTGGTCGCCAGCAAAGCCAGCTTTGATGACTCCAGAACCCTAGAAACGGAATAGACATAGCTGATTTACATAAAATTATAGAAACTTATTGACATCACTCCTGCCTAAAAACACTGGCTCGTAGTTGGTAGCTCGTAGTTTTAAGGTAGTAGAGTTAATAACTTAGAACTTTAAATAGATGAAAAAACACTCAAAGAAGCAGTTTCATCAGCAAAAACGTAGCTTTATGTGAATAATTTAAGTGTAAAATACAGGAGTGGCATCGTAAATGTTTATGTCCAAAACAATGAAAATTCTGTGTACTCACGTTATCTATAACTACGGGTTGATTGACTATTACATCATTTAGCTCCATGTTACTTATTTTCAGCGAGAAGCTGATATTTTTTGAGAAATTTAGCCGATTTTCTAAAACAAACCCATGCAATTTTCAACTTCTACCAAATGACGTAAACGTAAGTGAAGTGACAGACAGTACTGTGTGTGTTGCCATTCGAGTCAGAAACCCGCCGCTTGATTCAGCTATTCAGCGGGGTAAAGTTGCAACCGGGGTTTACAGCTAGAAAAAAATACTTTGACATAATATTTAAATTGGCAACCCAGTTCTACTTTGCTGCGAAGAGGTTGAATTTGGGTTATTTTGGAATATTTTCATTTATTCCAAAGAAAATAATCCAAAATGTCTGAGCTTCCCTACGGACCCCCAGTGCGAGTATCGCCTCTCATCCGCGTAAGTACTAACTTCTACATTTTCCAACTAAACAATCTTGACATTATGTAATAGCCCGTCCCAATCATAATAAATCCTTTTTTGTAATAATTTCCTTCTTTATTGCGAGAAAATAGTATTTGGCCTCTACCTTGATAAATATTTACACTTGGCTGCCAGTATTACCGAGGTTACAATCAAAACCTTTTTCCAACATAACCTCTTCTTTCATACCTACTTGTGAACTTGAATGTACTACTAATCCTTTCTGAGATCATAATTTTACTATAAAAACGGTTCTAATTGCAATCTCACTATTAAACTAAAACTTATAGAAGTGGCCCTATGCAGTTTGCTTAGATGAAAGACCTAAGACAGATTGTTTCAATGTCATTGTAGAAAACTTTATACCCTGACAAGATTATTGTCCCTGACGGTACTTTTTGGCGTTTTAATGTGGAAGTCCTACTATTAACTTACAAACCAACTGCCTAAATTAAGAAATATTGGTGCAAATTAACTTGACTTGAGAATTAACTTTTTTAAACAAATTTACTGGATGGGATTCATCTGTCATTGACGCTGCATATCGACGGGGAAGTGCTGACAACTCCTAACTTACATTTTTTCCGAAAATGACTTATGAATGCAGTTCGATAGAGAATTTAATTTCGCATCTACTGTGATAGCAATAAAGTTGAAATTCGCAAAATTGACTTAGTTCTGTACCGAAGAAATATCTCCTATATTCAGGTCCAGACAATCTGTTAAATTTTGACAGGAAATACATTCTAATTTATTAATGGAAACATCTCGTAACTTCGTTTTATACAAAACTTTGAGCGAATATATTCTATCTTCATGTGAGCGAGACAAAAATGGTGCATTTCTCGTAGTGTAAAGGGACAGGATGCGGTGTTTTAATCTGTTTGCAATGCAACGTTTTTAATTGTTTTTAATCTACAGGAGAGTTTTATGAGTCACTAGTCCCGATTCTACGTTTTAATCATTTTAAGTTCCTAATGCTAAATCTAAAATCACTTAAATAAAATCCCTAAACTTAAAGGTTTTAAGTGTGGCTATTCCACAAAACCTATGTTTTTGGGAAGTTTTTGACAGGAATATAATTTGATTTTGACAATGCTATTTTTAATCCTGTCATTTGAATTTGACATGACATGCAGAAAAGGAAACGGTTTTAAAAACGTCAAATTAAATTTAGTAATTATAAAAGCGCACCTGGAATAAGGTCTATTCATTAGTTAGCCCTCAATTCGGGATACAAATTCTTCTTACTTGCCTTAAATTAGTGCTGTCACTTTCTGTCAAATGGGTTTAGAAAAGGGTAGGAGGTAAGTATATGTTTGTAATAAGAGGGACTGAAAAGATTTATACCTTCATAGGGAGTTTTAAGATTCATTCATGAGTTATCGTAAGCTTCATTAAGGAGTTATTTATCTGTTACAATAAAAAGAGTCGCTTAAGAGTTATACATATATATAGCATACTTATTTTTATAGAAAGTTCGAACAGTCATTGGTTATTATTAGAGTTTAATGACTCATTTCATAAGAGTTACCAGAGTAGATACTTATTTTATTTTTATTTTTTTATTAAGGATGGGTTTGCTCTTGACTCTAGTCTAGGTCATAGGACAGAGACAGGGTCTAAGATGGAGCTCACCCAGAAGAAGCCTGTTTACTCTTACTTTGAAGATATTAGGGTTGCATGCGTTTGAAAACACAGACGCAGGTAGTGAGTTCCACTCTTTAGCAGTGCGCATTATAAATGATGACTGGAAGCGCTTAGTCCGAATTGGTGGAATGGCAACCAGGTACGGATGGTATCCGGCGGTGCGTCCGGATGTCCGATGGTAGAAGGGAGCTGGTGGAACAAGGTCGTGAACCTCTTGAGCACACTCTCCGAAGTACAATCTGTAAAAAACCGACAAGCAGGCAACCTTGCGGCGATGTGCCAGGCTATGTAGCTTGGTGTCCACCAGTTTTTTGTCGCCTACGAGCCTCTTGGCCCTGCGTTCCACCGAGTCAAGAGCGGCAAGTTGGTATTTGGCTGAGCCATCCCAAAGGTGACTGCAATACTCCATGCAGGATCGGACTTGTGCTTTGTAAAGAGTTAAAAGCTGTCCAGGCGTAAAGTATCGCTTCACTCTATTCAGGATGCCCTGCTTCTTAACCGCCGTTTGAGCCTTGTACTCGATGGTCGCGCCGAAGTTTAGATTTGATGTCAACTCCATGCCTAAAAGCTCAAGCCTGGCAATGACAGGGACAGATGTACCCCGAAAAGTAGGTGTCCAGTCGAAAGGACTCCTTATTGCAGTGAAAAAGACACGCCTGTGTTTTGGTGGCGTTGAATGAAACCAAATTGTCGTCGCCCCATTGGAAGACAAGACTTAAGGTCAGATCTGTTGGCTCTACCATGGCTTTTCTTAACAAACGTATTTCATCCCCACTGGTTCTTGCACCTGTCAAGTTTCTCTCTGAAACGGTACTATCATCTGCGTATCCAACAATACCATGCTGAAGGAGGTCATTGATGTGCAGCAGGAAAAAAGTTGCAGAGAGAACATAGACCCCTGAGGAACTCCGGCATCAATGGCCATAAGGTCAGAGGAGCAGCCGTCAACGACAACTCTGATGGACCGTTCACTAAGAAAGTCTGAAATCCAAGTTCAAAAATCAGCTGGGATGCCATAAGCAGGAAGCTTGCTGAGCAGACTTGCATGCCAGACCCTATCAAAGGCCTTTGAGATATCGAGTGAAACGGCAAGTGCTTCGCCGTTTTTGTCGATGGCTTCGCCCCAGCAGTGCGTGACATACACAAGAATACTTACTTGATACCATACGGGTACTTTCTTAAAATGAGATAATTAAATTGTGATTAAACATTGATTTAGAAAAATTATCAACAGTGTCACATTTTGAAAATAACTTCTATCGTAACTGATAGTGCGATATAGAAAGGGAATAACTCCTATCTTCAAATAAAATGCCTGTTTTGATCAATTTCGTCCATTTTTTGTGTTTTTTGTATTCCTTTGTTGTATTATCGCTGAATATGATTGAAAACTTAGGGAGAAACAATAATTTGCAATGATTTCTGTTACTTTTTTGAAGTGTGGAAATTATTCCTATCTTCAAATTTTCATCCACACCAGATTCATGATACCTTCTATCTTACATTATCTCGCTAATTACTCATTCCAAGCAAATTTTGATTATTCCCTGCGGAACGGGAACATTTAAGTATAAAATTGCCATTCACGCTTTTTCTTTTTATCCTCTAAGAAAAATAAAAAACAGTTTTTTTTGCCTCCTGTAAAATTTGGTTTTTGTAAGTTAGGAGTAGTCAGCACTTCCCCGTCGATATTTTAAATGCACAACGACGCATGCATCTGTCAGATGAAAGGAAATTGCAAATTCCATTATTATTCCCATACAAATATGGCCAAGGACTACAACTACAACTACAACTGAGAGAACCATCTTACAACAACAAGCTATCTTGTATTTCTATGCATGGTTAAAGGGATTCCAGAACGTAACTAGCATTATCACTTAAAAATTGGCAACTCAATGATAACATATATTAACAGCTATAGCAGTCCACTGCTGGGCATGGATGGATGCTCCCCCTATTGGGGGGGGTATTGCCATACTCACCACTCTTGGCAAGAGAACTGGCAAGTGCAGTGCAAGATATTGTTTGCACAGGGCACACTATCTGCTGCTCATTCCCTTATTTGTTTTATTTATTTATCTTGATAATTTATTTAGTCATCACGGGGCAGAATTTCCTTTTTCATATTTGACCTATGTTACTTGGGGAAAGTTGTTCTGGGTTTGATTTCACGTGAGGCACTCAAGTTGTGAATTTGTTACCAGTTGGCTGAACTCAATTTATTATTTTGTGCCATTTTAGGTGTATGCCAACCTTCTTTCATTGGCAGTGTATAAAAATGACTCCGGGTTTGTGCACTGTATTAACTGTGACAAGCCGGGACTCTCACAAAGTTGATATTTATCACTTTGTGAATTTGTTCCCGGTCTGGTTAGGACATTACAGGCTGAACCACCTGATTGTCCATAAAAATATGGTTCCATGCTTAGGAAGGCATGTTAAGTCGTCAGTCCCGGTTGCTGTCTATGATTACTAAGATGGCAGTTGTTACACAACCATGTCAGAGGCCTTCTAGTAGTAGAAGTAGGATAAACTCTGACACCAGGATTCATGAGGTTGTTGGTTGACTTGGTGTCCCACACAAAAAAGAAGAATGCCTTAAAATATTTGCAGGTAATATTTTTACACCTGCATATTTATTAACATTATTATTGTATGCAATTCCAGTTCGGCCGCTGGTCGTTCCTCGGTGCCGGTGTCCTGTACGGAGCCTTCCACCAGAGCCGGCTCTCGAAGAAGGAGAACAAGCTGCGTGAGATTGAAGCCAAGGAGAAGGTGGTCCGCGATGAGAAGCTGAAGGCAGAGAAGGCGTTGGCCGCTGCTGGTAATTATTATACATATATACATACATTGCCTTGTAATGCCGGCTTAGAATAGCATCACCCCATTTTCTACCCATGGGTGTCGTAAGAGGCGACTAAGGGACTCGAGGGTGTGTATTGGAATTTTAGGCGACGGGCTGACAACCTGTCACTATAGCGATACACAATATTCCGAATAACCCTCAAACATTTGTCAGACGTGGTGTAAATGGCCGTTTTTGCGGCTTTTTACGCTCTGCTTACCCCGAAAGGGATTATAGGCGTGATATGTGTATGTGTGTATGCATACAAAAATCATGCCTCTTTCCCGGAGGGGTAGGCAGAGACTACTTCCTTCCACTTACTACGATCCTGGCAGACTTCTTTCGCCTCCTCTACATTCATCAATCTCTTCATGCATGCTCGTCGGTTTAGGGTACTCTTGACCTGACCTTTCTTTAGCACATCCTCGATTCGATCGTACGTTCGTCGAGGTCTTCCCCTTCCGACGTCCCATCCACACTTGCCATATACACATCTTCTTTCATTCATCATACATACATACATATATCACGCCTATAGCCCCTTGCACAGAGCATGTAAAAAACGGTAATTTACGCCACGTCTGACAAAAGTTTGAGGGTCAATCAGATAATTGTATCACTATAGTGACAGGTTGTCAGCCCATTGCCTAAAATTGCAATACACATGTTACCCTTGAGTCCCTTATTCGGTAATTGTTATAATTATTGTTTGTATTTTCACATTATCTGCCTTTGGAATGGTCTTATTTTAAAAGAGATGTCAATTGAGGATATTGGACTTGGATTGGCGAGCGCAGCGCTGTATTCACAGGAACACTGCTGCCCATTCCCTGGATAAATTTATCCCTTAGTCGCTTTTCACGACATTCACTGGTAGAATTGGGGTGGTGCTATTCTAAGCCGGCATCCCACGATAATTAGTTGTTAACTAGCGGCCCGCAAAGTGGTTTCGTCATCCCGTGGGAATGGCATGTTTTCCCGCGGCAAAAAGTAGCCTATGTGTAATTCTAGTTTATACTATTATCTGTACAAATCTCAAAATCATGCCTGTATCTCTAACGGGGTAGGCAGAGCCACATCTGACATGAGTTTGAGGGTCATTCATAAAAATGTGTATAGCCATATTGACAGGTTGTCAACCCATACATGTAACCCTCGAGTCCCTTAGTCGCCTCTTACGACATCCACAGTAAAGAAATTAGGTGATGCTATTCTAATCACTATACTTAAGTGGCAAAAATACATTGATCCTTATTTTTTCTCGTTTCAGCTGAAATCAAGGCTCTTGAGGAGATGGTCGCGCCGAAGAAATGAACATCATTCGGAAAACAAAACTAGTTTTTAAGTATATAGTTAATACAGGCGCGTTTTCAGCCAAATGTTTCCACCTTGAAGCCATTCTGTGAGCTGGCAACATTCTGATATGTACATTTGAATCATATTATTTAATGCAATATAGGTGATTATTACATAATTTAAAGTATTTTTTATTACATTTTTCTTCCCGCCGGAATGCCGTAAACGAGAACATCACACATGCAATCGTCTTTTAAATCTTATGCACTCTAAGCTCCTGCCGCTGCCGCGAATATTGCCCGAGGCCCAACGCTGCGTCGAGCGGACCGCCCACGAAAGTAGCTGTAAACGCCAACGCTGCGTCGAGCGAGGTGCATGCGCGGGCCGGCCGCGCGGACTAGTTCCTGTGCGACCCGCGTCACGCAGCGCTGCGCTTGTATTTTGCCGAATCAGAATGCAGCCCGCTCGATACAACGTTGGCGCTGAGTTTTCACACACTGCCGTCATACTCTTCTCGCAGCAATACGAGTGAGCAAGATAGCAATACATTCCATTCTCGCTCGTGCTGCCGTTGCATTGAAAAGCCGACACATGGATGTTTCAACTGCCTGCCTGTTCAAATAAATAAATAATAAATAAATGAAGGAGTACGGGAGGTGGCAGCGGCATGACGAGTAGCAGCGCGAGTAACCGTTCACATGCTCGCGCTGCCCACTTCCCTTACTATTTCCCTGCTCATAGAGGCATCTGCAGTTCATTCATTTCCCAGGAATTGAATTTATTATTATTATTTATAGTTTTTGTTTCATAATCAAGTTTTATTCATTACTAGCGGCCCGCCCAGCGGTTTCACCTGCTGCTAACTGATTTCCCACGGGAAACAGACCTTCTCCCGACATAAATTATACATAGGTACATACATACATAAAAACCTTCCTCTTGAATCACTCTATCTTTTAAAAAAACTTCATCCAGATCTGTTAAGTGGTTTTAACTTAAAATAATTAAATACGTGTTTCAGCATTTTTGAAATTTTAATCCTTAAATGTGTCAAAAGGGGGTCAAAAGTTTGGTACCAGTTGAGCTACCCGTTTTCCCATGGGAATGTGACAATTTTCCGGAATAAATTATACTTATAAACCTTCCTCTCAAGTTACTCTATCTAATAAATAAAACCGCATCAAAATCCGTTGGGTAATTCTAAAGATATAAGGAGACACCAAACGGAAAGCGACTTCATTTAAAGCCCGGTTTACATTGTCTTAGTGTTTAGTCGAGTGCTTTAGGATAGTACTTTAGTTGAAACGTGTAAACGCTACTTGCTTTAGTACATTTTAGTACAGTTCTACTTGAATTGAACTTGCCTTTCAACTTGTACTAAAGCACTCGACTAAACACTAAGACAATGTAAACCGGGCTTTATACTATGTAGTGATACTTAACTCCACCAACCCACACAAACTTAACATCCCATCTCAGTCTAAATGTACGGCTTGGCTCATCTTTATAATTATTATTCTCAGGGGGAAGCAACAGTTTTGATATAAACTAAACACACGACGCGTGTATACAGTCGTAATACTTACATATAGAAAGAGTCTATACGGCGGGGCGCCCTGTCGCATAGTGATTTAATCTATGTAGCGGGGCGCACTGTCATATAGCGTTTGTCTGTGAATTGGCTATTCATCGGTGCTCTTAGTGCACCTTGTTAAATCTGTAGCCTGAATCACCTGATTATTTGGTCTGTAAGAAATATGGTTCCGTGCTTCGGAGAGCACGTTAAGCTTACAGTCCCAGTTAGTAGACACTTCCTTACCTTACTTATATGTCATGGCGGAAAATTCATTTTCCTTTTTCAATATGTGGCTTCCAACGCCTTTAGACGATGCTTCTGCGAAAAAAAATCTGATAAACAAGTGTCACTTCGATCTTCTAGACTAGTTTCCAACTATCATGAGAGACAGTTGTAAGAGAATAAACTTACTCGAAGTAAGGCTCCCAAGCCTCCTAAGATACTGGCAGCATTGCCTCTCTGGATGGCTGACCAAGCTATTCGAAACTATTCGAAAGAAAGTAGGTTCTTGGTTGTGCGTGCCTCTACCACGGAAATACGCCATCTTTAAACAAGATTTTGTACTATTTTGAAACTAGTAACGCCATTGGAAGTTACTCTACCGACAAGAGTTTCTCTTAAATTTGAAGAAGAACGCCATCTAGAATAGAATAGTAAAACTAAACACCGGAAGTGATCAGTCGAAGCTTCGTACAGTGCTTTTTAGGTTCATTTATTGGACAGTAGGTGGCAGCACTCGAAATATATTTTTACTACAACGCCGCTACTGCATAGTAACTATTTATTCTATTAAAAGCGTTGACAGGTACATTTTATTGAAATGGCAACACACGAAGGGCAATGTCAACAGTGAATCAGCCTGTCATCTGTGGTCAGTCGTCAAAATGGCGTTGATGATAATGCCGTTTGTTTCCGTCGCTATTTCAATACTTTACACACCGTTTTTGCTTCTCATATTGTGCGTGATATTTCTTGCTTCTATCGGAAAGTCCCTTGGAGTCAGAAGACTTTATGTGAACATACTACTGAAACTCTTCGAGGTGAGTTCGTTTACCTGAGCAATATAATAATTTCGTTACCTACCGTGGGGGACCATACGGGGGAATAAAATGAAATTCTTATTTACGTTCGTGTTCTCAACATTCTTAGGGTGTAATAAATCCACTACAGGTCCAAATATATCTTATTTTACAAAACGTTAGGTTGAGATTATATTACACAAGGTTTTATTACAATGATTTGATTCAATTTGCATCGTTTCCCTCTATTTTTGTAATTTGCGTAACAAGTAGGTATGCTTAGTGACCTTCGTACGCAAGTTTCCAACATAATAATGTATATTTCTTTATTTAATCATTTTTTATGTAACATTACCTGTATCACAAACAAACTTAAAAAATGAGGTTATCACTTTAACCCATAAGTAGATTTTTAGTGTTTTTATACATTAATCGGTCATACAAGTGTTTCATAGTGTTGTTCTAGGTTATACTCTACCTGTGTTTAAAATTTCATCCAAATCGGTCAAGCCGTTTGAGCGTAAAGAGGTAACAAACATACAGATGCCTGCTGACATCCATCCATCCATGAGGGACAGAAAGCAATTCTCAGTTATAGGATCATATTTTGTCCCATTAGGAACGGTACCCTAAAATAGCTGTAAATATTTCAAGAAGTAAACCAGCCCATGACATTGAATAATTCCACAATGTTTATTTATTTATTTTGTATCAATGTGCCGTGTGATGCCGGCTTAGAATAGCATCACCCCATTTTGTACCTATGGGTGTTGTAAGAGGCGACTAAGGGACTGGAGGGTTAGATGTGTATTGCAATTTTAGGCGATGGGCTGACAACCTGTCACTATAGTGATACACAGTTATCTGATTGACCCTCAAACTGTCAGATGTGGTGTTAATATCCGTTTTACGGCCGTTAACGCTCTGCCTACCCCGTAAGGGATATAGGCGTGATTTATTTATGTATCAATGGGTTTCCCCACTTACAATAATCAATAATTATATACAAATACAATTTACAGAATTCAGATATAGTCAAGTCGGCAACAGTAAATTGGATTTTATGTTATCTAACATTTTATCATGGAAGAATTGAAAGAAGAAAGAAATCTTTGAATCAAACTGATATTCACACTGATATTCAGATGCAATGGTTATTACACTTTTTTTATTATTCATTATCACTTTTTGTAAAAACTTGTCACCAGACATTTTTCTTTTTAAATAAATTCTCATGGAGTAATAAAATAAATTGATATTTTTAATTTAGGACAATTTTATGTATGCTCGCTTTTATGATTTGATGGGAGTTTTTTTAAAATTTTTATTATCATCATATTACACTACATATTTTATTTATGTCTAATTCCAAGCTAAACTCGCGCAGTGGAAGCGATTTACACAGGTAAATTTCGAGCAAAATACCAGGAGTTCAACTGGAGGCAGACAATGGCTGCGTTACGCAGCGCTAAATAACATACGCTGCACAATATATCAGCGCATACTATGAATCAAACGTGAACCTAAATCTATTTAACCTAATTAACTAAGTTGAGTGAAATTGGCAAATTATGTGTTCCAACCTTTACATAACTCGAGTCGGTAGTAAATACCGTCTGCCGATCTGGCGTTACGTCACACGTATTAGCACTAGATTCTAAGTAAGTACCTCCAAATTATATCACCCCACGAATTCCGCAATTCGTACTAAGGAGTCACAATGATATGGTACAACAAATATGACTAAAGGGAACACACCATTAACACGAAGAAAACAGTTTTATACTAAGACAACTAGGTTTACCACTTACAGTCAACGTGCCGGTCCAAATGCATAAAATACCCAACAGAGAAAGGAAGTTCAGGGAATGGATCAAATGGGGATTCCGTGGGTACTTACAGGGCTGGGTGGAAAAGATTTCGACACCCAGCATTCCACTACAGCCTTGGCGCGTTATTCACGTCAAACCACTCACAGCTTCTGTTCGTATTCCACTTTGATATTAGTCATTACGCGTGACCCAACCCGAATTTGGGTCGTACAAACGCGAGCCGATATGGCCACTTGATGCCTATTCAACGCGACGCTCACGTGGAAGACGTCGAGACATCCAACAATCACTAAGCCTGGTATTCTAGTATAACCCAGGAGAACCGCAATAATACGATGCATCAACACGCGCGATCTCAAATTGAATCGTCCATTACACGCGGCATCACAAAACGCGTGGCGGGAAATCCGTACAAAACACAATACGTTCTCGTCCGAACGGTTTTGAGTGACTGATAGTGCGGTGCAGAAATCACCGCTTGGCGTCTACCAGGCGGCCCGCGCGCACGCCGCCACCCTCGCCCCGCGAGCGAGAAAGGGACAACATATGCCCAGAGCGATGCGTGCGAAATCGCGGCGCATTCATAGACCGTCATTAATACCTAACTTACCCCAGCATAGCAACGCTAAATTAAACATTCACCCGCCCTAGGCCGAATCCCTTAGGCCTATTCACTACTGGGGAGACGAGATAGCGTTGCTATTGCTCGCTTAAGAACTGAATCCCCTACCTGAACTGTCGCGACTCGAGGAGTGCCATCACTACCTGGGAACAAGTTGAGAATGCGCCCTCTGCGCCATCGCAGTGGCGGCAGGTTGGCATCCTTAACCAGAACGAGATCTCCGATGCGAGGGGGTTCAGTTCTGTCCGTCCACTTAAGGCGTTGCTGCAGAATGTGCAAATACTCAAGCGACCATCGCTTCCAAAAATTCTGAGACATTTGCTGCAGCAACTCATAACGCGTCAAACGATTGCTACTGACCTCTGTGTAGGGGTACTCTGGCAAGGCGTTAAGTGGTCGGCCAATTAAGAAATGCCCTGGTGTCAGGGCCTCCAGATCATTCGGATCTGAGCTAAGCGGACACAAAGGACGTGAATTGAGAACGGCCTCAATTTTACAAAACACGGTCGCTAGCTCCTCAAAGGTTAATATCGTTAAACCTATAACGCGCATCAAATGCGTCTTAGCGGACTTTACAACCGCTTCAAATATACCACCCCAGTGGGGGCATCCTGGTGGATCGAACACCCAGTTAATGCCCTGACGGGAGAGGCTCGTGCCGATAGCTTCCTCGTTTTCCGATAAAAACGTTATAATTTCTTTCATACATCGATCAGCGCCCTTAAAGTTGGTACCACAGTCCGACCTGATCAGCGCTGGTCGCCCTCTTCGCGACACAAATCTATCTAAAGCTGCTAAGAAAGCCTCCGTAGTGAGGTCGGCCACGAGTTCCAAGTGGACGGCCTTGGTTGCTAGGCACACAAACACGCACAAATACGCCTTGATTGACTTCGCGTTGCGAAGGCGTGATGCCTTTACCATAAAAGGCCCCGCAAAGTCCGTTCCCACACCCGCAAACGTCCAGGCTTCCGTCACCCGGTCCGGTGGGAGGTCTCCCATCTGAGGTTGCATTGTGGCTGCCTTCAACCGATAGCAAGGCAAGCACCGAAACACAATGCTCCGTACCGTACGTCGTCCAGACAAGATCCAAAACTCGCGCTGCAGAATAGCCAAAAGTGCATTGCAGCCCGCATGCGAGTTTTTCTGGTGACGATCCCTAACTATAAGTTCTACCAAAGGTCCCTTCTTTGGGAGTAACAGCGGATGCCGTGCTGAAAAGGGCAGGTTAGCGTTCCGAAGTCTACCTCCAACCCGGAGCATTCCATGCTCGTCCACGAACGGGTTGAGGCGCACAAGACCTCCCTTCAGCTTTCCACGGCCATCCCTGAGCAGCCTGACCTCTTCCTCAAAATGTTCCGCCTGGACGACCCTAACCAATAAACTTAGAGCCGCATTCCGCTCCGCAGGCGAGAGGACAGGTGCCAAGTTCCGTTCTGCTTGAGGTTTTCTACAGTTGTTCACGAACCGTTTGATCCAACCTGTCACCCCTAGAAGTTTGTCGAGGGAGCTGTATCGTTCCAGCAAGAAAGCCGCACTAGGCTTAGGTACGATCTGCCCTACGTTCACTCGCAAACCTCGATCAGGTGGCCCAAGCGGCGACCCGCACTCATTGTATGGCCATCTCTCAGGTGACTCAGTCAGCCACTGAGGTCCCCACCACAGTGAGTGACCTACCAAATCAGGGGCCCTACATCCCCGTGAGGCGCAGTCCGCTGGGTTCTGTTCTCCCGGTACGTGTCTCCATACCAACGGAGTTTCCGATCCTTTAATCTGTGACACCCGATTTGCCACGAAAACCTCAAGAGTATGTACCGACGTCTGTAACCAGCACAGAACTATCCTACTGTCGGTCCATCATGCGTACACCGTTTCATCCAAATTGATGGTACCGCGTAGATTACTAGCGACATAATGTAGCAAGCGCGTGAGAAGCGCTGCTCCCGCCAATTCCAACTTTGGAATGGTCCATCTTGTCCTAACCGGAGCCACCTTACTCTTGGCCATAACTAGACGCACGTCTACAGTTCCCGTTGAACTGACTGTCCGCAAATAGACAGCTGCCGCGTACCCTCGCTCCGAGGCATCACAAAACCCATGTAGGGTAGCCTTACATCCCACCGATGGGAGCAATTTGCGAGGTATGGCGATGCGTACGATCCCTGGTAAGGTGGTCACAAACTTGGTCCAATCATTCAACAGCTCTCCGGAGAGCTGGTCGTCCCAACCCAAGTTTGCTATCCACAACCTTTGCAAGAAGCACTTCGCCATGAACGTCACCGGTGCGATCCACCCGTTAGGATCGAAAGTTCTGGCGATCGTCGATAATACCGAACGCTTCGTCCAAGTCTTCTGCAAAAGGTCTGGCACGATCTGATACGTAAAGACATCATGCGTTGGCCTATATTGCACCCCTAGGATGCTCAACGTATTTGGATTGTCCGGGTTCTCGAAAAGGTGCGGGTCCTGCTGGAACTCACCTGGCAACCCGGCCAGGAGCTCTGGACAGCTGGACAGCCATTTCCGCAACTCATAACCTCCTGATTCCATGATCGCGATCAGCTCGTCTCGTAGTAGCAGTGCTTGTTGCACGCTATCTGCACCCGTGCAGATGTCATCCACGTAGACGTCGCGATCCAGTACTGCTGCGGCTCGAGGGAATCTTACCCTTTCCTGTGCGGCCAACTCTCGCAGCGTGCGTACTGCCAAAAACGGACTTGGCTTCAGACCATACGTTACCGTGTTAAGCTCATAAGTGACCATCGGCTCGTCAGGGCTCTCACGCCACAAAATCAGCTGGTACCGACGGTCATCCGGGTGTATAATTGTTTGGCGAAACATCATTTTGACGTCTGCGACGAACGCTACTTGGTGCAACCGAAAATCTGTGAGGATGTCCACAATGTCCCGGTTCAACTTGGGACCCGCGTGCAGACACTGGTTCACAGACACACCATTCGATGTAGGAGCAGAACCGTCAAACACTACCCGTATCTTCGCCTCCGGTGACTTCAAAACAGCCAGGTGTGGTATATAGTAATGCTCGACACACCTCCAATCTATGCTGGACACCGACATGTGGCCTAACTCTAGGTAATCCCTCATGAATTCGATATACTTCTGCCGAAGAGCTGCATCTCGCTTCATCTTTCTCTCCATAGCCAGTAGTCTCCGTTCCGCGATCTGTCGCGAACTACCTAAGGAGGGGCGGTTTGGGAGAAATGGCAGCCTGGTAACAAACCTACCTGACGAACTTCGTGCAGTGTTGTACTGATAGAACAGCTCGCACTCGTCATCCTCTGGCTTCCGTCTATCCGCTGTGGGTGGCTCCTCAGACTCCCAAAACCTCTGCAGCACCTCCGACAACACACTACCATAGAGAACCGTATCGCCCTCTGGTAGGTCCTGAGGTCTCCAAACTGGGCCAAAAATAACATACCCCCCTGTGGTATCAACGGCCACTAAACCAGTTTGCTGAAGTACCCGTTTTCTGCCACACCAGAATCTCCCGAGGACGTCTGACCCGAGGAGAACGTCCACCGTACCAGGAGTATCAAATTCAGGATCAGCTAACTCTAAGCCTGTGGTTAACCCTCGTACCGTTGACGGTAACCGAACCTGAGGAAGTTTCCCTACCACTTCATCCAGCACCACTGCTGAGGCATGATAGCTGACCCCTGTACCTGTATTACCTAATGTGAACTCGAAGTTCACCTGACCCCGAACGTCAGGCACATCTACACCTCCAATACCTACAGCCCCATCCGTTGTGGGCCTTATATTTAAGCGTAGCCTACTCACCAGCTTACTAGACACAATACAACCCTGAGCCCCTGTATCTAACAAGGCTCTTACCTGTATGCTGCGGCCACCGTATCCCCATACCCAAATCATTGCCGTAGGCAACAATACCGTAATTGGCCGGGGGGCCGAAGCTGGCGTGTAGGCGGCGATTACCTAGCAGGAACCTAAGCGCGGAGTGTCCGCGTCCTGCGGGTGGGTCCCCTCTCTCCGTACACCTTCGAGTGGGTCCCACTCCTGCTGATAGGGACCTCTGGTCCTGTACGCCATGGCTGGCAGCCTATAGCAACCCTGCGGCAGGCGCGCGTACCGTGGATGCGCCTGTAGCCGCGGGTGCTCAGCCAAGGGGAGAGGCATGCGTGGGTCATGGGAACTCACCATGTTGTTCAGACCCGCCGAGTACTGCATGTACTGGCCCTGGTGTTGGCACCCGCCCGTAGCATCACGTACTTGTGATGGGTGCCCCTGACCTTGGACCTGTGACCACCTACCCTGTCCCGGCACCTGCTGCCGAGGTGGTGACTGTCTCGCGCGTGGTGAAGGGGGCATCACCTGCTGATGTCCCTGGCCTCGTCCCTGAAACCCTGGTGGAAGAGGACTCCTCCTTGGAGGGGGTGGGGAGCGTTGCTCCCGTCTAGGTAGGGCAGACTCCGTCCGCTGACCCGCGTCAGCTCTGCCTCCGTAATCTCCGCTGCGGTTCATGCATAGGAGCTGATGGTGGGCACCCTGGCAGTACCTGCAGTTGGTGCTTGATGGGCACTCTCGCACCTGATGCGGCCCCATACACCTAAAGCACCAACGCCGTTGCTGCACCACACCACGACGTTTCTGCACCCGCTGTGCAGCGAACTCCTCACACGCAGTCACCTGATGCCCCGCCTCTCTGCAGCAGGCACACCTCGATTCCAAATTAGCGACATTGTATCGCCTGGGTGGCCTACTCTTACCGTCTCGCGCCTGTGCACCCGGCCGTTCCGGGCGGCGAGCGGCCGCAGACTCCGCGTGAGGCGACTCTCCAAATTGGGCATCTACCCGCCTGCACTCGGCCTCGAGGAAGGACTTGAGCTCCTCGAAGGTCGGGAGGTAATCAGATGTCTTACCTCCGTGTGACTGTTCAAAACGAGCGGCCATGTCGCTCGGCAGGCGGCGCAACAACGTGTGGACCAGGATATAATCATAGCCTGACACCGGCATCCCCTGTCTCTCAAGAGCGTTCACTGCAACGCAGACAGGGTTGAGGACCTTGGCCCTGAGGTCCGTCCCTCGTGTGATGGTCGGCACGGTGAGCCACTGTTCCAGGAGTTGGTCAATCATGAGACGTTTGTTGCTGTATCTCTCGATCAGCAAACCGCGAGCCGTCTCGTAACTTGCATCATCGACTGGTAGATGCTTTACCAGCTCATGGGGCTCACCTTGCAGCTTGGCCATCAATTGTGCCATTTTATATGCCGGCTGCAAGTCAGTGCGGTTATGAATCACACTGTCAAACAGATCCTGGAATCGGGTCCAATCCGTGTAGTCCCCGTGGAAGACCGGAATCGCCACAGCCGGCAGGGGCACTTGCACCCCCGGTCCCCGCGGACCATGGGGTGGGTCCGGCTCCCCAGCTCTACGCCTGGTGATCACAGCAGCCGCCTGCTGGATCTCCTGCCCCATCTCCATGCACTGGGTCACATTCGTCCGGACCGTAAGTTTGACCTCCTCATCAGGCGTCCCATCAAATAACTCCTCGCATCCAGTGAGGCAATCCAACACCTCCGCGACCCGTTCGTCAATCCGTTGCGCACAAGCGATGAGTGCGTCCTCTCGGTCCCCGCGACCGACCATCGCCTGCTTAGTCGCGAACCAAATTAGGTGCGTTCTAATTTTTGCCTGAAGCTGTGTAATTGTGGGAGCCATGGTACCAACTCAAAGTAACACCGAACCTTACAATAAAAAAAAAATAGACAATCGGCCCTGATCCTACCGTTAGGATATCCGCACAGGGTAAACACAACGATAATAACAAGCAATTCACTAATTGATTGGCCCTGATCCTACCGATAGGATATTCTACACAGGGCACACACTACAATCACAATAAATATATTTTTTTATGTAGGTAGATTAAAAATCTTATACTAAAATAATCTTAAATCTAGTGGTTTTCTGAACCACGCTCTGCTACCAAAAATTGTCTAATTCCAAGCTAAACTCGCGCAGTGGAAGCGATTTACACAGGTAAATTTCGAGCAAAATACCAGGAGTTCAACTGGAGGCAGACAATGGCTGCGTTACGCAGCGCTAAATAACATACGCTGCACAATATATCAGCGCATACTATGAATCAAACGTGAACCTAAATCTATTTAACCTAATTAACTAAGTTGAGTGAAATTGGCAAATGATGTGTTCCAACCTTTACATAACTCGAGTCGGTAGTAAATACCGTCTGCCGATCTGGCGTTACGTCACACGTATTAGCACTAGATTATAAGTAAGTACCTCCAAATTATATCACCCCACGAATTCCGCAATTCGTACTAAGGAGTCACAATGATATGGTACAACAAATATGACTAAAGGGAACACACCATTAACACGAAGAAAACAGTTTTATACTAAGACAACTAGGTTTACCACTTACAGTCAACGTGCCGGTCCAAATGCATAAAATACCCAACGGAGAAAGGAAGTTCAGGGAATGGATCAAATGGGGATTCCGTGGGTACTTACAGGGCTGGGTGGAAAAGATTTCGACACCCCTGCATTCCACTACAGCCTTGGCGCGTTATTCACGTCAAACCACTCACAGCTTCTGTTCGTATTCCACTTTGATATTAGTCATTACGCGTGACCCAACCCGAATTTGGGTCGTACAAACGCGAGCCGATATGGCCACTTGATGCCTATTCAACGCGACGCTCACGTGGAAGACGTCGAGACATCCAACAATCACTAAGCCTGGTATTCTAGTATAACCCAGGAGAACCGCAATAATACGATGCATCAACACGCGCGATCTCAAATTGAATCGTCCATTACACGCGGCATCACAAAACGCGTGGCGGGAAATCCGTACAAAACACAATACGTTCTCGTCCGAACGGTTTTGAGTGACTGATAGTGCGGTGCAGAAATCACCGCTTGGCGTCTACCAGGCGGCCCGCGCGCACGCCGCCACCCTCGCCCCGCGAGCGAGAAAGGGACAACATATGCCCAGAGCGATGCGTGCGAAATCGCGGCGCATTCATAGACCGTCATTAATACCTAACTTACCCCAGCATAGCAACGCTAAATTAAACAATTTATGTATGTATGCTATGCAGTTAGATACATTTCTTGGAAAAAGCTGAGGTCCATTGGCTGGATAACTACTAGAAATACTTGCTGCATTTTTTTTTATTATTTAGTGATTTATCTAGTTTCAATCAAACAACACAGCTTAATGTATTATCAATCTTTGAACCACACATTTTAGATTACAACTACAGAGTGTAAAAATATTAGCTACAAAAAAAATGCATTTTATTCCGAGAAAAAAATAAAAACACCATAAATTAGGCACAGACCTTCCAAACTGCATAGCAGTTTATTGGCGGGGTATATTTTCAGGGGTGAACTATCCCGTGAAACTGAACAACTTTCCCCAAGGAACATAAATCGAAATATGATAAAAAGATTTGTACCTCCTATAAAAAATGTTCCAGCCGACCAGGTCCATTTGTATAGGTTTCTTTTCATATTTAGACCTTTGTTAATTGGGAAAAGTTGTTCAGTTTCACCTCGGTTCATCAATTAAAATATTTGCAGATAATAGTTTTACATTCTGTATAAACAGGACCTACCTATATTGCTAAGCAACAGATAAAGTTATCATATAGATATTGAATTATAAATATTACTTAACTAATCTCTGGCTGATAGGTTCTTAGTACTTGCTATGCGTAAACATGAATGTCTTAAAATATAAACTCAAATATGGACATATTCCAGCGGTTCCAAAACAATGTATCAACTGTCACAGGGCTGTCACCAATGCACCATGGTTCATCCGTACTAACATCATAAAACCGAGAGTTTGTTTTCATTATTCTTTTCTGTTCTAACATGCTAATTAGTTGTACATACATACATATATCACGCCTATATTCCCTTGCGGGGTAGGCAGAGCGCAAATGGCCGCAAAAACGTACATTTACGCCACGTGACAAATATTTGAGGGACATTCTGAAAATTGTGTATCGCCAAAGTGACTCGAGTCCCTTAGTCGTCTCTTACGACTTCCACGGGTAAGAAATGGGGTGATGCTATTCTAAGCCGGCATCACACGGCTAATTAGTTGTACTTTTACTTAAGACGAGTGTAGCCGTGAATGGCATCGACAGTGGCGCGTGTGTAGTGCCTAAAATGTGAATTTCATGATAATAATATGCGTAATATATGAGGTGAAATTTTACTAGTGACCGATATTGAAAACAGAAGACGGGCTGGTGTTAAGGAACAACTTTCTCCAAGGTACATAGGTCGAAATATGAAAAAAAAATTGGCCCTCCCATACAAATTAACCCGGCTCACTTAATATGGGCGGACCAAACATTTTTTTCGTATTTCGACCTATGTTTCTCGAGGAAAGTTGTTCAGTTTTATAGGCTGGTTCACCCCTTAAAATATTTGCAGTTGTTTATTTTTACGCCTTACATATACATATACGTAATTACGTATACATATTAACTCGGTCAGCTGGTGCATTTTGTATGGGAGGCACATTTTTTTCATATTTCATTTCACACATTATCAGCTTGTACTGGGTTTGGGGAAAGTTGTTCAGTTTCACGAACTGGTTCACCCCTTAGAATATTTGCAGTTAATATTTTTACACCATGTATATTTTTCATGTTTCGACCTACGTTCCTTGAGGAAAGTTGTTTCTTATCACCAGCAAGTACTTACTAAGTTTGCGCTATCGGTCCCTAGTGAAATTTCACTCTATATAGCCTTGCTGTAACTAGGAAGAAGTTGCAATGTTAATGAATGCGTATAAACACGGCAATAAAAACAGGTCAGTTTAAGGCCACGTATGCACAGTTAAGGCGTAGGTTATCGGTATCAGTGCCGACTGGAGATTATCACGGCGACATTGCTTTAAGTTGCGTGTCCACCCAATCCACTTAAATGTTCCCACTTTTCTTCACACACATAAACAGCCACTACAACCCATCGTGTATCGGATTGCACGTTTTATATTGCCCTCAATAACTTACATTAAATTAGTGCTGTCACTTTCCGTCAAATAGTTTTAGAAAAGAATAGGAGATATCGATAAAAAAAAAAAAAAACTTTTATTATAATATTTACGCAAAGTCAGCGGTGGACACGCAGCTTTACCTGTTTTTGTTGCACTTTATGACTAAGTTCAAACTTAATAGGTACAAATTTTCCACACTAATACTATAATTCCTTTTATCTATGTGTGTTGTTTGTTATAGAATAAATATATTTAATTTTTTGGTTAATAAGTAGGTACAAATTTTGTTACTAAGAGGAAAGATTTAATTGTCTTTTTTGGTATTGGCCTCAATTCGAGAAATAAATATATACATACATATATCACGCCTTTAATCCCTTTCGGGGTAGACAGAGCGGACTTTACGTTTAACGGACGTTAACGGCCGTAAAAAACGGACATTTACGCCAAGTCTGATAAAGATCAAAAAATTGAGTATCGCCATAGCGACAGGTTACCAGCTCATCGCCTTGTAACCCTTAAGTCCCTTAGTCGCCTCTTACGACAGCCACGGGAAAATAATGGGGTGATGCTATTCTAATCCGACATCACACCCGATGTCACTATAGTTATTTGTCAAACATGGCGATTGCGACCGCATTTTACGGCCGTTTACGCTCTGCCTACCCCGCAAGGGATAAAGGCGTGATATTTATTTATTTTAGTTTAGTTTAGTTGATAACTTCAAGCCGTGTGATGCCGGCCTAGAATGGCATCACCCCATTTCTTACCCATGGGTGTTGTAAGAGCCGACTAAGAGACTCGAGGGATGTGTTTTACAATTTTAGGCGATGGGCTGACAACCTGTCACTATAGTGATACACAGTTATCTGATTGACCCTCAAGCTTTTGTCAGACGTGGTGTTCATATCCGTTTTACGGCCGTTAACGCTCTATCTACCCCGCAAGGGACAAAGGCGTGATAATTTTTTATTTTAGTTGATAACTTCAATCGAAATTACCGTAATAAACAATCGTAAATATCTCAAAGATAAAAAGGAAAAACATATGATTAAGGTTTTATGGTCTGTCGTGAGCGTAACAATGTTGTATTAAATAACATTAGAGATGTTTCTACTAGTCGGGTAAGAAGACTAGTCGGGCATTTTTATAGTCGGCTGTTGGCTGGTTGACGCCCGATGTGGCGCAGTGGTTCCTGCGACGCAAAGGTTCCGGGTTCGATTCTCGGTGGGACACTCAAAAAGTCGATATTTATCAGTTTGTGAATTTGTTTCCGGTCTGGTTAGGACATTGCAGGGTAAACCAACTGATTGTCCGAAAAGAAATGGTTCCGTGCTTCGGAGGGCACGTTAAGCTGTCGGTCCCGGTTGCTGTCTATGATTACTTGGACGGCAGTCGTTACACAAGCATGTCAGAGTGCTACTACTAGAGGTAGGCGGTTGAAAAAACGCTGACTGACACCAAGGTTCATCGGGTCGTTGGACGACTCGGTGTCCCACACGAAAAAGAAGAAGACTAGAAAAAAGAGTTAAGATACACGAGTGTAGACAGTCAATTCCTCCGCTCCCACCTACTTCTTACCCCGCGGGCGTCCCGCCAGTTATCTTCATACATACATACATATATCACGCCGTTATCCCTTTCGGGGTAGGCAGAGCGTAAACGGCCGCAAAAAACGGTCATTTACGCCACGTCTGACAAACATTTGAGGGTCATTCGGAAAATTGTGTATCGCCATAGTGACAGGATGTCAGCCCATCGCCTCAAATTGCAATACACACCCTCGAGTCCCTTCGTCGCCTTTAACGACACCAACGGGAAAGAAACTCCCTTATCTCTTTTAAGTAAGAGTGAACAGGCTTCTTCTGGGTGAGCTCGCTCCATCTTAGACCCTGTCTCTGTCCTGTGACCTAGACTAGAGTCAAGAGCAAACCCATCCTTAATAAAAATAAAAATGGGGTGATGCCATTCTAAGCCGGCATCACACGGCTCCGCGAGTTATCTGGTTTGCATATATAGTCAGTAGTCGGGTAGTCGGCCAAAACCATGGTCTTACATCTCTAAAGAATATAGAAAACTACGCGAATGCGAAAGATAATCTTAACAACTTATTGTTATGGACAAAACATGCCGTGATGTGCAATTGGCATAGCACAGGCGGTATAGTAAATTTGTCGCTTGCGGGGTCGGCAGAGCGTTAACGATCGATATCGCTACTTCTGACATACAGGGTTATTTTTATACACCCCGGAAATTTTACCGGGTGATTCTACTCATGATTCTGAACAACTTTTACAATGGGGTCAACTGCGAAATCGCGAAAAAAAAACCAGCTGTTCCATACATTTTGTTTGAGTAGGCTGTAGGCATGAATTTTTCTATGGACCAGCTGTTTTTTGCTTTCGTGTATCACTATAGTGACTGGTTTTCAGCCATTATAGGATACTTTAAATAATGTGATTTCACGTAATGACAATGACAGAGACCCTTTGAATGAACTGACAGCGTCAGAAAATTCATTCGTAAGTAAGATGGTTACGGGCTTCGGAGGGCACGTTACGTTGTTATCGTAGTTATTCGTGGCTATCACATGGTGAGGATAAGGAAAATATATGTTGAAATATAAAAAAAACTTCCCATACAAATTGACCCGGTCGGCTAAAACCATTTTTGTATGGGACATACAAGTATTTTTTTTTTCATATTTCGGCCTATGTTCCTTCGGGATAGTTGTTCAGTTTCATATTATAAGCTGGTTCACCCCTTAACATATTTGCATTCAATATGTTTCAATCCTGTGTTTAATAAATAAATTTAAATAACCGTGTCGGCCGGTTGCTGTCGATGGTTCATCGGGTCGTCCGTCGACTCGGTGTCCCACACGACATACTTCATACGTAACGCGTACTTTTGTCAGACTCGCGATAAATATGAATCACTCAATATGTCCGTGCTTTATCGCGTGGCCTACCTTCACGGGAGGCCAATGTCCAACGTCCATTATCCGTACTAATATAACATTTATGTATACTGGTTTATGCAATAAACGTTTAAAATTGAAATTAAGATATATATTACACATATCACGCCTATTATCCCTTGCGGGATAAACGGCCTCAAAAACGGACATTTGCGCCACGTCTGACACATATTTGAAAACTGTGTTTCGGGGACTCGGGGGTGTGTATTGCTATTTTAGGCGATGGGCTGTCAACCTGTCACTATGGCGATACACAATTTTCCGAATGACCCTCAAATATTTGTCAGACGTGGCGTAAATGTCCGTTTTTTTGCGGCCGTTTACGCTCTGCCTACCCCGCAAGGGATTTTAGGCGTGATATGTGTGTGTGTGTGTTTCGGACGGAAAACTGGGAAACTGTGTTTCAGTGACAGGTTGTAAGCCCATCGCCTAAAATTGCAATACACACCCTCAAGTCCCATAACCGCCTCTTACGTCTCACACGCGAAAGAAATGGGGTGATGCTATTCGAATCCGGCATCACACGGCTTATATATACCTCTAATATAATCTACACTATAATATTAGTGTAGATTAATTAATTATTTAATTAATTAAGAGGAAAGATTTGATTGTTTGTTTGTTTGTTTGTTTGCATCGAATAGGCTCCAAAACTACTGGACCGATTTTAAAAATTCTTTCACCATTAGAATCCTACATTATTCCTGATGAACATAGGCTATATTTTTTACGCCAAAAAAATTGGGATCCGCGTGAAAATTTCGATAATGTAACCCAACGTGTGAAAAATGTACCAAAAAGATATCTTATATAGCGTACGCTGTGGAAATTATTGACAATAGAGCAAAGTGATGTACTACAGTTTTATAGAGGACATCAATATCTATAATAATGTCCGCGATACCATGTGTCTAACTATTACAGTTATGCCACAATAACTACTTTTTCATTAAAAAAAATTACCAACCACGCCACATTATTCGTACCAGTGTAATGATTACATTTAATCATTACTGTATTAAAGGGTGTCAGGGATAGCCCTCAGAATACTAATAGGGTACATGCAGACCATGAAACTGAACAACTTTCCCCTAGGAACATATTTCAGGCAACGTAAAAAAACTGACTTCCCATAGTGAATACAGTCAGCTGATTGTGATTTTGTATGGAAGGTAATTTTTTTGGTGTTTCCTGACATATGTTTCTAGGGGAAAGTTGTCCAGTTTTAAGTTTCATGCACCGTATCAGTATTCGAACGGCTGTCCCTTACTCGGTATAAAAAGACGACAAAAAACATTTAATAATGCATTAAAAAAATCTACACTAAAATAATACATACATACACATATCACGCCTGTTATCCCTTGCGGGGTAGGCAGAGCGTAAACGGCCGCAAAAACCGACATTTACGCCACGTCTGACATATGTTTGAGGGTCATTCGGAAAATTGTGTATCGCCATAGTGACAGGTTGTCAGCCCATCGCCTAAAATTGCAATACACACCCTCAAGTCCCTTAGTCGCCTCCTACGACTCCCACGGGAAAGAAATCGGGTGACGCTATTCTAAGCCGGCATCACACTAAAATAATAATAATATAATCTACACTAATATTAGAAACAGGATTTTATTTATTGTTTGTTTGAATTGAATAGGCTCCGAAACTACTGAACTGATTTAAAAAAATATTTTACCGCTAATTGAAATTGAAATTCTTTCTTCAATGTAGGATAGTATTATCACTTATTGACGTCATGAACCGTCATTCTAAAAAAAATAATTTGTATCACACAATTTTCTTTTTTTTAATTACAATTTTGTTATATGACCTAATAGAAAACCGGCTCGGGCGGGATAAAAAAAGAATATATAGGCACTGCCATGGGGCTGGCCAGGTTACATGTAACTTTACGCCACCACCATCTGAAAACGATATTTGTTTCAAATTGAAGTCAAGATTTTTAGAATCCTACATTATCCCTGATGAACATAGGCTATATTAAACTGTCTTATTCCCGGGGGGAAATTGTTAGCAGCGGGTGAAACCGCTGGGCGGGCTGCTAGTCTATTATAAATCTGAGAGTTTGTGTAACGACTGCCGTCTAAGTAATCATAGACAGCAACCGGGACAAACAGCTTAACGTGCCTCCTCTGAAGGACGGAACCATCTTTCTTTTCAGACCATTAGGTGGTTCGGCCTGCAATATCCTAACCAGACTGGGAACAAATTGAAGAACCTAACACTTGAATACCAGAATTTTTTGAAATAACTTCCGTGTTAGGTATACAATTTCAGAAAACTTGTAAAAATTTCAACCGCGAGCAGGAATTTCCTGCGATCACTAGTGGCGACGCCTCTTCCATCTGGGCTACCGCGGCTCATCCATTACCCGCGAATTCTGCAAGTATATCTTGATGACAATAATGCGTGGCACGGCTCCACCGGCTGGGTTAGTTTTGATGATGTTGACAGAGTGTCGCCACTAGTGATGGCGAAAGTCAAACAGGAAACGCTATCGCCCATTGCCATCTCTGTCATTTCCGACACCCTGAAGCTGCTAATTTACATCATCATCATAATCATGGCATCAATCTGGCCGCGTGATGTCTGCTTAGAATAGCATCACCTCATTTCATTCCGGCGGGTGTCGTAAGAGGCGACTAAGGGACTTAAGGGTTACATGTGTGTTGCAATTTTAGGCGATAAGCTGACGTATGACAGGTGGCCTATTTTTGAAAATTTGCAAAATTTTTTTTCTTTTTTTTTTTTTTCTAGTGCGGGCAGGATTTGAACCTGCGACTTTCGCATTACTAGTGGCGACGCCTCTTCCATCTGGGCTACCGCAGCTCATTTCTTGCCCGCCAATTTTGCAAGTGTATTTTAATGCCAGTAACGCTTGGCAATGGCAAATTTTGCAAATTTTCAAAAATTGTATACCTAACACGGGAAGTGTTTTAAAAATTTGGTACTCAGGTGGCCTATTCTATGTATATAAAGGTGAAATTTTACTAGTGACCGATAGCGAAATCTCAAGACGGGCTGGTGATAAGGAACAACTTTCTCCAAGGACCATAGGTTGAAATATGACAAAAATATTTTTAGTTTCCGTAGTAGGTAAAAAAAAGATTTTTGGTTTGTCATTTGACCAAGTTCCTTGGGGAAAGTTGTTCCTTAACACCAGTCTATCTCGAGTTTTAGCTATCGGTCACCAGTAAATTTCGCCCTATACAGGATGTATTTCAACTTCCCATAAAAAAATTTTGGAAACGTTATTAACGTTATTTTGTTTTTGCCTTCCTGGTAAATTCAGTTAGCTGATAATAATTTTGTATGGGAGCTCGAATTTTTTTTGTCGTTTCCTGATATATGATCCCAGGATAAAGTTGTTCAGTTTCATGGTATTTATGCACCCTATCAGTATTTGGTGCTGTCCGGTACATCCCCGTATATATTATATATTTAAACCCTCAGTTGAAGTTTACGACTGGTATTAATGGAGTGATGCTATTCTAACCTGTGGGTTCATTTTCAATACACATCTAACCCTCGAGTCCCTTAGTCGCCGCTTACGACACCCATGGGTAAGAAATGAAGTGATGCTATTCTAACCTGGGGGTTCATTTTCATCATCAAATGTATTGTTCTCGTTTCATATCATCTTAATCATCCCATTACCGGGCTGGCAGACCGTCAGCGTTCACGGGATACTTGAGGTTAGTTCATTTAGTGCATGTAAATAACACGCTTTGAAAATCTTGACTTCAATTTGAAACAAACATTTACAGATGGTGGTGGCGTAAAGTTACGTGCCGCATAATTAACCTGGCCAGCCCCGAGGCAGTGCCTTTATTTTTATATTTTTGTCTCGCCCGAGCCGGTTTTCTATTAGGACAATTAAAAAATTTTTTAAAATTGTGTTATACAAATTTCTTTTTTTTTTTACAATGACGGATCATGGCGTTAATAAGTGATATCCTACATAGAATAAAGTAATTTCATTATTCATTTTCATGAAAATTAAAAATTTTTTTGTTTTCCATCCAAAAGCATGCTATCTCCATATGATTAAACAACTCGAAAAGAATTGTACAAAAATAAAAACAGACCACTAATTGTATGAAAGTCGAACAGCTGCTGGGATATTTTATTTTTATTCGAATACATTTATTTGCATAAAATCATAACATTAAGATTCTTTTTTTTTCAGTCTTTATTTTAGTCTAAATTTAAGTAAAAGAGAGAGATAAGAATGTTCCCAGTAAATTTCTAAGTTATCACGAACATTGGGAATATTTCCAAGATTTTCTTTCTTGCTTTTGATATTTCTACCTTAGTTTCTTAGGCAAAGTGATATAATCACGAGTCATGCCAAACCCTTAAATATCGTTCCAATTTGTCGAATATTCGCCATCATATTCGAATTAGTAATGTCTTCCCATTAGTGTCAAAATAGTAGTTTATGCAACTGTCGTATAACGGGGGTCATTAGAAAGCAAGAAGATAAGATGATAGTTTGACACGAGCATTCTAATGCCTAATTATATGCAGTTGCATACACTATTTTATCTACACTCTCAAAAAATACTCATTTAAACACTTTTTCAAACGTCCGCACCGGCGATTGCAAGACCCGATACAAGGTCGAATTCAATACGAGAACGTAATATGGCTTAATATGATTTTTTGAAAATTCTTTACGTGAGCAGTTGATCACATGTCAAGTCAGCAACTGAACAACAAGTTCACCAAACAACTGAACAACAACTGAACAAAATCTGGACAACATCGAAACAAAATATGAACAAGAACAACCTAATAGAACAACTGAACTACAACCGAACATTTTTATCTTTATTTTTTCTATCTTTTTACCATACAACAACAACAGCTGATAGTTGCGATTGCGACGGAAGATGGCGATTTGAGTATTGGCAAAAAAACTTCGTTTCATTTCTCAACTTTATCGCAGTAAGAGCCTTCTCATTAAGGCATTACGCGTCTGTAATTCTATGAAACTGTAATTTATATAGGTAGAATGCATAAAGCAGGTCTTTATACAACTGTTTTCGAATTCATAATTCGAACATTACGAGTCGAGCGAGTGTAGATAAAACACTTAAAATGTGTTATAAAATTGAAATATTGTTGATTTAACAAAAATATATTACCTATTACATTTGTAAGTTTTGAAAATTTTATTCCTATTTTCAATATTTCTGTTTCCGGGGAACATGCCTCGTGCCCGGGAAAGTTACTGAGAATATTCCCAATTTTACCGAGAACGGCACATCGCTACCCGCATGATGCCATGATCATGAATTATGTGTGTGTGTTCACCCTGTATACTTTTCACAATAAAAAAATTTTAAACGGATTTAATTGTAAGTTAGTTTAAGTTATTGTGCCTCTAACGAATTCGTTACAATAACTTATACTAGATGTCGCTTGTACGTCGCTTCGAGACGTGTACCAACTACCAAGAGATTGAAAAATTGGCAAGTGTCAGTCGGGGCGCCGGTAGCTCCGTTGGCAGAGCAGTGGGACAGTACCCCACGGTCCCGGGTTCAAGTCTCGGCGGGCGCTGAAATTTTTTCAATTTCATTTATGAAAATATAATAGTACTGTGAGTGCATAATAAAATCATAGTGGATTTATGTTGTGTTTATTTTGAATTTAACAATTCCTACGTTTCGAGCTCTTTACAGAGCCCGTGGTCACGGATGACTAAGGTGTTAGACGTCATTATTTAGAATATAAATTATTTTTGTTCTACCGCCATCTATTTCTTAATTGCCTAACGTAGCGTCCCGGTTCCACGCAAAATGCTGAAACCGTATCTGGTGTAGTAGGTCTTACATTATGTTGGATCTGGTTCTTCTGCTGTGTAATCAGCGGAGTCCAAGTTGATGAGATTCCGAAGACCCGAAACGTAGGTATTGTAAATTTCAAAATAAACACAACTTAAATCCGTTTAAAATTGTTTTATTGTAATATTATAAATCTGAGAGTTTGTGTGTGTGTATGTATGTATGTTTGTTACCTCTTCACGCTAAAACGGCTTGACCGATTTGGATGAAATTTGGAACACATGTATAACCTGGAATAACACAAAGGCCACTTTTTACCGCGGGAAAACAACTATTACCACGGGAAAATGAGTGGCACCGGTTGAAACCGCCGGGCGGAAATCTAGTGAATGATGTGTGTGCGTTCACCCTGTATACTTTTGCAAAGACTGTAAAGAAGGGCACGTTGAAATGGATTGTTTACTTTGTTTCCAGTATGGCCGCCAACACATTGAAGTGGCCAAGAAGATCTCCAGAAACGACAGCTCTGATGAGGAAGAGGATCCGCCAGTGCCTGATGATAAACCGCCCTCGGCCATCATCAAGGAGAACGGCTCGCTCAATGGTAAGCGTTGCGTGCTTCGGAGGGCACGGCAAACCGTCGGTCCTACTAACCAATTCAGATATCTATCAGTAACCTAGTAGACGGTTAAACAACACCCACGGGTTGAATTGGCAGTAACCTAGTAGACGGTTTATCCTAGTTGCTGTCTATGATAACTTAGACACACCCAATTTAGATATCTATCAGTAACCTACTAGACGGTTAAACAACACCCACGGGTTGAATTGGCAGTAACCTAGTAGACGGTTAAACAACTCTGACGGCTGGGTTCATCGGGCCGTTCGTGGACCCTGTATCCCACAATAAAAGAAGATTGCAAATAAAGTATATGTAAATATACATATATAAACAGTGGCTAGCGACTCCTGGATTGTAATTGGATATGAAATTCGAACCAAGTGATTAGGTTAGGACGGTTAATAAAATATTCACGTTTTGTTTTCAAGCACCTTGTATTTGCTGTGCTTATTTACATACATACACATATCACGCCTTTATCACTTGCCGATCGTTCACGGCCGTAAAATACGGTCGCTATCGCCAAATATTAGACGGCCGTTTTAGAAAAAATCGTGTATTACCTACTATAGTGACAGGTTATCAGCCTTATGTTTGCTATGCTTTTTAACCGAGTTCATACTTAACTTACTGCCGTGTGGGTGTGATGCCAGCTTAAAATAGCATCATCATCAGCTATTTAGTTCCAATAGTACAAGCTTTGCTTAGTTTGGGGCTAGATGGCGTTGCAGCTTAAAATAGCATCACTCCGTTTTATTTATCAGCTATTTAGTTCCAATAGTACAAGCTTTGCTTAGTTTGGGGCTAGATGGCGTTGTGTGAATTGTCCATGTCCATTTATATTTATTATCATTAAAAAAAGAAACTCTATCAATGACAGGTACAAAGATGACAGTTATAGAGCGCGACGAGATCCTGGGTCCATCACCAGAATTGAACTACAAGCGAAGCGGCAGTCAGGAGAGACCTCTCAACCCACAAAACCATGCCAATGTAAGTAAATACAGATTGTTAAGACTATATGACGGGTGACAGGAGTGATGATAATAGGCAGAATGGAGGGTTCCAGGTGGAGTTGGGAAAAGGGTAGCTACCCGCCTGGCCGGGTGTTGTGGGGACCGACTGGTCCACCTGGATAGAATTGGAACTTGTATATATGCGTTGCGCGGTGAAACACTTCGATACCGCGTTTCAGGCTCTTTGTTTCTCTGCACATCTGTCACGTGGCGCCATCTTGCAGATATGTTGGAACTTCTGTTGCGTCTTGCTTGCTCGTGAACCGCGTGAGCTTCTTGCAGTAGCTCCCAGAGGTCGCTACAACCTTTATAAGGCGATGGGAGAAGAACTAAATATAAGGATCAGGCTCTCCACCGCCTGTATACAGCGAGTACTCAAGTTCTTCAGACACACAGTCAGACGAGACCATGGACGTACTATTCAAACAGGACTGATTACTTCAAAAACAGCTATTTACGAATAGTAACTTGTTTATGTAATTGAGTCTTTCCCAGAGGCTAATCCGAGCCAAGAGAGATAGCATGTAGAGAAGCTGTGTGTCTCGTTCTTTCATATTGCCAGTGTAGAAAATTACTAGAGATAAAATTTTTACTAACTTGTTTTTGACAAATATAATTATAATTTAAGTAATATAATAAAAAACTTGCGTCAGTTAAATCAAAAACTTGTTGGAAATCATATAATTATACGCTGATTAATTATAATTATGTAAAAACTATTAATCAAATAATTTTCTTATGGTATCCCTATAAGTTTTAATTTTGGCGGTATGTAATTTAAAATTTAAGCGGCAGATGAAAACATTTTATATTCCTTTCACTCAAAATGGTGTAAAAATTTTGTGTTCGAGGTTGTCCAAGTGAATCGTATGTATGTAAATATTCATTGTAATAAAAAATATTGATACCCTATTCATCATCATTGGCCTCACACGTCTGTGACAGACGATTTAATCAGTGTCTGAGGCAAGACTTTTCGTGGCTGTATAAGCCGATACGGGAGCGGCATAGTTTTCCACACGCTCTACAAGTGAAGGTGGAATTTGAGACTGGCTCATGCATGTTTAGTTGACGTTTTTGCCTTTTGTTAGCGAGACCAGAAAACCCTATTAGAAAGAGACGAAAGGCCTCTGTGTGTGCCGTCTCACTAGGCTCGTTTTTTCTGCAACAGTTATCAGTCCATGGACGAGACCCAGACAGCCTAGAAAGGGTTCTTATACCAGGCCGTGTCGAAGGTACAGGGAGTAGAGTATGAGGACCATCTCGTTGGAGTGATACAGTACAAGACGCCACTCACACCACCTTACACGGATTAAGACCACTTGATGCCCTAAGCAATCCACGTCTGGGTGCGATTGACACAGTTTAGCTGTTTTGTGATTGGCTAATAGCAAATCGGCGCATTCTCATTACTCAAACAAATAAAAACTTGTTTTTAAATTTTTTTTTTTTTTTTTACCGTGTGATGCCGGCTTAGAATGGCATCACCCCATTTCTTACCCGTGGGTGTCGTAAGAGGCGACTAAGGGACTCGAGGGTTACATGTGTATTGCAATTTTAGGCGATGGTCTGACAACCTGTCACTATAGTGATACACAGTTATCTGATTGACCCTCAAACTTTTGTCAGAAGTGGTGTTAATATCCGTTTTACGGCCCTTAATGCTCTGCCTACCCCGTAAGGGATATAGGCGTGATTTATGTATGTATCTATGTATTTTTTTTATATTTTAATTGTTTTGTAACTGTTTACTTGCACTGTTTTTATGAATTAATGTTTTCTATCTATCTAATACCACAACAATTTATATTCCAGACCACCTTGGAGTTCAACTTCACACATTGCTTAGACTTGGTCAAGGCTGGTATGGAGTCCATCATTGAGGACCAAGTCACGTCCGTCTTCGAGGCTGAGGAGTTGAGGAGTTGGAACCTGCTCACCAGGACAAACAGGTGAGATAAGATAAGAATACTTTATTTGCACACAAAAGGAAACAACATCCTTTGGGGTGGTATGGGATGTACCTCCTAGCGGTGGAGCCCGGGCAACGGCAACACAGGCTTGCCTGTGGATAAGTCCGGCTGAACGATCCCACGTGCGCGGTGGAAGGCTCCGTAACGGAAGGGGCCGCCTGGCTCGCGACCACCATCCCACCGAAGTCTGGCGCCAAGTAGCCACCTGCGTTGTGTCAGTGTGTGGGAGTGCCAGTGCCTTAACAGGCTTCTTCTGGGTGAGTGAGCTCCATCTTAGACTCTGTCTCTGTCCTATGACCTAGACTAGAGTCAAGAGCAAACCCATCATTAATAAATAAAATAAAAAAACATGAATATACACAGCCAAAGTAGAACTTAATTAGCGTACAATTAGGCGGCCTTATTGCTAACAGGCAATCTCTTCCAGGCAACCTAAGTACAGGAAATTGTATATGGAGCAGCGGGAGCAGTGCATAATCGTATTTGCATAGGACATTTGTGAGTGGTATTCCTTCCACTAGGCTACAAACATAGGTATCCCTTGCGGGTTAGGCAGAGCGTGAACGAACGCACTAATTACAAGTAACTGAACGTTTTGTATAAGTGTACCTATTTGTAATTAAGTTTATTAATAAAGAATTATCTTATAAAGAATTATCTTAATTATCTTATTTCTACCTGTGGGTGTCGTAAAAGGCGACTATACAGGGTGTAAGGGACAGTCCTCCGAATACTGATAAGGTACATGCAGACAATTAAACTGAACAACTTTTCCCTAGAAACGTATGTCAAGAAACAATAAAAAACTATCTCCAATACAAAATCCCAATCAGCTGACTGCATTTACACGTTTCCTGTTTTTTTTTTTATGGGAAGTTGTTCAGTTTCATGGTCCAACCAAATGCACCCTATCAGTATTCGGAGGGCTGTCCCTTACACCCTGTATATATACCATTTATCACAGAGGTACAACGAAAAAGTAATTAGAATCCGTAATAATATTATGAATCTGAGAGTTTGTGTGGCTTGACCGATTTGGATGAAATTTGGAACACAGGTATAACCCGGAATAACACATAGGCCACTTTTTACCGCGGGAAAACAACTGTTACCACGGGAAAATGAGTGGCAGCGGGTGAAACAGCGGAAATATTGTAATATTTTTTCCATTTCTCCACAGACAATACGAATTTCTAACATGGCGGCTCACCATTATCTGGGCGATGGGTTTCATTGTGAGATATTTCTTCCTCCTGCCGTTGAGGATACTTATATTCTTCGTAGGGGTATGTTATTGTTGATTAAATTAATATTTTTATTTATTTATTTACTTACTTATTTAATAAGCCGTGAAAAGTGAAATAAATGTGAACACCTGCATAGCCTTAAGGCGAGTGTAGTCGTTAACGTCTTTAACAGTGATTATGCTACTTACAAAAAGTATTTTCTCTGTATACAAACAATCTATCAGACTGTCCGTTGCTCAAGTTTTTAGTATTATTCTAAAGTAAAATTAGAACCTACAAAATTAATTAAATATTCGCTGTTATGAAAGTAAGCGCAAATAATATCAAAAGTGGCCGTTTTTAGGCAATTTTTGCCAACTTAATTGCAGCGAATATTTAATTGAGTTTGCAGGTTCTAATTTTACTTAAGGATAATACTAAAAAACTTAAACAACGGACAGTCTGATAGATTGTTTGTATAAAGTGAATTATTTTTCTTGTGAAGTGGCGCCACTGTCGAGGCCGTTCACGCAACACTCACCTTAAATGTACTTCTGTTATTTATCAGATAAAGTGCTGATATGTGTGCGTTCACCTTAAATGTAGATGTGCCGTAAAGTAAGGCCATCCCAATAAACCATTTTTGACAGCTATCGGTTCCATACTATAAGATATGTCAAAAAAAGAAAATAGACCCTCTGCCATAGCATAAGCACGAATCTGACAGCTGTCAAATTTGGCTTCTTAGGATGGCCTTACTGTAGCCGTAGATTTTAACTTGTGTTTGTTATTCGAATTCTAGGCACATTTATTTAAAGTACCGCCGTATAAGTCGTATTTAACAGCTGTCGTCTCGATACTAAAAGAGATGTCAACAAAGGAAAGTGGACCCTCTGCCATGGTATTGTCACGAATCTGACAGCTGTCAAATACGACTTATTGGAATGGCGGTACTTTAGTATAAAATAATAATAATAAATTCCATAAACACAACTTAAATCCCCAAAAATTTATTTATTGTGATGAATAATAGGTATGCAAAATCAATCAATTTAACTTACTATTACTTATATTTTTGTTATTCATGATTTTTTATTTTTTTAAACAGAGTATAGGCACTAAGGTGGTGGATAATTTAAATTTAACACTCTTTATTATTATTTTTATTTATTTAAATTAGTGTTAGTTGACTTTTTCTATTTACTTCAATGATAGGATTAAAAATATTTGCTTTACTGCTAATAATATAGAATGAAATTTTACTAGTGACTGATAGCGAAATCTCAAGACAGACTGGTGATAAGGAACAACATTCCCTAAGAAATATAGGTTGAATATGCCAAAAATATATTGAGTTACTTCACTACTTGCCGAGTGTGAGTTACTTTGCCGTGTGATGCCGGCTTAGAATAGCATCACCCCATTTCTTTCCCGTGGGAGTCGTAAGAGGCGACTGAGGGACTCGAGGGAGTGTATTGCAATCTCAGGCGATGGGCTGACAACCTGTCACTATAGCGATACACAATTTTCCGAATGACCCTCGAATATTTGTCAGACGTGGTGTAAATGGCCGTTTTTGCGGCCGTATACGCTCTGCCTACCCCGCAAGGGATTATAGGCGTGAAATGTGTACTTTACTACTCAAATCAGCTGATCAGCAATTTTGTATGGAAGGTCCAAATTGTTTTTTAGTTTTTCGACCTATGTTCCTTGGGGAAAGTTGTTTCTTATCGCCAGCTCGTCTTGAGTTTTCGCTATCGGTCATTGGTATATATTCACCCTATATCTGTTTTTTTTTTTTTTTTAATTTAAATGCAAACTTTTAATGCTTGATATTTAAGCTTAACCAGTTTAATAAAAACGTTAAGTGAGTACTTCTGTCTCTCCCTTGTTCTTGTTTGGGTCACCGAATCGACTAACGACCGATGAACCCATGTAAACAAGCAGCTACATAAAAACTGTCTTATATGTCTACATGCTACTGTAGAAAGCTTAAAATACCTATTTTTTTTATTTTTTTGTTTTTGTTTACTTATTTTTTGTTTGTCACAAAACAGGCATTAAGTCGTGAAGTAATTTTAAAAAAAGTTATACGTAGTTGGAACTTTTACCAAAATAGTAGAATTGGTTAAAAAATTATCACATATCTGAACTACTGCCTTAATGCCTGTGATATTAAGATCGCTTATTTCGTATTTGTTATCTTTGTTTTTTGATTGTAACAAAACAGGCATTAAGTAGAAGTAATAACTGTCAAAAAAGTCTTACCGATAGAAATAGTAGAATTAGATAAAAAGTTATCACATATCTGAACTACTGTCTTAATGCCTGTGATATTAAGAACAATTGAACTAATCACTTTTTTTTGTTTTCCTTCCCTTTTTCTTCCTAACATCTACCCTCAACCGCACGATGACTGGGAATCGATCGATTCAATGGAAAACGGATCTGTGGTGTGGCAACACTCGACTCTACAATTCTACCAAAAAATTTGAATTGGCAACATTTACAAATTCTACCAAATCTTACCAATGTATTTATTTTTTACATCTGGTCACATTATTCATCTAAAATATACTAAAATCTTGGCCGTATTGATAAATTAATGCACACGAAAACTAAAAACTAACTTTGATGAAATCACATTATTTATCTAAATTATGCTATAATCTTGGCCGTATTGATAAATAAATGCACACGAAAACTAAAAACTAACTTTGATGAAATCACATTATACATCTAAAATACGCTAAAATCTTGACCGTATTGATAAATAAATGCACACGAAAATAATAATAAAAAACAGACGATGCTTATGATAGCGTCAACATTCTTAGTAGGAATGTTGCCAGCCGGCAGGCTGCGTCGTTTTCTCGGAGAGTATTCGTACAGAACCTCGTTTAGAGCACTCATGAGAAGTCTATCTTGTGTCATCACATACCACGACACTCAGTATATGCCGAACAGCAGCGGAGTCTGTGTTGCCAACCACACGAGCGTTATCGATGTTGCCGTGTTGAGCTGCAATAACTGCTTCTCTTTGGTAGGAATTTTTAAAAATTTATTTTTCTTGGGGCTTTTTCATGTCATTGATTGGCTGCTCGTTTGGTAGGATTCTACCATGTCGGGGCTTTTTTTCGGGGAATTCATGGGTCATTTTCTGCCTTTTTTTGTAACAGGGTAATAATTTGTTCCACTATTTAGCATTCGGGGATATTGTTTGTGAAATAAAATGAATTTAAAAACACAATTTGGTTTCAAGACTTGGGTGATTCATTTAACACAAACTATGTTAGATTAAAACGTAATCATTATACGGTTCCTACCAATAATATTGTTTTGGTAGATTTCTCACAGGGCTGCCACCAACTTCATAATACATTTCTACCGCTCCAACTAAATTATTCCTTATTATTTACTGTTATGTCTATTCTTTTTAACTGTTTCTGTCCGCTTTTGGTTATATATATGCAAAGCCTGGAATAATGCTTTAACTAAAAATGCTTTTTTAATATTTATTAATAAGCCGTATAGATAAAGAAACAAAAAATTACATTGATCAAGATCGTTTAGCGTTTATACAATGTGTTTAAGCGTATCATCAAAAATTGAAATTTCTAAAACCATGGTTTACGTGGTTCTCCTATTTGTCGTCCGTCGCTAGGTATTTTTAACGCACCGTAACGCATGCGTCTGTCAGACAAAAGAAAATTGCGAATTCTGATCTTTGTCCCAAACAAATACGGTGCGTAAGGGGTGCGTCTGTTGAGTCGTTTGACAGACGCATCCGTAAACGCACTGTAGTCACATTTGTATGAGATTGAAATCGGGATTCGCAATTTCCTTTCGTCTGATAGACGCATATATGCCGTGTGATACCGGTTTAGAATAGCATCACCCCATTTCTTTCCCGTGAGAGTCGTAAGAGGCGATTAAGGGTGTGTATCGCAATTTAACGCGATGGGCTGACAATCTATCACTATTACGATACACAACTTTCCGAATGACTCTCAAACATTTGTCGGACGTGGCGTAAATGTCGGTTTTTTGCGGCCGTTTACGCTCTGCCTACCCCCCAAGGGAATATAGGCGTGGTATGTGCGTGCGTATGATAGACGCATGCGTTACTGTGCGTTAAAAATACGCAGCAACAGACGATAAGTGGAAAACCGCAATATGCTCATGACAAGCTTCTAAATATCATCAGATGAAACATATATTTTAGAAACCATCCCATCCAAAATTGATATTTGGTGTTTTATCTTGCCATGGGAGGTCCAAAATTTGTGTTAGTATTTCGCTCGATCTATGTTTTTGTGGGGAAAGTTGTTCATTGTCACAAGAACATGGCATCTTAAAATTAAGGCGAGTGTACTCGTGAAAAAAAACTCTTTATACTGACACACGAATATCCGTTGCCTAAGTTTTTAGGCTTTACCCAGATAAAGGAAAAAGTCAATGTCGTGTCGTATCAAGAGGTCAAGTCACTGGCGGAGAGGAGAGAAGATTGGAAGTTACTCCACCGACAAGAGTTTGACTCTTTAATTTGAAGAAGAAGAAGTTTTTAGTATTATCCTTAAGTAAAATTAGAACCTGCAAACGCAATGAAATATATTCGCTGTAATTAAAGTTAAGACAATTAATAACGAAAGTGGCCGTGTTTATGCACTTTTTTTCATAACTTTAATTGCAGCGAATATTTTATTGAGTTTTCAGGTTCTAATTTTACTTTAGGATAATACTAAAAACTTGGGCATCGGAAATTCTGATAGATTGTTTGTATAGAGAGAAAATATTTTTTTTGTGAAGTGGCGCCACTGTCGAGGTCGTAGACGGTTACACTCGCCTTAAGGGGTATTGACATGGATATGTAGCCGTCTCGTAATGCATAGACGATGCATTTTGTTGCATGTGTGCATATTACTTGTGTAGATAAAGAATGGATCCAGTAATGACGACGTCATTGTTTGCAAAATTCCTGGGCAATGAATGAACCGCTAGCCCATATGGTAGAGACATCGGTAGAAAATATTGCAAGTTTTCTTAAAATTGTGTATATAACACGAAAAGTGTTTTGAATATTTGGTATAATGATGCCATTTCGAGATTCATTCTTTATCTGCGCGAGTACCCAGTAGATCCATAACTATCTGCACTGCTTTGACATTGTCATCATAAACCGTCCTGTCCACAAACATTACCATTATCATTCCCATGGCGAAAGGTGTGGTGGTTAATCGTGGTGACGGCGGCGGTGGGCTGCCTGCCCGACGGGCCATTCAAACAGCGCGTCAACTTCGCCGCCAATATCATGTGCTTCAACTTCCTGTCTCGCTGCCTGTCCATGGTGATCACGTACCACGGGGATCACAACCGGCCGAGGAACGGGGGGATCTGTGTGGCGAACCATACGAGCCCGATCGATGCGCTGGTGCTTATGTGTGATAATTGCTATTCGCTGGTAAGTGACACGGGAATCAAGCGCCACGGGAATCAAGTGCCACGACAATCATGTGCCACGTAAGTTAAATGCGACTAAAATCATTCTACAACTGCTATTTAATAGAAAAGCTACTAGCTACGAGTCCGATCGATGCGTTGGTGCTTAATCGCTATTCGCTGGTAAGTGTCAATTGGGTCATAGAGACACAGGAATCAAGCGACACGGGAATCAAGTGCAACGTGAATCATTCTACTAATGCTATTTATTAGTGAAGCCCCTAACTACGAGCCCGATCGATGTGTTTGTGTTCATGTGTGATAATTGTTATTCGCTGGTAAGTGTCAATTGGGTCATAGAGACACGGAAATAGAGCGCCACGAGAATGAAGTGCCACGTGAGTCAAATGCCAAAAAAATCATTTTACAACAGCTATTTATTAAGTCATTCTCTCTCTTCGTATGGGACACGGAGTAGTCCAACGAACCGTCCAACGTTATTTAATGAAACTACAATTCGATGTTATGATGATGATGCGCTGGTGTCAATTTGCTACATCTGTTACTCACTGGTGAGTGCCACGGGTATCAAGTGCCAACGAAATCACATCTATTTATTTGTAAGTGTTGCTATATTACTTAGATTGGGCTCTACCTATTTTTAACATTGGATTTTTGAAATTCTGTGCAAGATATTTATGCATGTGGGTTAGCTAGATTAAAAAAAAATTACAACAATTTGATGTTGGAGGAGTGATTTATATTGCGTCCAAGTGTGTAATGCTAGGTTAAAATAGCATCACACTAATTTTACATGTAGGTGTCGTAAAAAGCGACTAAGGGATAAGTTCATCCAGAGAATATGTAGAAGCGTTAACTGTGAATGCAACATTTTGATCTGCGCTCGCCAATCCGTTTGCCAAACGTGGCAATACCCATATATATGTTCAGTATACATTATACCGATTGTGATGTGCCGTGTGATGCCGGCTTAGAATAGCATCACTCCATTTCTTACCCATGGGAGTCGTAAGAGGTGACTAAGGGATTCGAGGGTGCGTATTGCAATTTTAGGCGATGGGCTACCTATCACAATTTTTCGAATGACTCTCAAATATTTGTCAGACGTGGCGTGAATGTCCGTTTTGCGGTCGTTTGCGCTCTGCCTACCCTGCAAGGGATATAGGCGTGATGTGTGTGTATTTTAAGTATTAGACCGGGTCTATCGCGATAGTATTTAGGTAAATATTAGTAATTTACCTGTGTCCCGACGTTTCAACACAGTTTCATGTATTGTGGTCGCGGGTTGACTCAAAACTGTGTTGAAACGTCGGGACACAGGTAAATCACTAATATTTACCTAAATACTATCGCGATAGACCCGGTCTAATACTTAAAATGAGTGAAAGTGATCGCGAGTGCTTAAAAAGTTATATGTGTGTGTGTATGTTGCTAGATCGGGCAACGGCACAACGGTTTCCTGGGGCTGCTGCAGCGCGCGCTGTCGCGAGCCTCGCCTCACATCTGGTTTGAGCGATCAGAGGCAAAGGACAGACACATCGTCGCACAGAGGTGAGTCAGAGTCATTTTGTGAGGCCATAGCACGGAAGCAATAGTTATTTGTACAACAAGAGGGCAAAGGTAATTTTTGCTTCGAGTGCTAATTTTGAATCCCGAGGTAGCGAATAAGTTGTATCCTGAGCTCAGTGAGGGATTCAACAGCACGAGATGCGAATTAATTTGCTCTCGTGTGGTACACACAACTTTTCACCTCTACCAGTGAGAAAATTCTGCCAATGTCAAGTTTGGGAAATTGGCTTTACTGCTCGAATGCCTCAGACAAAATAAAAATTCCCATCAAATAATTTTTTTTAAGATTTGTTCAGAAATATTACATAATATGTACCAATATTCAGAAATGTCAGAAATATTTAATAGAACAAAACGCTTACAAAAAGAAATAAATAACTGGCTGAAATAGTTTTCAGAACGCACCGCCGTATTAGTTCTGATAAAATGAGGATGTTCGAAATTCAAATCACTTTTCTCAATCGAGTGGATAAAAACGAGTTTTGCCCACTGAATTTACGCGGCAAAACTGTTATTTCAAAGCTGGAGATGTGAAAAAGATCTTTTCATCCTGCAGAAAAAATGCATACATATCATTTACAATATTCGGCAAATGGGGAGCTGCAGATCCACATTTAACAAGTTTAAAATACTGACTTTCCCGTGCATTTACATCCTAAAAACGGCAAATTTTGTAAGAAAGCACTTGCACCTATACAAATTCACAAAGAGTGCTCGCCGAAAACATATAATAGAACTTCCATTACCTAAATCACAACTATACAAAACTAGTCCATATCATAGGTCTATTCAAATATATAATAAGATACCCAGTAATATTCAATAAGTTGAGACGGAAACTGCTTTTAATAGAGAGATGAAAAAGATGCTACTGCATAAGAGTTACTATACAATTATTGAGTACTTAGAAGATAAAGAGCTCAAATCATATTCTATTGCAAAATAAAAAAACTAACAAAATTAATTAATTTATGTATTAACAACAATCTAGTCAATGACAATCAATTGAATAATATAATGTAATTTAAAATGAATAATGTAATTGTAATACTTAAAATGACGCAGGATCATTGTTTTTATTTGATTTTATTATTAGTTAATTATTGATTTTAAGTTACGCATGCTTACGTGTTTAATGTGATGTAATAACTATTAATTCAACTCTAGTTTTAAGTAAATTGCTACACCCTAACAGGGTGTACCTATCTAGCATAATTATAACACCTTGTACTTGTACATGATTGCAAATAAATAAATATTAAATAAGGCCTGCCGCCCACCAAACGTGCGTTTTTGCGAGCACTTTTCATAAAAATTCAACAAGCATAATAAATTTAAAAACACGACTGCTTTCTGAGATAAAGCCTAGCCTATGACACTCGTAATAATGTGAGGATTCTTCCGATACAATCCACAACATTTCATTTTCCGTTACATACTAAAACAATATATATCGTTTAGAATGTTTGGGGTGCTTAATAAGATACACATATTTTCATAATTTTTAATGCAGTCGGTTCTGAAATATTTTGAAAAGATGTGAAAACTTCCAAAGTTAGGATTACCCTAAAAATATCCTTTGCTTATAGTAAAAAAAAAGATTTAGACAGCATGGTTTTGGACCTTCCCCTGTCCTGCCTGTGGAGAAAACTACATTCATTCATCTGTCATCAGTTTTCTTTAATAAACGTCATATAAGTGGTAGGCAAATGATTTTTGTTTTTAGCAGCTTAGTTGTTGGATCTCAACTAAGGCACTTTTTTAAATTTAAAATCTCTGATTATGAAACAAAATAAAATAAAAAGTACTTGCCTTCTATTTAATGATGCGATAAACTATCTTTAAAAAGTATAATAGAGTCTTGTTAGAAATTTGAAATGTTGTGGATTCCCATTCGAATGTGTTCAGTGGTTAACGAGTTTCAGTACAGTGTAGTCCGTTTATTACGACTCCGCATATAACAACCAACCGCTTCAAGCTACGTAAGTATAGGCCGTGTGATGCCGGCTTAGAATAGCATCACCCCATTTCTTTCCCGTGGGAGTCGTAAGAGGCGACTAAGGGACTTGAGGGTGTGTATTGCAGTTTTAGGCGATGGGCTGACAACCTGTCATTATGGCGATACACAATTTTCCGGATGACCCCCAATGTTTGTCAGACGTGGCGTAAATGTCCGTTTTATGCGGCCATTTATGCTCTGCCTACCCCGCAAGGGATTATAGGCGTGATATGTGTATGTATGTAAGTATAGGCATATTTTTGGTTTTAGTATAAGCTTATATGAAAAGACATTCGGTTGTTGTGACTCCGCTTAATTTAATTTTTAAAGTTAGTTTTAAGCCCGTAAAAAACTAATCAATGACATATTATGTTACAGGCTGAAAGAGCACATATCTGTGAAAGACAACCCGCCAATCCTGATATTTCCCGAGGGAACGTGCATCAACAACACATCAGTGATGCAGTTCAAGAAAGGGAGCTTCGAAGTCGGCGGCACCATATACCCGGTCGCCATCAAGTACGTACACTCAGGGAACGCTGCTGTCAATTCACTCAGGGAACGCTACTGCCCAATCCTTGAGTATATTATGAAAAGCTTTCTGGTACACTCAGGGAACGCTCATGTTCATTCCCTCGTGAAATGCAGAAACCCATTCCCTCAGGGAACTCTGCTGCCTAATCCTTGAGCATAATACCAAGTAATTAACTGATACACTCAGGGAGCTCCGCTGTCCATTCCCTCAGGGAACGCTGCTGCCCATTCTATGAGTATATCTCCAAGCCACTAGACAAGAAACACCACTGCCTATTCCGTTAAGAGCGGTGCTTATAAATTTGCGACTGTCAAATGTTACCTTAAAGTGACGTTCCATTCCTTAAATAAGACAGCCGAAAACAGCAAGTGTCATTTAGCATATAGACGTTCAGTATAAGACAACCCGCCGATCCTGATATTTCCCGAGGGAACGTGCATCAACAACACCTCTGTGATGCAGTTCAAGAAAGGGAGCTTCGAAGTCGGCGGCACCATATACCCGGTCGCCATCAAGTACGTACACTCAGGGAACGCTGCTGGCTATTCCCTCAGGGAACGCTGCTGTCAAATCCTTCTATGTAATTAAGTAGTTTAGTGAATGCTGCTGTCCATTCCCTCAGGGAACGCAGCTGCCCACTCCTATAGTATACTATGAGGTAGATTACTGATACTCAGGGAACGCTGAATTCTATTCCGGTTTTTGACTGACAAGGTAGCTTTCAAGTCGGCGGCACCATTATACCCGGTCGCTATCAAGTGCGTATATATAATATTTCACCCGCTGCTAACCGTATTCCCGCGGGAAAAATACATTTTATTATAGCCTATGTTCATGGGGGATAATTTAGAATTGTAATTGTTTGAAATGGGTCGATGTTATTCTAAACCGGCGTTACACGGCTCGGCTAGTCTTATTTCTAGTCTTCTTATTACGTGTGGGACACAGATTCCTCTAACAACCCAATGAACCAAGTTTTAAAATTTTATTTACTTTACATTATAATTTTCTTTAAGGGCGGGCCACACCGGCTCCGTATCCGTTCCGTATCCAGCTCTCGTCCGTAGTCACGCACGAACTTATGACGTTGTAATGTATGGGACTGTATGAGATACGGCACACCGCTTGCGTTGCGTATCCGTTCCGTGCTGCACGCAAGCGGTGTGGCCCGCCCTTTAAATACATTTAATGAAGCTGTGCGAAAGAAAAATACATTTGCAGGCTGGTATGCAAGCGAATACATGAGACTTTTTATAATTTTAAGAATAAAAAAAACTGTATTCTTGCAATTATATGTTCTGATTTCTAATTTCTAATTAATATCTGTGTGTTTATTTACAGATACGACCCGCGTTTCGGTGATGCGTTTTGGAATAGCGCGCGATACGGGATGTTGCACTATTTGTTCAATATGATGTCGTCATGGGCCATAGGTAAGTTTTCAGGCTATGAGTTAAAAAAAACTGAAAATATTTCACGGGGTAAACCAGCCCATGAAACTGAACAACTTTCCCCAAGGAACATAGATCGAAATAAGAAAAAAATTTGACCTCCCAAACAAAATTTGACCAATTATATCGAAAACAATTCTCTATATTTCGAACTTTGTTCTTTGGGGAAAGTTGTTCCTTATCAACAGCGCACGCTACGGGCTGTTGCACTTTTTGCTAAACATTATGTCGTTATGGGCCATAGGTGAGGATTCAGTTTATATTACAACAAAAAACTTTTAGCTGCGTAAATAGATTTTATATGTACATACATGCACACATACAAAGTTTTCAGTCCATATTAAAAAAAAAAACACATTTATGCCACTTATTTTGCCACATAATTATTACATATTGAATTGAAATTGAACAATTTTCCTCAAGAAACAGATCGAAATATGAAAAAAAATGTACCTCCCATACAAAATTTGTCCTCGTGGGCTATAAATTTGTTTTCAGACTCGTATTACAGGAAAATATATTAAAACCACTTATTTTTGCTACATAAACAAATAAAATGGGTAAAGACACACACCCACATACACACACACACACACACACACACACACACAAAGGCTATGAGTAAAAAACAAGAACATTTACCCACTTAAATAGAATGTATATATACAAACTTGCACACACACACACAAAGTTTTCAGTCAATATTACAATTAAAAACACATTTAAGCCACTTATTTTGCCACATAATCATATTGAGTAGGTAAAGACACACACACACGCGCACACACACACACACACAACAGCGCGCGATACGGGATGTTGCACTATTTGTTCAATATGATGTCGTCATGGGCCATAGGTGAGGTTTGAGGCTATGAGTTTAAAAAAACAACATTTAGCTACCTAAATATAATGTATATATACATATGTACACAGACACACACAAAGTTTTCAGTCCATAAAAAGAAACCATTTAGCCACTTAAATACATACGTGCACACATACACACACACACACACACACACACACACACGGTGTGTAGGTGAGTTTTCAGGCTATATTACAACAAAAAACATTAAGCTACGTAAATAGAATTTAATAAATACGTGCACACACACAAAGTTTTCAGTACATATAAAAAAAAACCTTTTGGTCACTTAAATACATACGTGCACACACAAACACACACACACGCACAAATTTAACAACAAACAAATTTAATTTGAACAACTTTCCTCAAGGAACAAAGATCGAAATATGAAAAAAAAATGGACCTCCTGTAATTTTTCATGTAACTTACGCCACCACCATTTGTAAACGACATTTGTTTGAAAGTCAAGATTAAAATTTTTGTATCCTTTCTTTAACTGCTTTATTAAATAAAATATTATTATAGAAACAAAATTATGATCAGCAAACATGCTTCGTCAAATGGGGTACAGTATTTATATTCAGCAACATGCTTCGTCAAATGGGGTACATTATTTATATTCAGCAACATGTTTCGTCAAATGGGGTACAGTATTTATATTCAGCAACATACTTCGTCAAATGGGGTACAGTATTTATATTCAGCAACATGCTTCGTCAATTGGGGTACAGTATTTATATTCAGCAACAAGCTTCGTCAAATGGGGTACAGTATTTATATTCAGCAACATGCTTCGTCAAATGGGGTACAGTATTTATATTCAGCAACAAGCTTCGTTAAATGGGGTACACTATTTATATTCAGCAACATGCTTCGTCAAATGGGGTACAGTATTTATATTCAGCAACATGCTTCGTCAAATGGGGTACAGTCTTTATATTCAGCAACATGCTTCGTCAAATCGGGTACAGTATTTATATTCAGCAATATGCTTCGTCAAATGGGGTACAGTATTTATATTCAGCAACATGCTTCGTCAAATCGGGTACAGTATTTATATTCAGCAATATGCTTCGTTAAATGGGGTACAGTATTTATATTCAGCAACATGCGTCGGCAAATGGGGTACAGTATTTATATTCAGCAACATGCGTCGTCAAAATAACCTAGTCCCAAATGTTCCCAAAATACTTGCAGCGTTTCCTCGCTGAATTCCTTTATTTTTACTGTGTGACTTAAACATATGTATGTAGACTAATATGTAATACGACTAATATGTTTTATGAGGATTTTTGTTTTATTTTGTAATTAACCAAGCATTTTCTGTTTGATTTGGTTGTGTTTTTCCTAAACTTTTAGTTATAGATTTATGCCCAATGTGTGTTGTGTGCTACAACAAAATGGTGTCGTGTTTCATTGTAAATGCTTATATCAGCTTACTCTATTGTCTACAGGTGAAAACCTATTATTGGCTTTCTGTTTTTATTGTTTTTATGTATGTTATGTCAACAGCTGTTGGTTTTTCCAAAATAAATAAAGTAGATAAACAGTTATGTTGTGGTTGCAGTGTGTTCAGTGTGGTACCTGCCGGCGATGAGGCGGGAGTCTACCGAGAGCGCGGTGGACTTCGCGAACAGAGTGAAGGCGGCCATCGCGCGGCGGGGCGGCCTAGTCGACCTTATGTGGTCAGTACTACTTACTTTATACATACATACATACATACATATATCACGCCTATAATTCCTTGCGGGGTAGGCAGAGCGTTAACAGCCACATAAAACCGACATTTACGCCACGTCTGACAAATATTTGAGGGTTAATTGGAAAATTGTGTATCGCTATAGTGACAGGTTGTCAGCCCATCGCCTAAAATTGCAATACACACCCTCAAGTCCCTAAGTCGCCTCTTACGACTCCCACGGGAAAGAAATGGGGTGATGCTATTCTAAGCCGGCATCACACGGCATCATCTGAGCCTATGTAATCCCTTTAATCCAGAATTATCTTTCAGAAGTACTATTCTGACTGAATACTAAACAAATTTTATTTCCACAGGGACGGACAACTAAAAAGAATGAAAGCGAAAAAAGAATGGCGGGAACTTCAGCAGGAAGAGTTCAGCAAACGGTTAAAAGGGGAATAAGTACGTACTAGTTACAAGTAGCTGTGACCGCGTACCAGGCACCAGGAGCAGTGGACGTCGCTGTGACAGTGTACTAGGTACAAGTAGCTGTTACTGTTCGACGGTACTAGGTACCAGTAACTGTGATGGTACTAGGTATCAGTAGCAGTGAACGTAGCTGTGACCGCGTACTAGGTACAAGTGGCAGTAATGTAGCTGTGACGGTACTAGGTATCAGTAACAGTGAAAGTAACTGTGACTCGTGTAGTAGGTACTATCGTGAAAAGCGCGAGTTACGTAATGTATCAAAAAATACTGGTATTTCATACGATTATAAAGAATGACCAATATATTTTGATCCATAAGTAACTCCATAGGAAACTACTGGAAAGTAGCAGTGAAAATATAACTGTGACGGTGTACTAAGTACGAGTAACAGTGACGGTGTATTGTGATAGAATATTGACTTTCGGAACGAAACTGTGAGGGTATAAAAGGCTGGTCGAATGACGGTAAATTGCATTTTCCCGATTCGACACGATTTTAACAAGGTTAAAATTATCTATATTTTCATAGAATTTCCCAACGTAAAAATGTATTTCTGTCATGTTTTATGCAATTAATGTTTCAAAAGGTTGAATATTTGGGAGAGTTCGGTCGAAGCGCCGGTAGCCCAGTTGGCAGAGCGGTGGGACTGTACTTCACAGGTCCCGGGTTCATGCCCCGGCCGACGCTAAATAGAATCAATGTCTTATTAATATAGTACATCCTTGAATATGTCTAATGTAATATATTTTTCACCTTTCCAGCTTGAAAATAACAGTTTTGCCGCGTAAATTCAGTGAGCAAAACTCGTTTTTCTCCACTCGATTGAGAAAAGTGATTTGAATTTCGAACATCCTCATTTTATCAGAACTAATGCGGCGGTGCGTTCTGAAAACTTTTTCAGCCAGTTATTTATTTCTTTTTGTAAGCGGTTTTTCTATTAAATATTTCTGACATTTCTGAATATTGGTACATATTATGTAATATTACTGAACGAATCTTGAAACAAATAATTTGACGGTAATTTTTATTTTGTCTGAGGCATTCGAGCTGTACAGCCAATTTCCCAAACTTGACATAGGCAAAATTTTCTCACTGGTAGAGGTGAAAAGTTGTGTGTACCACACGAGAGCAAATTCATTCGCATCTCGTGCTGTTGAATCCCTCACTGAGCTCAGAATACAACTTTTGAATCACTCGCTACGCTCGTGATTCAATTTTAGTATCCTTTGCTACCTCGGGATTCAAAATTAGCACTTGAAGCAAAAATGACCTTTGCCCTCTTGTTGTACAAATAACTATTTATTATATTTTGTAAAGTACCTTTATACAATTTTTTTACTTCCCCTTTACCATACCTGTGGAAAAAGTAGGGTGATGCTATTTAAAATGATGGTTTTCATATTGAATTAAAATCGTGTCGCTTCGTAAGAAATTACTTGGTTGCCTTGAAAGGTAGTGTTTAGATAGTTTTGTTAATATTTCTATAATGTATGTAAATTTTGATTTATTTATGAAGTTCTACATTATGAAAAAATGCTATATTTTATTAACCAAATAAATACTTCACCAAGACTTAAACCTATCAAAATTTAAACCATTTTAAATGTGTTTTTTCTTTCTCATAAAGAAATTCTTTAAAACAGGCTGGTGATATTGAACAACTTTCCCCAAGAAACGTAGGTCGAATTATGAAAAAATATTTGGACCTGCCATACAAAATGTACCTACCGAGTCAATTTGTATGGCAGATAATTTTTTTACATATTTCGATCTATGTTCCTTAGGGAAAGTTGTTCCTTATCACCAGCCCGTCTTGAGTTTTCAGTATCAGTAGAATTTCACCGCTTTAAGTGGTCCAGAGAAATAATCTAGATTCTGTACATCCTACGTTACTATACTAGCAAAACAAAAACTATAAAGAAAATTATTGGACCTCTAATAAAATGCTCTATCAGTCAGCATAATTGGAATGGGAGGTCCATTTTTTTTGCTAGGTTGAAATCTACATTATTATTATTATTATTTTTTAAAGAATTTATCGCGGGTTTTCATCGCTTAGACTGTATTCAATCTGTAAATGGATTAGTCGCCGGGTATTAGTTGCAAAACTAACCCGGTAGATGGAGCCGTGCCACGCGTTACTGGCATTAAATACACTTGTGAAATTCGCGGTTAATAGATGAGCTGCGGTAGCCCAGATGGAAGAGGCGTCGCCACTAGTGGTGAAAGTCGCAGGTTGAAATCCTGCCCGCAGTAGAAAATTTTCTAAAAATTCTTTGGACCACTTAAAGCCAGACCAACCTTTATATAATCCACTAATTAATCATTTATAATTAGTAGATTTATTATTTTTAATAATATTTAATAATTAGATTCCGCCCGTTGATGTAGTTGGCTTGGTAAAGGTGGTGATAGTTCTAAACAATGTCGCTCTATTTGAAAATACACAACCGTCTTTATAAATATAATTTATTCTTGTTTATTCGGCGTGTTGTATACAGGGATTAACAAAAAGGGTATAACAAGCGGTAAGGAGGTTAATGTGCTCATGAAACTGAACAACAATCCCCATAGGTCGAATTATTTAAAAAAATCTCGATCTCCCATACAAAATTTGAGATCATCTGGTTAATTTACTATGGTAGGTTTAATATCTTATCATATTTCGACCTTTATTCAATGGGGAAAATTGTTCAGTTTCATTGGTACTTGACCTCCCTTCAGCTTGTTATATCCTTTTTGATACTCCTTGTATGTTTTTAAATAGACCTTGGTTGTTCAGTTTTTGGTTAGTAAAATTTCTAGCTGTATTTTGGCTCGATATTATAATGTCTCGATAAAATGCAGAATGTTACGCCTTAAATAAGAATGTTTAATTTAAGTGCGTTTTTATATTGAAAAAATATAAAATGTGTACTTTTCTATCTGACAGTTCTCGAGCTACTTTAATAATTTCAAACCAGATGGCGTTATGTTAAAATTTTAAGAGGCCGTACATGAAATTGCGCTGGGCGAAAGTAGGTAATTAGCATTAGAACGCGTCATCGTGCAGCCGAGCGGCGGCGATATGCAGACCCAGCGGCGGACGGCAGCGTATAGTTCGATCAATCAGTTTTGATCCTATTTATAGTTTTTGTGGCAATTGTATGAAAAAGTTTAAAATTATTGCGTACCTACTAAGAATTTTGGGATTTGTGGAATGTTATCGAAACTAATTAATTACCGACTACTATTCAGGGGTGTGCCCATGTACCAGCATCTTTTTTTCGCTTAACAGCGCCGAATTTATATTTATTGCCTATAGCTATAGCTTTTACCCGCGACTTCGTCCGCGTTAGATAGTTTTTTTTGGCAGAAGTTCTAAAGTAGGTACCTATGTGTATTCATAGTAAGTGTGACAGTGATATTAGAACAGTTGTTATCTCTACTGTTTAGAGATAACTTGCTTGCTTCTGTTGTTAAAGGGACAATTCAAGATTTGCTATCCAGCCTGAGAGACCAATATTTATAAAAATTGAATATAAAAGTCAGTAGATAACAGAGTACTTACTCCAGGGGTGCCGATTTGAGAACACTAAAATGGTCAGCATAAGTAGATAAGACAGATAAAAAGGTATTTTAAGTTACTGTAATACATTTTTATATACCACATTTTTTGTTTTTCTGTATTTTGCGAAAACAAAGATTTTGTGGGTTTGACACTCGTGAGTCTGCCCTCACGTGTATGCCCGTTCGGGTAGCCGCACCCTGTCGCGCCCTCCCCCTCCGCCCCGCATCGCCGCCAAAGCGCGCGCGCCGCGCCGCGCCGGATCGGCCGGTGCGCGCGGCCGCGGTCATAAGACCAGGCATTATTTATTTAGTTGCTGTGTATTTTCAATACATATCCGTAACGCATGCGTATGTCAGACGAAAGGAAATCGCGAATTTCTATTTTACTCCCTTACACTTACAAAATACGCCGCATCGGACGTCAAATGTGATCCCCGACTTAACGTGTTATGTGGATGATACTTTTCAGTTCAGAACATGGTAACGTATCACCTAAGTAGATATGCCTAATTACAATGAAGGTAGTGCATACGATGCAAACGGCGGCGGCACAGCGGTATTTTTCAGTAATGATAAAAAATCCTCGGTAAAAGTAGGCAATGTCCTTTCTCAAGTTATTCCCATCATACTGAACATATTTTGTTTTGGAACCATTTCTGTATCTCCAATAGTTTAGGTGGGCTCCTGATGGTAGACCTGGTGGTCTACATAAGATACTCCAGATCCTCAAATGTTCTTGTAAAAAGAAGCGGCCCATCATACTGAACAACTTTTGTTTTAGGACCATGCCTGTATCTCTAATAGTTTAGCTTGGCTCCTGATGGTACACCTGGTGGTCTACATCTATACTCCAGACCCTCGAATGGTGATAATAAATAGCCTATGTCCGTTCTCGGTATGCTAGCAATCTCTGTGCCAAGTTTCATGAAGATCGTTTCAGCGGTTTGGCCGTGAAAGCGTAGCAGACAGACAGACAGACCGAGTTACTTTCGCATTTATAATATTAGTGTGGATAGTGTGGATAGTTAAATCTGTAATGTATCATTATAGTCCGTTAAAATGGCCATTTATTTGCAAAATCCCGAAATTTCAAGTTATTTATACTCTAATAGGAAGTAAAATCACAATATCTAGTTCAATTAATTTAATCAATCATAAATCAATACCGCACTGAAAAAAATACTTACAGGATCAAAAAGTATCGGTCGCACTATAATTCCGCCTGTGACGCGTGATCTACTGTCCTCTACGCGCGCGATCGACACACATTCGTAATTTTGTATGTGTGCGTGAGTGTGACGCAGCAGGATACACGTCCTTCTCCCAAGAGCGCGGCGCGCGGTCTGCCGAAACAGCATTTGCGCTCCCGTATATAATTGATAATTCCGGAGAACTTTAAAATATTCGATAAAATTCATAAAATACATATTTGCAATTTTTTTTATAGCTAATGTGTTAGCATGAATCTATTTTTCAATGTGTAAATTGATTTTTTTAAAAACGTGTTGTATTGTACTAGAAATCCGACGCTGTATACGTTTAAAATTTCTTCAAAGTAGGGCCATTTTACTGCAGTTTTTCTTTGAATTTTTGAATTAAATTACTAAAAACTCCTCGGCCAATTTTTAGCACTTTTCAATGTCTTTATTGCTGTATACTTTATAAACCACTCCATATTTGAAAATTCATGTAAACAATAATGATACGAACGTCACGCATCGAAAACAATTAAAACACGTCTCAGGTTATTAACTATTAAACAAACTGAACAATCAAAATCAATAATTTGTCTGGGCCAATTTTTAGATATTGAATTAATCTTCAATAAAACATATCATAACACATTGTTACTTATTCTGTTTTTTTAAACGAGGTCCTACAGAATTGAAGAAACAAGACAAAATTACTCAAAACTATGTACGGCCTCTTAATATCAGAGCCACAAATAAATTTCATCTATCTTTTTCATTATAGCTAGTAGTAGGCGGTTGAAAAACTGACACAAGAGTTTATCGGGTCGTTGGGCGACCCGGTATCCCACACAAAAAGAAATATTAGTTTAGTTCAGCGCCATCTATAAAGATTGGCTAGAAAATTTCCCATTACCAATTTAAAATTTTTACTTTTGCACTTAAAGCCTGTAATGTATTTATTAATTAATGTTGTTGTATAATACTAACAATGTAATTTTTTCTACATTAAATAAAAACGTATGTTTAGAAACCATTTTTTATAAAGGTTTTTTTTTACTTAAATAGTCGTGGAACAAATTCTACTGTTTTTTAATTACAATAAAATAGATTATACAATTTATTTGCGGATTTTGTAACACAATGTTGTAAAATTCGTCATATTATTTAAAATGGGTCTACTTATAGCATTTTTTGTCTAATTTGTATTTATTAATGTTTTTTTTTTTTTCTAATAATATAAATTATTATTTTATGTCTGTGTTCATGTACTTTCCATAGTGCCCAACATACTTTGTAATAATAAAATAATGTAAAAATAAAATATCTAGTAGATATTTTTGATGTGATATAGTAATTATTTCTGACAGTGTCTACATATCTTCAACGATTATTATAAATATTACTGAAAATAAATTGTGAAGCGATACAAAAACAATGAGGTCGTTTTTAGCATATTAAAAAGTTACGCTTTTTACGCCAACGGATGGCGTTAAACATCTGGTGGTTTCTCAACATACGCAAGGTAAAGAATTAGCGTTTTAGTAGTAGTGACCTGTTTTCTTCCTCGCCAACCAAAAAAGGAGTGTAATGTTTTTAGAGTTCATGAATGTATGTATATATGTGCGATTCTTTAAAGGACTGAAACTCGTTAACCACTGAACAGATTCGAATGGGAATTGTATCGGAAGAATCCTTACATTATCCCGAGTGTCATAGGCTGGGCTTTATCTCAGAAAGCAGTCGTGTTTTTAAATATTTTAATTTATTATGCTTGTTCGGACTCGTAGTCCTTATTCATTGTTAGCGATATCAAAATTCGCTTAAATAAGCGTCACTAGCACCGAAAATATTATTTTCTAACTTTCAGTCATATTCCAATTATAACTTCTTGAAAAAAAAATCATTGGATCATTGGACGACTCGGTGTCCCACACGAAAAGAATGAGAATCAAACTCCCCAGCGAGTACGTCCTCCAGGTGTACAACGCCATCTATCGGTGCTATTTAGTACTCTTTTTCTCTTTAAAAACAGCTGTCAAAAAGGGCCTATTATTTTGAAAATGGTTTTAAAACTAAATACATAAACATTACACTTTTATACTGTCTGTAAACTTTCATTTTAAAATTCAGATATACATGGTGTAAAAAAATTAGCTGAGAATATTTTAAGAGGTGAACCAGTACGTGAAACTGAACAACTTTCCCCAAGGAACAGGTCAAAATATAAAAAAAATTTGGCCCTCCCATACAAATTATCCCGGCCGGGTAACACACTAAGTATGGGAGGGTCAAATTATTTTTTCATATTTCGACCTATGTTCCTTGGGGAAAGTTGTTCAGTTTCACGTACTGGTTCACCCCTTAAAATATTCTCAGCAATTTTTTTTACACCTTATATATTGAATAATTCTAGTGAAGATATATTTAATTTCGTCCAGTTGCAATAATTTATTGTATAAATGTGTAATTTTTTTTCTTGCTGATAATTATTTTGTGAGTTTTTGTATGCGTTTTGTTATATTTAGACATTTTGCTTGTTGAATTTTGGCATTTTGAAAGTCTGGTATTTTTCTATACTTTAAGTAAGAATTTGTAATTGTAATTTTTTATTTTTGGGGATCTTTGTAAATGTACAAGGTGAAACAAAAGCATGTTAAAATATTAGCTTAATATTTCTGACAGTCAAATTGGCTGGCTTGAACATTTTGAGGTCCAAATGATTTTTTCATATTACGCCCTATGTTCCTAAGGGAAAGTTGTTCAGTCTCATAGGCTGGTTCACCCTTTGAAATATTTGCAGTAAATTTTTTTGCAACAAAAACACTATGTAGAATAATCTAATATTTATTTTTCGCTGTAATTAATAATTAATTTAATAATTTATTTTCTGTTTAGTGCGATTCGTTATGTTTACATACAGCTTTTTTTTGCACTTTGCATTTTTTTTATATAAATAAATATAGAATTTCTTTAGTAGGGCCTCTAAAATTGCAATTAACTTATTAGTAGTTATAATTTTACAAAATATAATTGATTATTGTCATCAGTAAAACTGTTTTTTTTTTCATATTGATATAATTTTTGTGGTCCTACAATATGAAATCATAATTTTATTGTATTTAAAATAACGTTGCATTTATATGTATTTTCGCAGTTTAATTTGTCCGCCGTGTGATGCCGGCTTAGAATAGCATCACCCCATTTCTTTACTGTGGGTGTCGTAAGAGACGACTAAGGGACTCGAGGGTTACATGTGTTTTGCAATTTTATACAATTGGCCGACAACCTGTCACTGATGATACACAATTTTCTGAATGGCCCTCAAATGTCTGTCAGATGTGGCGTAAATGCCCGTTTTGACGGGGGTTTTCGCTCTGCCTACCCCGTAACGGATATTGGTGTGATATTTGTATATATAATTTCTTTGAAAATTGCATAACTACGTTATCGATTATTTATTTATACATACATACATATATCACGCCTATAATCCCTTGCGGGGTAGGCAGAGCGCAAATGACCGCAAAAACGTACATTTACGCCACGTATGACAAATATTTGAGGGACATTCTGAAAATTGTGTATCGCCAAAGTGACAGGTTGTCAGCCCATCGCCTCAAATTGCAATACACACCCTCAAATCCCTTAGTCCCCTCTAACGACTCCCACGGGTAAGAAATGGGGTGATGCTATTCTAAGCCGGCATCACACGGCATTATTTATTTATAATTTATACTATTGTGTTAATGTACAGTCGAGCTCACAGAACATTGTAACTCTTTTATATTGTAATAGACTACAACTACTGCAACAGTCCACTGCTGGACAGCTTGGCAGTCCACGCTTGGCAGGTGGATTGGCGAGCGCAGTGCAAAGAGTTTTAGATTCACATTCACAGAGAACACTGCTGCCCATTCCCTGGATTCATCCCTTTTACGACACCCACAGGTAGAATTAGGGTGATGCTATTCTAAGCCGGCCATGACTCACTCGGCAAATTCTTATAGAGTGATAAAGGATCATTTTGGACGCTATTTTTTTTTGTTCAATACAAATTTGGCTCTCCCATACAAAATTGCCGTTCAGCTTTTTAATTTGCTATCAGAGGACCAATTTATTTTTTTCATATTTCGACCTATGTTCAATTGGAAAAGTTGTTCAGTTCCATAAGTACCCTCGACTCCTTTCGGCTTTTTAAACTCTGTTTTTTGCCGTGTGATGCCGGCTTCGAATAGCATCACCCCATTTCTTGCTCGTGGGAGTCGTACGAGGCGACTAAGGGACTTGAGGGTGTGTATTGCAATTTTGGGCGATGGGCTGACAACCTGTCACTATAGTTATACACAATTACCTGAATGACCCTCAAATGTTTGTCAGATGTGGCGTGAGTGACCGTTTTTTCGGTCTTTTCCGCTCTGCCTACCCCGCAAGGAATATAGGCGTGATATTTGTATGTATGTATTACCAGACGTGGTCTCGACTGTACCTACTAATATCTTGTAAATACCATGCAGTTTGATAATGTATATTGTGGTTTATCTATAAAACTAAACAACATTTTTAAAACATTTAGTAAATATTTAATTGTTATAAAACGATGATAATTTTTATAGAATAGTCTTATTTTATTACAAATAGGTTTTTCCATTCTGTAAATGTTTTTCATATGATTCTGTGATCGCAGAATATTTGTACTGTATTTATTAATAATTTATAATTTTTATTAATAAAAATGTAGTTGTTATAAAATAAGATGGAATAAAATGAAGAAGGCCTATAAACGTATTTTGTTTTATTTTTATAAAGCACAATTACATTAGTTAAATACATGATGGTTTATTTTGCACTCACAGTGCTATATTTTTTATTAATCAAAATATAAACTTGAAAAAATAAAAGTATCCGCCGTGGATTAGACCTGTGGAGTTCCAAGACAAGTATCAAGGTGTTGAAAATTTGGAAGTGGTCAGTCGAGGCGCCGCCGGTAGCTTAGTAACAGAGCGGAGGGACGGTACACCACAGGTCCCGGGTTCAGTCTCCAGCCGACGCTTACATTTTTTCAATTTCTTATTTTCAATCATTTCAATATTTTATCAGCAGGTTTTTAGACAGCTGTACAAACAAAACAAAACTTAACCACAGATCACTAGTCAGCAAAAATAAATGTTTGTAAGTTAGTTCTTCCTTTGCATACGCGATGGCGCTATTAGTTATTTGATAATTTAAAGTGTTCTACACCACCACCATTGCAAACATATCAATAACACAAACAATAAACATTAGCGGCTATGTAGTAAAAAGTTAAAGCCATGCATGCCATCATGCACTCTATGAAGCTGCGACTGTCAACTTCCGGTAATAAGTTCTGCCGCTCTCTACTAGATGGCGTTAAGAATTTGTTTTATATTGTGTGTTTCCATTTTTCACTGCGCGCCGCTAGTCTAAAATGGGTATCAGATTTTTTATTATTCTTATGTGCCCAGGGCCATACGTCAAAGTAAGGCCATCTCAATTAGCCATATTTGACAGCTGTCAGATTTGTACTAATGCAATGGTAGAGGGTCCTAATGGGTAAGTGAAGAACCTTTAGGTAAGAAAAAAATCGTAAGCACCATGGGGTCTCAGTTGACAGGTTTCACTGTTTTAGAAAACAAAATTTTCTACCGCCGGCAGGATTTGAACCTGCGACTTTCGCCATCATAGTGGCGACGCCTTTTCCATCTGGGCTACCGCGGCTCATCTATTGCTCGTGAATTGTGCGAGTATATCTTGATGCCAATCAATCGAAGTTTTTGCAAGTTTTTTATAACTGTGTAGATATCTAACACGGGAAGTGTTTTAAAAATTTGGTATTCAGGATTCATTGTATTTGCATTTTCTCGTACAACATTCTGTTTTTGGTGTATAGAAATTAAAAATTAAAAAATACTGATCAATAACCATTTTTATTCTCAAAACTTATAGCTAAAACTTTTAACATTACTAAAGACGAAATTAAAGTAAAAATAAGTTAAAATAGCTACGACTAGACGGCGATGCTGTACACGTGTGTAAAGGTCAACGCACACTTATCCGCGCCGCACGCGGTGCGGCTAGTGCTTAGAGTATACATGTATACTCTAAGGGCTAGTGTAACCATATTTCGCAGAATTACATCAGATAATTAACAAAAGTTAAGCGAATTCAAAAGCATAATTATCACATTCTGCCAGAATTTAACCTTAAAATCTGCCAGAATCTAATAATTTTGCTTTTAAGGCTAACTTTGCTCACACAGTTGCGATGCAACGTCGCATCGGAAAAACGTCCGATGCATTTCAATCACTTTTTGACGGAAATTCATCGGACGTTTCGCCGATTATGTGTAAGAAACTTAAATCTGCTGAAATTCTTTTATTTATCTGTCATAATTCAGCAAAATATGGTCACACTAGCCGACGCGACACGTGCGTCACGGATAAGTGTGCGTTAACCTTTACTAGAGATATGTCGCAAACAAATAAGAAATACAATAAATACATAATAATTATCACGAATTTTACAATTTTGTACAGATGGTCAAAATGGCGACGGTAAATTGAATAATCAAAGGTTTCATATCATTCTAAAGGGTTGAAAGGGATTCGACTCGAGTCCTTCAAGGGCCGAACCAAGGAAAAGAAAAGTATAGAATTCAAGGAATTAGAATGATTTTCACGGCTACTTACGCCCTGCCTACCTCGCAAGGCGTAAGCAGCCGTAAAATACGAACATTTACGCCACATCTGTCAATTTGAGAGTCATTCAGAAAATTGTGTATAACAACAAAAGAAGGCCCATTTTAAGTCGCTTTGGGTCTTATGTCAATGCAATAGAGTTTGAAATACATAGTTAATATCAATGAATTGTGTAAAAAGCTTATTTAGCTAATGTAAGACATTTTATATTAATTGTAGTTTTTTTACATTGGGAGAATAAGCTTTTTATACAATTCATTATTGACCGGCCATCCGGAATCACCCCGTATTAAGTGCCTTAATTAGAAAGGTCGAAAAAAAACTCGCTACATTGTTTTGGTATAAAAGTGGTTCCTATATCAAAAAATTATAGAAATTGTCCTTAAAAAAAACTATAACATCTAAAAATTGCGTTGGTCACGTTTTTTTAGGACAAATTCTAAAATAAATAACTACAAAAGGCGATAAATTAACTTTTATAAAGTCTTACTGGCGATATGTTCAATAAACTATTTAAAAAAATGTCTAAATACTCGAAAACTGGCGACAAATAGTTTTGGTATGAGCGCAACGTTGGTATTTATTACCCTACAAAAAAAGGAAGGGTATGGTTACAATAATGTTAATAATAAAAAAATAGAGGCAATTTCGGTCAGTATGCGAATTTAAAGGGTGAATTTACTAAATTTTTATTTTTGTTTGATGACTATCGTTGAAATCGCAAATATATTGCTGTTCACACATGCATAGTAAAAGTTTCATCCTTAAAAGTAAGCATACTAACAAAAAAAATATAAGGTGTAAAAAAAATTACTGCAAATACTTCAAGGGGTAAAATAACCTATGAAGCTGAACAACTTTCCCCAAGGAACATATAACGAAATATGAAAAAATAATTTGGTCCTCCCATACAAAATATTCCAGCAGATCGGGTCAAATTCATATTTCGACATATGTTCCTTGGGGAAAGTTGTTCAGTTTCATGGGCTGGTTCACCCCTTAAAACATTTGCAACTAATATTTTTACACCCTGTATAACTAACTGTACAAATGGGTAAGTACTTATTTGTATTGTCGTGTCATTTAGGTTTGAAAAATAATATTCAGAAATTTTTCAATGTTGAAATATATTTAGATTCAAAAAATGTAGCACTTAGTAACAAAATCAGTAGCTTGTATCTACCGATTGTTAGTCGCTACATTGTCGATCATTTTGAGCAAATTTCTGAATACTATACAGGGTGTAATTTTAAATGCGTGCCACTTGGGTAGTTTCAGTTTCGATAGTCCGTTCCGTCGGTCCCGGTTGCTGTCTATGATCACTTAGACGGCGGTCGTTACACAACCATGTCATAAGCCGTCTACTAGTAGCAGACGGCTAAAATACTCTGACACCAGGGTTCATCGCGTCGTTGAACCCCGTTCACACGAAAAGAAAAAAAGAAGAGTGTCGATAAAGGATGGTGAAATAAATATTTCAAATAATCCTTAAGAATATTTTTGCCCAAGCCGAAATTTCATTGAATGAATAGTGCGACCAAGCTCAAACTTGTTTCACTATCACTACACGACAAAAATGACAAACATTTTTTTTTCCAAATTTCGACTAAGTTGTTATGAAAAAATATTAATTTTATAAAGATATTCTTTATCGATACTGAAACTGCCCTTATGCTTTGACACGCATTGAAATTAACACCCTGTATACACCCCCCTTATCCTGTCATTATTGTAAGAAAAAAATTGTTTTTAACTATTAAATGCTTTTATCACCGATTTTAGGACGTAACGCAGTTTAGCATTGCTTAAGGAACCCTCAATTTTAAACCCTAGCATTTTTACTAAAGTACAAGTCGTGTTTGACAGCTGTCATCTCCACACGATGTCAACAAAGAAAAATGGACTCTCGGCCATAGTATTATCACGAATCTGACAGCTGTCAAATACGATGGAACGCCAGTACTTTAAACTATTACAAGATTCTCCTAATTAATTATGTCATTTTGTATTTAAATTCTTATAAAAAAACTATTTCGATTGGTGTCCTTGTAACCTATTCAGGATGTTAAAAAAAAATTCACTGCAAATATTTTAAAGGGCCAATCATGAAACCCAACAAAACATTGGCCGAAATATTAAGAAAATATGGGACTCTCCATACAAATTGACATTTTGTATGAGGATCGAAATTATGTCTCATATTTCGATTTATGTTCCTAAGGGAAAATTGTTCAGTTTCATGGGCTGCTTCAATCCTTGAAATATTTGCAATTTTTTTTTTACACCTTATTTTGTAACTTGTCATGAAATTTAACTAAAATAACTTAAATTATAGATTATTAATATATTACCGTGTGATGCCGGGTTAGAATAGCATCACCCCATTTCTTGCCCATGGGTGTCGTAGGAGGCGACAAAGGGACTCGAGGGTGTGTATTGCAATTTTAGGCGATGGGCTGACAACCTGTCACTAAAGTGATACACGGTTATCTGATTAACCCTCAAGTTTTGTCAGACGTGGCGTAAATGACCGTTTTATTACGGCCTTTTATGCTCTGCCTACCCCGCAAGGGATTATAGGCGTGATATATGTATGTATGTATGTATTAATATATTATTATGATGCTAATTTAAATATGTATAATCATAAAGTATTGCCAATTATTTTGACTATTCATTAATTATTTTAAATATTATGTCGTCGTACAAAGATTTCTTGTCAAATTATAATTTCTTTACATTTAAATGTCAAAATAAATGGAATTTTTGAGGCTCCTAGCATTTCACAATTTTGGATATTTGTCATATCATATACATTGTGCAAAATACTGTTCAAATTGTGACAAATAATCAAATAAATATCGTGGTTTTTTTCTTCTAATTTACATACTTTTTGATAATAATGTTAAATTATAACTAAATCCTTACAACTAATGTTATGTCGTGGGGCTCGTTTCACAAACACTACAATTTACAAGTACAATTTCGATATACATAAAAAAAATTTCTTTGTATCGAATTGTACTAATAAATTGTTTCTTTTAAACTAACCCCTGATATTTTTTTGGCATAAATAGTAAGCAAAACACGCACCTTTCATTCTATAACAACTTGTCTTTGATTACACATAAACTGGCTTCAGTAACAACATTTTCATTATTGTTGGACTGCCGTTTGATAGCAGCTTTGACACAAGTCAAATCCGTAACGTTACTAGCTAACATAACTGTGTCAGCGATAGTATTTTAGTAGTCATCGATTCTTTTATAATCCTTTCGAGCTTACTTATTAGAAATGATATGTTTACATAGTGCAATAAATGTCAGAATCGACACCTAACGGCATAGTACTATACAAGGAGTATCAATAAGAGTATAACAAGCCGAAAGGAGGATATGGTACTTGTGAAACTGAACAACTTTCCCCATGGAACATGAGTTGAAATATAAAAAAATATTGAGTTAATTTTAAAACTCTTCAACGTGTTACGTATATAATTTTTGGAGAACTTGCAAAATTGCACCGCAGATAGGATTCGAACCTGCGACTTTCGCTATCACTAGCGAACGGGCTACCGCGTTTCAGCTATTCTTGGCGAAATTATGCAAGTTTATCTCAATGCCAGTAACGCGTAATAGTGACTGTCCAGATGGCGTAGCGGATATTACCCCTGCCTGCTACACCGAGGGTCGTGGGTTCGATCCCCACAAGGCACAAATATTTGTAAAGTTATTTTCTAATATTTGTGTTTAGTTAGTGTGTTTTCTATGTATATGTGTTTATTTGCAAAAAAATAACAGTATAATTACGTATCAGCTATCTTGTTCCCATAGTAAAAGCTTTGCTTAGTTTGGGGCTAGATGGCGCTGTGTGAATTGTCCAGGACATTTATTATTGTTAATATATAGTTTTGCAAATTTTCGCTGGTTTAAGTGTATAAAAAGTAAATTGGACCATAGCAAAATAAACCAGCCGATCAGCTTAATAATTCGAAGCATGTTTCTTGAGGAAAGTTGTTCAGTTTCATGGCCTTCTATCAGCTTTACACCTTTTATAACAAAGTTTCGTATCAAAAGCCAATCGACTCATTTTACAACATTTCGACGCACGTTTCTTGGGGAAAGTTGTTCAGTTTCATAACCCATCAGCTTTACACCATTTATAACAAAGTTTCGTATCAAACGCCAATCGACTCATTTTACAACAATTCGACGCACGTTTCTTGGGAAAGTTGTTCAGTTTCATAACCTATCAGCTTTACACCTTGTATAACAAAGTTTCGTATCAAACGCCAATCGACTCATTTTTTAACATTTCGACGCATGTATTGGGAAAGTTGTTCAGTTTCATAACTCAGCTTTACCACCTTTATAACAAAGTTTCGTTTCAAAAGCCAATCGACTCATTTTACAACATTTCGACGCACGTATCTTGGGGAAAGTTGTTCAGTTGCATAACCCATCAGCTTTACACCTTTTATAACAAAGTTTCGTATCAAACGCCAATCGACTCATTTTTTAACATTTCGACGCAAGTATTGGGAAAGTTGTTCAGTTTGATAACTCAGCTTTACACCTTTTATAACAAAGTTTCGTATCAAAAGCCAATCGACGCACGTTTCTTGGGGAAAGTTGTTCAGTTTCATAACCTTTACACCTTATATAACAAAGTTTAGTATCAAAACGCCAATCCGCCTATCCGACGCATCAAGACTTATACGTGCGTATAACATCTTTGATCGGCGCGCGACAGAGAGGGCATTGACCTCCGCCCTTGCCCCGCCATTGCTGAACCGCGCACCTATAGCACATACACATATGTCCGCACATATATAGCACCGAGTCTATCGGATTCTCGTAGCATATAGTACACTCCGTCCCTGTGAGACCTTCACCGATCATCTGGTATATCGGCTGGTGGTTTTGACTGGTGGACGGCAGGTTGTGTGGTATATTTACGCTGGCGAGGTTCTGCTGGTGGGAACTCCTGGTCGGCAGCTGCTCGTTGGCAGAGTTCTGACTGGCGCTACAGGTGCTGGGTTCTATCGGGCGTCGGTGCTGATTTGGCTGCTGGCAGGATGGCGGTGACTGCACGGGTGACAGACAGAGTGATGATGTTTGAATTGGCTGCGGACAATTATTAAAATTAAGTAACATAGATAATTAATAATCCGCCTTTCTTATAAAGTCTCACTTTGCGTAGGTCAGCTGGAAGAAATTTCTTAGTAGAAATAAGCTGTCCTGTTGTGTCGTTATTCTTTGTATGTGTTTCTCTTATAATGTTTTTGTGTACAATAAACGGTAAATAAATAATTCTTTATTAATAACAATAAACTTAATTACAAATAGGTAACACGATAAAAATAATTATGAGGCTTCTGTTTCCTAAACTAAGACTAAGAATTCCTGTATCTTAGGTAAGCAGATAGCCGACATAACTATTATTTTAAATGAAATAATTATACTATACAATAAAAATATACTTAAATAGACTTTACAGAATAATATTCTAAAGTTAAATTAAATGCCGTGTGATGCCGGCTTAGAATAGCATCACCCCATTTCTTGCCCGTGGGTGTCGTAAGAAGCGACTAAGGGACTCGTGGATGTGTATTGCAATTTTAGGCGATGGGCTGACAACCTGTCACTATAGTGATACATTATTATCCGAATGACCCTCAAATGTTTGTCAGACGTGGCGTAAATGTCCGTTTTTTGCGATAATAGGCGTGTTAAGTGTATGTATGTATGTGTGTATTGCACACACCCTCGAGTCCCTTAGTCGCCTCTTACAACCCCCACAGGAAAGAAATGGAGTGATGTTATTCTAAGCCGGCATCACACTGTTTTATTGTATATAGATATTTCCTTTTGTATGCAAATAAAGTCCTCTCTCATCACATAAAAAAGTGTCTTATAAAATAGCTCACCTCAATATAATGCGCGCTGGCTAAAGTCAACTGGTTCTGATTATTTTGCGGCGGCAGACTGACCACCAGCACAGTCCCTCCAGCCGTCTGTAGCGGCTGCGCGGAGCCCGAGATCACCCTCAGCTGCTGGGGCGGAGTCCCCGCCACCTGCGACGACAGCATCCGCACCTTCTGTGTGGCGCCGTAGATGTCCACAAACGCCCAAAGCCTGGAATCAAAAGAAAAAGTATTGTATACATACATACTCGTAAATCACGCCTATACGGAATTAGGATAATTTGAAATGTATAGAATATGTGCCATGTGATGCCGGCTCAGCATCACCCCATTTCTTTCCCGTGGGAGTCGTAAGAGTCGACTAAGGGATTTGAGGGGATGAATTGCAATTTTAGGCGATGGGCTGACAACCTGTCACTATGGCGATCAGAATTTTCCGAATGACCCTCAAATAAAAGGGACCCGCAAGGGAAAAATGTGAGTCTGTGTGCTACGGGACAAAAGTTAATGAAAGGTATAAGTATATTTATGTATTAGTGTATTAAAGATATATAAGTATGTATGTATGTGTAGTATTTATTGTTATAATACATATGTACATAATTACTGAGTTATATATATCCAAACCATTCTTTCATTTTTTTTTGTTTAATGCACCTGCTTTGACCCTTTCCACATGCCCTAAGGTAGACTGGAAGATAAGTCGTGTACATTTTTGTGCATGAAGTTAAACATAAATAAATAATGAAAACGCGCCTTCAAGAGTTGCCTGGAAGGGATCGCTGCAAGCGATAAGCTTACTTTAAGTCTTAAGTTTTCTGTATTGTTTTGTTTCTGTTGTAAGCAATAAAGTATTCATCTATATGTATAAGGTGTAAAAAAATTAGCTGAGAATATTTTAAGGGGTGAACCAGTACGTGAAACTGAACAACTTTCCCTAAGGAACATAGGTCGAAATATGAAAAAATAATTTGACCCTCCCATACTTAGTGTGTTACCCGGCCGGGATAATTTGTATGGGAGGGGCAATTTTTTTTTCATATTTCGACCTATGTTTCTTGGGGAAAGTTGTTTAGTTTCACGTACTGGTTCACCCCTTAAAATATTCTCAGCTAATTTTTTTACACCATGTATATCTTAAAGATTATACAAAACAACGTAACTTACCTTAAAGTATGATCGACGTGCATCACAGTGATCGGCTGCGATCCGTTTCTGCTCACTCGCACTTCCCCGTCCAGTGTGAGTGTGACAGCGAGCTCGTCTCCTCTCCTCAGCCCATTGGCTGCATCCCTCCTCACCACCCAGTACTCCGGGCGATCAAGGAGTTGTTCCGCATCATCTGGCAAGTCACACGGCCTGAGAGACGACGGATCGCAGCTGGTCAACCCTATAGCTAACGAGCCGGCGTACGCAGGCTCAGTAGCTAATATCTGCACGACTATAGTCTGTCCGGGACGCATAGGCCGAGCTGTGAACACGTAACCCTGACAGAATTCCGCCTCGATACGAGCGGCAACTCCTCGGTCGTTCACGAAATGCACGTTCCGTCCTTTAGTTCTGTGTAGCGATAGAGGAACCAACGGGTTCTGGTAACGCGGCGCCGGCAACGCTTCTTCAACAGAAAGAGATCGCATGCTTGAAATGATTCTTTCTTCTTCGACGTTAGGGTTTGATCTGCGGTTCGGCGCTCTTGGATCCGCGTAAGCCACCGCTGTGCAATTCCCGTACACATCAACTAACGACCACAGAGGATTCCTCGTGTCGACTCCTGAGAAGAACAAGCCTTTGTCTTCGCCATTGATTCCGAAATGGACGTCCCCTGCTGAGTTCACGTAGTAGTGCAGGATATTGTCCTTTTCGCAGAACCGTTCGCCCAGAGCTTTCGCCCAGTTGCCAGGTTTGTTGGTCAAGTCCGGGCAGGCGTACTTCGGTAAGCTGTGGGCGAGTGTCGCCGGGTCGTGGGTTGTGAACCCGAAACGTATCACGCCGCTCCAAGAGTTGGAGATCTCCACGAAACGGATGCACACCTGGAATCGAAGAGATGGAAAGTTAGTTTTGAACAGCGGTACTTCCAATTGCATAATGGTAATATGGTCGGACAGAATACAATTTTTTTTAACACTACCCGTATTAAGTATACAATTGAAGGAAATTAGCAAAATTTTCTACTGCGGGCACGATTTGAACCTGAGACTTTCGCCATCTCTAGTGGCGACGCATCTGCCACCTATGCTACCGCGGCTCATCCACTGCCCGCAAACATTGCAAGTGTATCTTGCGGCCAATAACGCGTGGCACGGCTCCATCTTCCGGGTTAATTTTGCAACCCAGCGACTAATTCAATCTTTACAGATTGAATGTAGCGTTTCGCCGTTCCAATGAGTCGCACCTGACAGCTGTCATCTCCATACTTAAAGAGATGTCAACAAAGAAAAATGGATCCACTGCCATGCATAGTATTATCATGGACCAAGTATTAATTATTGGTCCATGCAAATACGACTTATTGGAACGGCGGTACTTTAAGCGATGAACATACACATATATCACACGCCTTTATCCCTTGCGGGGTAGGCACAGCGTAAACGGCCGCAAAAAACGGTCATTTTCGCCCCGTCTGACAAACATTCGAGGGTCATTCGGAAAACTGTGCATCACCATTGTGACATGATGAAAATCCGCAATAAATAAAATACTGAATCTTTTAAAACACTTCCCGTATCTAATAATTAGTTGGATAATGTCAATTAAACAGTCACGTGTAAGGTTCTAAAAATTACTTGGATATGTCAATTAAACAGTCACGTGTAAGGTTCTAAAAACTACTTGGATATGTCAATTAAACAGTCACATGTAAGGTTCTAAAAATTACTTGGATATGTCAATTAAACAGTCACATGTAAGGTTCTAAAAATTACTTGGATATGTCAATTAACCAGTCACATGTAAGGTTCTAAAAATTACTTGGATATGTCAATAAAACAGTCACGTGTAAGGTTCTAAAAACTACTTGGATATGTCAATTAAACAGTCACGTGTAAGGTTCTAAAAATTACTTGGATATGTCAATAAAACAGTCACGTGTAAGGTTCTAAAAATTACTTGGATATGTCAATAAAACAGTCACGTGTAAGGTTCTAAAAATTACTTGGATATGTGAATAAAACACTCACCCTCTCATTGACCCTGACAGGGCGGGCGCTGAACGCGACGCCCTTGCAGAACGATTCCACCCGCCTCGCTGTGAAGCCGTCCCTGGATATCCTCACATTCTCACCGTGGACGGAATGGAAGGTCAGCGGTGGCAGGTTGTTGGGAGCGCCACCGGTGCATGAGGTGCGGGGGGCTGCAACAATAGAGACATTCTAATTAAAGATGTACGAATGAACCTCATGAAAAAATCAAGACCTCCCATACAAAATGTAGCAGCCGACCAAGTCTGGTTGTATGTGAGGTCTAATTTTTGGTCTATGTTCGTTGAGGAAAGTTTTTTAGTTTCATGGGCTGGTTCATACCTTAAAAGGAACGCAGTTCTTTTCTTTACACCTTGTATAACAAGAGGCGACTAAGCGAGTCGAGGGTGTGTATTGCAATTTTAGGCGATTGGCTGACAACCTGTCACTATGGCGATACACAATTTTCCGAATAACTCTCAAATATTTGTCAGACGTAGCGTAAATGGCCGTTTTTTGCGGTTGTTTACGCTCTGCCTACCCCGCAATGGATTATAGGCGTGATATGTGTATGTGTGTATGTATGTATGACATTATTTTGGTATATACCAAGAAAACACCATGTGCCCAAGTACAAAACAGACCCCATAATTTGTTAGAGCAAGCTGCGCCGTCGTCCGCGCATCTGCCGAGCAGGTGGTCGCCTCGGAAGGCACGGTTAAAGGGAGCGCTCCTTCGATTGAAGGGAGTGGTCCTGTGATACGACTGAGGTATCCAGCGGGGTGATACGATTGAGTTTTAGGGATCAATTATAGACATAATGATAATATTTTAAATCATAAACATAAGTACATTTTACTAATTTTATAAGTTGAGATATTTTTTGTTTTTAATTTATTCTATTGACGATCATATTATAATTGGACATCTTTAAAAAAATTTAAATAACTGTAATTGTGAAATTGATAGTATGAAATAAATAAATCTAATCTATAAAAATATTTTAAAAAGGAAACAATAATTGATACATGATGATACATTTTTGATATAATTTCATTAAATGAAGTTTTCTTCATGATTTTGACGCATTTTGACCAAAAAAGTACTTCTATTCGTGTGGTACACCGAGTCTTCCAAGTTTTTCAACCGCCTACTAAGTACTATAACTTTAACCAATAATATCTTATCTGTTTCATATTGATTTATTTGTTTTCGACAAGAATTAGCGATGGAAATGTGCTGCCAAAATCGCCAGGATTGTTTGCACAGCGGTTTCACTTGCTGCTAGCCGTTTTCCCGGCATGTATAATACATAAAGATCCACCTCTCGATCACAGCATCAAAATTCGTTGCGTACTTTTAAAGAACTAACATAGGAACAGACACGGGAAGTGACTTTATTTTATGCTAAATATGTAGTGGTATGCCTCTTCACTTAGATACCTTCCTACAGTGTGTGTTTTTTTTTCATGCCATTAATAATCTACTATGAATCAGAACCACCCTCATGTTAGGGAAGTTCTCTATTGTAAGAACACGTGCCGCTTCCTACCAGCATTCGGAAGTAGGGGCTGTAATATGAGACGTTTTGTCAACGATTTCTTCTGCGTAGGAGCAAAGATAAGTAGGTATAATACTTACATACATATATATATCACGCCTATATGCCTTGCGGGGTGGGCAGAGCGTAAACAGGAGATTATCGACACGTCCGACAATCATTTGAGGGTCATTCAGAAAATGGTGTATCGGCGTAGTAACAGGTTGTCCGCCCATCGCCTTAGTCGCCTCTTACGACACCCACGGAAAATGGGGTGATGCTATTCTAAGCCAACATCTCCCGATGTAAAATATTCCACGATTAAATACAAAATGTTTTATAAAATAAGCTTACTACCACTAAGAAAATCTTTGATTTATTTGCAATATAGGACCGGGATAAAATACGTTTTTTTTCGTATCATTGAATTGACAGGCATCCTTTAATTAACAAGTGCCCAAACTTTATTGATTTTACAGTTTAAAACAAGTACATTTTGTCTCATTAGAATAATAAAATTGGGGTCTAAAAGCCAGGTGGTCCATTGTAGATTTGAAAAAATACGAGGGTGGCAGCCATCTTGGATTGTGAAGGGGAGAAACTTCCGCCGGAAGCAGATCTCGATTTGAGGGACAAATTCGATTTTTGAAATCGGAAATGAGCAAAAAAAATTATGTACCTGAATACTTATCAGTCTTCTTCTTCTTCTTCTCGTGTAGGACACCGAGTCATCCAACGACCCGATGAACCCTGGTGTCAGAGTTTTTCAACCACCTACTACCACTAGTAGGCCTCTGACATGGTTGTGTTACGACCGCCGTCTAAGTAATCATAGACAGCAACCGGGACCGACGGCTTAACGTGCCCTCCGAAGCAGTTATCAGTTTATTACTTCGTTATGTACAAAATATTGAATTCTCTAAAGTTTATGGAAACATTGAGTATTTGTAATTAAATAAGCATAATTTTCGAATGGGTACAATTTAAGAGCTCACCAAAATAGTTTTTTTTTCCAAAACTTAATACCAAGTAAAATAAATTAACTCCATATAAATTAAACTCATTTTAAACTTAGTTTCCCAAAGTAAAACGTGTTAAGCTCCAAAACAAGTATACACACGTCAAAATAATTGTACGTGGTGTACAAATATTCTTTTTGATTGCCAAAATGGATAAATGCTCACCAAATATTGTTTCACTAAAACAGTAACATTGACACCCAAATATACAGTTCAAATTTGCTTTATTGTAATCACATTATCTAACCTAAATCTAAAATATAATATGGCCAAGCTAAGATTACAATTGTTTACCTTTATCACTCACAGATCACTTATAATTACTTTACCCCGCAACGGAGACGGGGTGGGGGCGATAGGACCGCGCGTGCATCGTCTTCTGATGTCTTCGACCGTGCGTGCGAAAGTTTTATGGTAAAGTGGAAAGACCAAAAGGAATTTATTAAATACTTTAGTGATGAGTAGCTGATTATGAATCGCAATTGGTATTTAGGAGCCCTTCCAGGTACCTCGGCAACTAACAATGCGCTTGAAGCATTTAATCGCACTATAAAAGACGAAAATACGTCAGCGTCACTGATTGTCACGCTTCCTGGTGTTAGCGAAAGATATGGTGACAGAGTGGTCTAACAATTATGTTAAAAGTAATTATTTAACTACATAAAAATATAATAATTAAATGCATAATGTATTAAATAAGTAACTTGTGTTTGGTGTAGTCAATATTATATTTGGTATGAAAAAAATATTTGCGGTCGACCATTTTTTTTTGCCTCAGCATAGATAACTAAAATGTATGTAATAAAATAAAATATTGGTAACATCTATTTAGCGACAATTTACAAAATTTGGTCTCAAATAGACTTTAAAGGTGTTTATGTATTTTTATAGAATGTAATAAAAAGAAAAATAGTTTTATTTTTACAATATTTTGTGATACACAATTTGGTGAGCATTTATCCGTTTTGGCAGGCATTTCGAATTTATTGGAAGTAAGATTAGTGCATTTCTGGTAGGCATTTAAACACAAGTTGTTGTTGTTTTTGTTCTTGTTTAAGTTATATTATTAATATAAGTATTTCTGCTTGTCTGTCTGTCAGACACGAAATGTTTTTAATGAAATAACATTTAGAACTTGTGAAATACTATAAACATAGGGTGTTTTAAACAAACATAAACTCAACCCTAATCGCTATTGGTTGAGAGTTGACCAATCAGAGCGCAGGAGATGCGCACCGGCGCTCGTGCGCATCTGAAGTTCCTTTTTTGAAAAGTGTAACGTCAAGAGGGTGTTCAGTGGCTTATGAAGTAATAATTACCGAGCGATTGAACCGTGTTTCCATGGTGAACCTGATTTAAAAATAGTTTTTAAGTTTCCTGTAATTATTATAGTTTGTAAGACAGAGGTAGTGTAACAAACGTGAAAATAATTGTATTCTGGCGCAGCCAGTAGGAAGTACGCGTTTTTTTTAGGTGGGCTCTACAATTTCTTGACCATGGCTCCATACAATAATCGTGTTTTCACAAAAAAATAAGACAGTGGGTAAGCCATTTGACAATGTCAAATCGTATGGAAAAAAACTGGATACCTAACACGGGAAGGGTTTTAAAATTTGGTGTTCGATAAGTATTTCAAACTACAAAAAAGTTCTCGCGCAAAATAACGCTACACGTGCGACTTACATTTGCCAATACAATAGTACGAGTAAGACCGTTGTAAATACGGGTTCATCGGCCGCATCTATTGTAATCCTGTTGCACAATTTTTGCCTCCCCTATTTCTGATCGGATCTAGCTCATTCCTGACGTCACGAGCTAAAATTGGACACTATTTTAGACATTAGACGCGCTGCGGTTGCACTAGGAAATGACGCGGGCGCTGACATTTCGCCGGGAACATTTCTGGGAACATGTTTTTATTTTAGTGTCACTGCGTGTAAATAGACGCCATGTTTGTTTTATTTACGCGGCACTTAGTTGATTGCTTATTCAAAATGGCCGATAATTACGACATTCTAGTGCTGGACTTGAGCTTCCCTCTTTTGGGGGGTATTGCCATACTCACCATGCTTGGCAAACCGATTGGCGAGTGCAGTGAACATACTGCGGTGTAGGCAGAGTGTCAAAGGCCGTAAAATACGGTCGCAATCGTCACATCTGACAAACATTTTGATCATCCATCATTGGGTCATCCAGAAAACTGTGCATCACTATAGTGACAGGATGCCAAACCATCGCCTAAAATTGTAATACACAGTCACACGGACCATAAGATTCATGTTATTGATAAAACTTTGACAGGACTAAGAATCAATTTACTTCATTTGTTATGTTTCTATTAAGAACATTTTTTTGTGCGGGACACCGAGTCGTCCAACGGCACGATGAACCCTCGTGTCAGAGTTTTTCAACCACCTACTACTAGTATTAGGCCTCTGACATGGTTGTGTAACGACCGCTGTCTAAGTAATCATAGACAGCAACCGGGACCGACTGCTTAACGTATCCAAAGCACGGAACCATTTCTTTTCGGAAAATCAGGTGGTTCACCCTGCAATGTCCTAACCAGTCCGTTAACAAATTCAAAAAATTATAAATATCAACTATTGTGACTGTCCCACCGAGAATCGAACCCGGAAGCTTTGCGTCGCAGGCAGTCGCACTACCACTGCGCCACATCGGCCGTCATTACGACCATGACCGCTAGCGAAACGATATCCTTCAAACAGACAATTACGTTTTTCCGACTGTATAAACAATTTACTTACGCGTTGACGTACTAACAAACAATTGGTAGTGTGTAGACATATTATGACGTCATCGGGATGTTATTTTACGTCATTACAACGCAATCAATGTCTTCAATTCGAGATATAAATTCTCCTAACCTACCTAAAACTTTTACTGTTAATTTGCTTATGCAACTACTTACAAATCTTTTCTTTTTTGTCTCTATTTCTATTTAAAGGTTGCCTGGAAGAGATCGCTGCAAGCGATAATGCCGCGTTTGCTTACTTTAAGTCTTTAAGTTTTCTATATTGTTTTGTTTCTGTTGTGTATGTTGGAAGCAATAAAGTGTTCATCTATCTATCTAAAATTATTGCTGTCACTTTCCGTCAAATAGGTTAAGAAAAGGATAGGAGATATCTAAGTCCTGTCATTTTTTAAAATGACAATGGGTCCTTCTCAGTTTCTAGTCAAGAAGAGAAGTCGAAGTAGAAGAGGCGTCGCCACTAGTAATAGCGAAAGTCGCAGGTTCAAATCCTGCCAGCGCTTGAAAATTTTGCAAGTTTTCAATAATTGTATACTTACCTAACACAAGAAGTGTTTTAAAATTTGGTATTCAATTTTTTTACCATTGAAACGCTACTGAAAAAAAAATTCTTCCAAAATATGTAAATTATGCTCCTTTACATATTATTTCGAATGACCAAAATAATCAAATAAACACCCATAACCTCAAAACTTGCTGTTGCGTGAAATGGCGCGAATCGGTCGCCATCTGGCCCCGCATTAGAAGAAAATCATATTTACTCCCGGGGGAGTGAACTCGCTCTACTTTTGGGGTGGCCAGACACCCCCTGTCTTTTAATTTAAATTAAGCGGGGGACATTTTGTGGTGTGACACGTGTTCGAAATAACTTTGTAGTTACTTATTCCTTTAAATAGACGATGTCTTGCTAAGATGTCTATTGCCGTGTGATGTCCCATTATTTCCGATGTCTTAAGACTCAACTAAGGAACTTGAGGGTTTCATGTTTATTACAATTTTAGGCCAATGTCAATATACACAATTATTTGAATGACCCTCAAATGTTTGTTAGACGTGGCGTAAATGTTCGTTATTTAACCTTCTCTGCAAGGGATATAGGCGTGATATATGTTTGTATGTCTATTCATTTTAATGTAAGTACTACTTAATGGTACAAATGCGTGGTTTTGTCGTAAAGTAAGGCAAAATAAATGTAGCTTATACAATTTCTTTCAATAATACTGAGGCAGTAATGGCAGTATAAGTCTAACAGCAACAAAACACGGTCATAGACCTCCGTGGTCCGTTAAAAATCCGTGACAAGCCAGCAACAATATTCGAAAACGATTTGAAAATAATTGATTGTTCATTCGGAACCATTCTCATTTTAAAATTTGTTTCAGATCCGATTAGAATCGCTCGATTCGGAATAACCGTTTGGGTGTTTCAAACCGCTAATAGTTAGGTAATGAATTATCGTATTATTCTGCCTAACACTGGCCGAAAAGATAAATGTCACAATACTCATACTGAAAACTCTTTGCACAAATCATTAATACTATTTTTCTGAACTGCCTGTAAAGCCATTAAATATTACACAAAAAACAAATATTCCTTTTTTAAAAATAGAAGTTCTAGACAAGACAAGTTTAAATCGAGTAGCATGTTCTAGAAGCTGGTGTTACATTGCGCTACACAACACATACGGTCTAAAAAACTACGAAGCGTGACGAGGCGGTGCACCGACGCCTTAGAGCGTAACGTACTGTGAGGGAAAGAGAAAGGATGAGCGCACGATTTAAACACTTGTACATACACACACACATAATCACGCCTATAATCCCTTGCGGGGTAGGCAGAGACTCAACGGCCGCAAAAACGGAAACTTACGCCACGTGTCGGACAAATATATTTGAGGGTCAATCAGAAAATTGTGTATCGCCATAGTGACAGGTTGTCAGCCCATTGCCTAAAATTGCAATACACACCCTCGAGTCCCTTAGTCGCCTATTACGACTCCCACGGGAAAGAGATAAGGCGATGCTATTCTAAGCCGGCATCACACGACATAAACACTTGTATAACTTATCTCGTAAGAGGCGACTAAGGGACTCTAGGGTTTCATTTGTATTACAATTTTAGGCGACAGGCTGACAACTATAGTGAGACACGATAATGAAACGACCCTCAAATATTTGTCAGACGTGGCGATAGAGACTGTATTTCACTAAATATTTCCGCGGAAGAAAATTTTGCAAGTTTTAATAAGAAAAGAAAGTGTGTTCAATGTCTTGTATTCGTTAACGCTCTGTCTACCCCGCAAGGGATAAAGGCGGGATGTGTGTACGTACCTAGAGTTTTGTTTAATATCAGTTAACGTAGGTATAAACAAATAGTTCCGCACACGTATACCAAAACCGTTGAACTGTCAGCGATAATGACCGCTTCCTGTCAGGTCATCCTGTGTAACACCGCTCACTGTAAGTACCACTACTGCTTTTATAGTACGGCCGCCGAGAGAAGTCGGTTTTGACAGCTGTCATCTCCATACTAAAAGAGATGTCAACAAAGGAAAATGGACCCTCAGCCATAGTATTATCACGAATTATGTCAAATACGACTTATTGGAACGGCGGTACTATAGTAGTATACTGTGGTATCAGATAGACAAGGGGCTATCGCGGATCTGGTGTCAAAGTTATCGGACCGCAAAACGGTCTCCAACTAGTAACTGATACTTATTAGGTATTTCAGTTTTAGGCAATATGGTCTGACAACTTGTGACCATAGCGATACACAATTTTCTGCATACCCTCATATAAGGGTATACGGATGAAAAAAAAATACTCTATCCAATTTATTTTGGCTTTAACAGCGACAACAATAACTGGACATGGGCCACCCCCTATCGGGGGATATCATTTACGCCACGTCTGACAAACATTTGAGGGTCATCGGGAAAATTGTGTATCGCCATAGTGAGGTCAGCCCATCGCCTAAAATTCTAATACACATCTAACCCTCGAGTCCCGTTGTCGCCTCTTACGACACCAATAGGTAAGAAATCGAGTGATGCTATTCTAAGCCGGCATCACACGGCACATGTATATATGCAAACAATAAAATCTTTCATCTTATAAGTGTAGATTTTATGCAGTTCAGTTGTTCAGTGAACCACACTACCCTAGATACCACCCTCGCAACAGCTGCGCGAGTGCATATTATCTCAAGGGATGTGGCGATAATAAAACACCCATTGTTTGGAGAAGGGAAGATTGATGTACTTTTGTAGATTTTTGTGCAATATTTTTGAAGCTTGTGCCTTTTGGTTAGAAGTACGAAAAGGCAAAGAATTATAAGTCTTAAGAATTATAAATCATTAAGGAAATCTCATGTCCTTGAATATCAATATTAAACGCAATCCTTTCTATTCCAATCTAACCGTGACTGAAGTTTTAGAAAACTTGTAAAGAACCTACGACTTTCGCCATCACCAGTGGCGATGCCTCTTCCATCTGGGCTACCGCGGCTCATCCCTTGTCCGCAAATTTTGCAAGCGTATCTTGATGACAGCACGGCCCCAAGTTGGGTCTACAGACCAACATACCTACCGATTTGACGTTAGCACTTTATTCATCCATGTTGATTTGCTCACGCTCGCAGCAGCCAAAAACAATTTACGAGCAGCGGTTTATTCAAAAAGCCAGTATAACGTGTACCCACACACAAAGTCATCAAGGTTGAACCACGTGAAACCGCAACTAAGTGCCACAACATCCTCCGCCGGATGCCCTGCCCCCGGGAAACCAGACTCGTCTGATATTAATTTCACCGAGTCATTTACGGCAGAAGCATGTTTTATAGAAATCTTTAGAGATTCTTATCGATACGGCAGATTGTAGTTGCAAGAAGTAACAAGAGATAACAATAATATGATAAATCGATTTCGACACCAGGGTTCATCGAATCGTTCGTCAACTCGGTGTCCCACACGAAAAGAAAAAGAATCGATTTGACCTAAATAAAAATGTCGCATGTACGTCGCTTTGAGATGATTACCAAGAGATTGAAGATTTGGAAGGGTCGGTCGAGGCGCCGGTAGCTCAGTTGGTAGAGCAGTGGGACGGTACCGACGCGGCGCATTAAAAAGAATTCATTTTGTTAATGAAGATTTAGAAAATATTCAGAATTTTCTTAAATTAACCAGATCGTTATGATACGTTATAGGCCCAACTAAATGCAGTTCAGAATTTGTTTACTTTCGAAAGTAAATTATATTTTCGGAAGTGTATCTGGCCGGTAATAAACTGTTTACATAGCCCAACGAAAACACATCCAAAATAACCGCCAAAACGAAAATAACCTAAAAACGAGACGTGGGCGGCCATTTTGAACCACAGAGAAGACAATCAACTGCGGGGGAGGTACAGTCTATTAAAAATGAGTATTCCCAGATCACACATGGCGGTTACCCACGGGGCTTGGTACTTACGTGGGTAAGAAATAAATTATTGTCACAGCTTATGTGCGCCCCATTTTAAATGTAGGGTATTCGGATAAAAGTCCAAATGAACGTGTTTTACTTTAATCGATATAATGTGCTAAGATATTTTGTTGTGGATTTGTCTTGTCATCGTCTCAAAGACGAAACTTAACGGTTTTACGACAGCTACAGAAACATAAACTATATTTATACAAAAAAGAAGTCAGCATACAATAATAATTGTACAGTTAATTATTTTATCACGATTTCTGTACATTCCGTTATTAGTAGTGCAATTAAAAAAGTTTATTTATCTGTTGCAACTAAAAAAAAACAGTCAACTGAGCACATTTTCGTCACTATGGTGATACATAATTTTCTGAATGACGCTCCAATGTTTGTCAGACGTCACGTTAATTCCCGTTTTTTACGGCCGTTTACGCTCTGCCTACTCCGCAAGAGATATAGGTGTGGTGTGATACATGTATGTATTTTTTTTACCAACCAGCTCCAAAGTGCCCGACTACCTACTGAGGAGTACCAAGAGGTACCAACAGGACTCATTAGTACTACGAGTACCCAAAAACCAGTTCGTACAAATAATTGAGTATTACCGTGGGAGTATCGTCAACATACAGCACAGCATTGCTGTGTGGGGTAAGAGCAGGGGTTTGTTAGGAAGCTGATTCAGATATCTGCTTGCGTATACAAGCAAAGGAACGAACGCCCATTCGGCCTGTCTTGTAAAAGTCTCACTTTCAGGAACTTATTTCTACTAAAAAAATTCTTGGTAGAAATTTCTTAGTAGAAATAAGTTGTCCTGTTGTGTCGTCATTCTTTGTATGTTATGTCTCTTGTAATGTTTCTTACACACACACACACACACACACACACACACACATATATCACGCCTATAATCCCTTGCGGGGTAGGCAGAGCATAAATGGCCGCATAAAACGGACATTTACGCCACGTCTGACAAACATTTGAGGGTCATCCGGAAAATTGTGTATCGCCATAGTGACAGGTTGTCAGCCCATCGCCTAAAATTGCAATACACATGGTTAATGATAATAAAAACTTGGTAGGTAGTTAAGACACCTATTACACTAATTATAAATAGGTACCGTAACGCAGCATGATAACTTGGAATAACATCACCCCATTCTTCCCCGCGGGTGTCGTAAGGGACTCTAGGGTTTCATGTGTATATGCATTTTAATGGAGATGGCAGCTGTCAAATGCTTATAGTTATTATTCGAACGGAAGAACTTTTTATTGGAACGGCGGTACTTAAGTGTAAAAGCCGTTGAAGTGATTGTGATTGTTTAATTACTTCAGCAGTGAATAAGTTTAAATAATTACCTAATTAAATTAATCCTCGTAATGTTAAAAAGGTATCGTTTCTAAATTAGCTCAATTATAATTAATGAGCAATAATGATCATGAATCAGCCAAATGAAACTAATTATTATAAAACTTATATTAATTAATGAACGTGGTGGGTGTAGTATAATAAATAACCTTATTACTTGCTGGCTTTGTAAGTTTAACTTTCAATAAAACAACAAATTTTGTTTGTTTGCTAAAATCAACATCGTATAGAAAGATGGTTCCGTGCTTCGGAGGGCAAGTTAAAAGGAGGGATGTCAGAGGCCTACTACTGGTTGAAAAACTCTCGACACCAGGTTTCATCGGGTCGTTGGACGACTCGGTGTCCCACACGATTAAGCAGAAAAAAAAGAACATTGTATAGTTTTTATCTGCAAGTAGGTATCACTTATAAAACAAGTACAATATTATATTTCAAGGTTCTTTTTATCTTAAAATAGCACCCATTCATTGCATAGAACATAACGGTACAGCATCCCGTTTCCCACGCTTAAACTCACACTTTTTATTCTGTTATCCTCCATATCCACTACTGGCTGGAATTGAATTGTTATAAAAATAACAGAAGTAAAACGGCCATCGATACTAAACGCCGCCGTCACATCTCTGCCAGCGTTTTGTTTCTTTTCTGTTTCGCGCGTTCGCTGTTCACTTTTTAATTTCACAAGCACAGGCTAGATACCACATACAGCCCGGTTTGCAATCACTATGTGACGTGACTTAATTTTACGATTTTACTCTACACCGGTTATTTTTATTTATCAATGCAAGTTTAAAAAGAGTCGCGCTTATAACGGTCGTGAAAAAGGAACGAATGAAGTTATAATGGGGCAGAATAAATGTTGAATGGGCGACTTCCCACGCCTGAGGGTAAAAATAAGTTAAAATTAAAAAAGTTTATCCATCCTGTCACACGAGAATCGACTAGGAGCAATAAGAATGATAATTTCTAGGTAAGTATTAAATGGTACAAGTAACGTAGGACAGATAACTGTATTTTATTCATTACTTAGTACGAAATTACTTAACTAATATGTTTTTGCTGTTTAAGATGTAGATATGTAGTTGGTCCTTACGAAACTGAGTACATAGGTACTTTAAACGGATAACGGGTTACTTTACATGCGCTTTAGTTAGTTAAAGAAAAATGGTTTCGTGCTTCGGAGGGCATGTAAAGGCGTCGGCCTGGTTGCTGTTTATGATTACTGAGACGGCGGACGTTAACGTTACACAACCTTGTCAGAGACCTACTACAACTATTAGTGGGCGGTTGAAAATCTCTGACACCAGAGTTCATCGAGTCGTTGGACCACTCCAAAAAGAAGAAGTTAGTTATTGAATTTTCCATGGACTTACAGTATTACGTTTACTTTCTTCAAACTGAAACAAACCATCATTACAAGAATAGCTAGATAACTCCACAGATTATGAACTTATTTTACTAAATTCGTTACAGACACATCTAATTACGAAATTTCAAATTCGGAACTGTTCTGACGAAGGCCATGTTATCGTGTCGTCTCGCTCTGGCGCGGTTTGGCAACATCTTGCGTCCCTGTCGGCAGCGCTCGCGGCGTGCTCTTTCTCACGGCGTCCGTGGGAACCTCACCTTTCGAACGATGCTCCGATCTGTCATTCGATACCGAATCGATTCGAGGTAATGTTTGTAAACATTCGTTAGAGGAACTAGGATCAAGACTAATATAACCTAGAAGTCTAACCAATATAATCTGTCCTAAAATAATATTGTTAGCTAAGATAAATCTTTATCTGACACAACAACAAAATAGAATACGTTAACTTCGTCAGAAATACGTCGAAATGCGGTAAAAGAAGGTTAATTCAAAATTTTCTACCAAACAATCTCCTTGCGTGTTCAATGTTCATGTGAAGTTTACGGTCATTGGCAAAAAACGTCTCAAATAAAGAGATGTGAAGCCATTAAAAAAATAATCCGTACTAAAATTATAAATCTGTGAGTTGGTGTGTGTATGTAATATGTATGTTTGTTACCATTTCACGCTCAAACGGCTCGACCGATTTGGATGAAATTTGGAACACAAGTACAGTATATCCCGGAATAACACATAGGCTACTTTTTACCGCCGAAAAACAACTATTACCACGGGAAAATGAGTGGCAGCGGGTGAAACCGCTGGGCGGAAATCTAGTATCCTTATATTTTTGCTGAATTTATTTTATCACCCACAACACCCCCCAATTTCATATGTATTTTTCTTAAAAAAATAAACATCAGAAATGTCTGATCTACCCACATCCTGTCCCGTTCATGTCATTTTGTTTTTAATAATACCCAATTGCCACCTGAAGAAGCACAACAGGTGTAAAAAGCAACAAGTTGCAAATTCATATTCAGAAAATTATTATACGGACATCCCGGAACTTGCAACACCTTGCCGAGTGGAGTACAATACGAAATTATTGGCACAACCCATTCACAAGTGATCGACAAACATCACTTTGCAGTTCACACCCAATCGATGTCGCAATACATGTGCACGAGATTAGATCGATTGACGGCAAATATAACATTGCTGTGCAACCAGCAACTTTGCGGTTGCGAAACTAAAATCACTTCGTCGATGTCTTTACTTCGGAGATTTCAGAGCGGCAAATAATGGTGGTTACGCCATCCGCATTTCAATTCCCACGCTTTTCGAGGAAATTCAAACTTCGAACATTAACTTTTTAAGGTTTAAGCAAGTTTAAGGGTTGTCTTGCAATAGCATCTGGTGGCCAGATGTAATGAACTTATTGTAATACAACTTTTGTTAGTATATCTTAGAAAGATTAGTTTACGAAACATGTGTTCTATTCATTCGGTTATAATGCTTATTGAGGTTTGTAAAAGAAACAAAACGTCGACTGGAGCTATTGTTTCATATCGTAAACCGAAGGACCAACACAAATTTACAGAATGTAGAAATACTAGCTGTTAATATTTTAAGCTAAGAACCAGCCAATTTTCCCTAAGGAACATAGGTCGAAATATGAAAAAAAATTGGACCTCCTAAACAAATTCACTCGGTCGGCTAGAACATTTTTTTTCTATTCAACCTATGTTCCTTAGGGAAAGATATTCAGTTTCATAGGCTGGTTCGCCCCTTGAAATATACCTATGCAGTAACTTTTTATATATAAAAAATATGCTATCAACAGTTTCAACTTATTTCTCAAAGTGCGTCGTTTTGAGACGCATAAAACGTAGCATAACAGTATTGCCCCACAAAAAAAGTAAAATGGTACTCACAGATACTTTCAAAACCACAAGCGGCGGCACACCGCACACCGCCCACATATCAGACGCATGGACCATCTCATAGATCGTGATCTTATAAAAGTGTTGAAATTTCTGACATAAAATCTTAATCGTACACTACTATCAATAAAGTGGCCAGCTAAAATCTTGACGTTGGCATAAATAAATTCTATACTGCCATAATACGAAAAAAAGTGGCCAACTTGTGACTCTTGAAAATTTTGAATTTAAGAAAAATAAGGTGTTTAATGTGTTTGTTCCAAATTCAAACTAGTTTTACCACGAATTTCAACTTCAATTTCGAATTAGGAATAACATTGTCTAATCTACTGCCCGATGGTGAAGATGCGATAAAAAAATAATCAATCATGTTATTATCCGTGGGAAGTCGTTACCTACTAATCGCCTTAACGCTTTTAAGCTTGTGTTAAACCATGATTCATATCTTTGAAGCCTTTGATTTAATTTCCTCTTTGTATAAGGCTTAAAATGGAACCAGGTACGACAGAAGTGGGGCAACCACAGAATTCGTTGAATTGAAGTCAGTGCTACCTATACCAAACATAAACCAGCCAATGAAACGGAACAACTTTCCCCAAGACCTATGATGGTCAAATATAAGAAAAAGAAAATGGCGGCCTCTTATACAAATTGACCCGGCCGGCCATCACATTTTGCGTGGGACGTCCAAAAAAACAACGTTCCTTAGGGAATGTTGTTTAGTTTCATAAACCAGATCACCTTTTAAAATAATCGATTTTTTTCACACGTCATAAAATTAAGACTTGTTGGAACCTACATCAAATTTTTGAAGACTCCACCATATGACCGCTGAAACAAAAGATTCTAACAGAAAACCTACTCTAGTAGCTCTCTCAAGTGTGAGAGAGTGAGGTCGTAAGGTCGTGAGACCGATGCGCTCACGCTCTACGCAGTCACATTTACCATCTACTTGCTACTCGTAACTGGTATTATACCTGTTACATAAATTAAATAGACGTCCGTTTAAACACCCAATTCGATTTGAAGTAAAGAAGAAATTTTTAAGTTTTGAAATTAGAATGTCGAGGAACATTCCGTCGGCGGCGTTCGGTTCCCACGATCATTAGTGCTCAAGCAAGCAAGAAGCGGTTAAGGAATTTGGGATTTGGTGTTCCCTAAACCAGTTCTAGTCTTGGCAAGTTAGATTTACTTACGTAATATTTTACAATACCATCTGCACGCACTCTGCTTTTATCCCTTTGTGATGGAATTTTACGATTTTCATCTGGCGTTCAGAAATGTTCCTGCGTACATATTTTTTGTGGTTCAACAAAATCTGTAACCGTTTTGCGCAAGAATCTCTTAGAATTTCGTATTTAAAATTTCTTACAAAAGCTCAATTTCTTAAGGAGGCTGTGTAAGCGACTAGGATCTTGGACCGTAATAATTTATAGAAAAAAATGCCATCAGCTGTTGTTGGTTATAAGGGCACACCTTTTGCAAATGCATCCATCTATCCCTTTCCTACGAACAATTTTAAGCATCTTCCATCCTTGTTACAGAGGTAATCGTGTACCTCAAAAGCAGCTGTTTGAATTCAAATTGTTCTCCATCCTTCTCGATTATGGCTCAACAGAAAGAGATAAAATATGCGACAGATGCATTTTGGAAATATATAAAAACCTTTATTAAATGTTATGGATGGATGCTATGCCGGGTGATGCCGGCTAAAAATGGCATCACACCGTTTCTTTCCCGTGGGTGGACTAAGGGACTCAAGGACTCAATTTTAGGCGATGGGCTGACAACCCGTCACTGTGGTGATACACAATTTTCTAAATGACCATCAAATCCGAAGTTTCTCAAATCTAAGTACATTTTTAAGGCCGTTTACGCTCTGCCTGCCTATCTCACAAGGGATGTATGTATGTACTTATGTATGTATGATATAAAGCATTTTAATTATTTTTTTCAAAGCCTGATCTGATCAGGTAGATGAACCTGTCTCAGTTGAAAATAATTAAAATTAAACTTTTCAGGGCATACTTTTTCCTTTCCCTTACGTTGACGACATATTATTACGACCAAAGAAGCAAGTTTTATTTCACCACTAAATACAGAATGTATTTACATGATCTAAAATTTCAATTTTTATATTATAGCATATCGCATTTTTTTCGCAAAAGGTTGTCTCATCTTTCGATGTAACAAAAAAAAACTTGCCAGCTGTTGATAGTAAAATGGCGTTTGTTTGCTACGGAAGCCAGGGCTGGCATCACTTCGGATAGTTTAAATTGACTTTGGAACACTTTATTTTTACTTTTTTTACACGAAATACGAGTAGATTGAGCTTCTTTCAATATTTCGATGGAATTGTCTAAAACTTAAGGATGATTGTTTGCTAAATAAATAAATATAAATATCCTCCTAGTCAATTCACAGAGCGCCCCCTAGCCACAAACTAAGCAAAGCCAGATAGCTCATGGTATAACACACTTTTTTTTATAAATACATATTATACATAGAAAACACCCAGACTAAACTTATAAATTCACTTTACAAATAGATTGTGTCTTGTGCGGGTCGATCCCACGACCCTCGGCGTAGCGGTCAGGGATACTACCCGCTACGCCATCGGGCCAGTCTAAAATGTCACTATGTAAAATAACTGTTTTTTTTTGTCTGTGGTCTGGACAGGTCTGGTATGTATGATAATGAATCGCAAAAAAAATATACCTACTAGAAAAATACGTAGATGCCAACCCTGAAGTACCCGCACCGTCCCATTCTTAAGATCCCGTTTCGTAACAGCTGACATTTCGAAAACAGAACCAACAGAGAGAGCAATATAGAGATTACCTTGAGTGCGACAGAGAAAGGTATAGGCCATGTGTTTGCCGTTGATAAGAATGATAGAGGGGCTCTTTTCTGCCTTTTTTTCGTTAGGTGAAGAAACTTTATTTTTAAAAGCTGGCCAAATATTTTAAAAATAGAACATGATTCTGGCAATAACTAAAACAAAATAGTATAGTCTTTCCAGCGGCCACCAAAGCCACAGATTACTTAATAGTGACTACCAAAGCGTGTGAAAGGAAGTGGCCAGTGCGCGATTACCATTATCAGTTCTTTTATTGTTTTATTTCGCGGCTGTTTTTCCCGCGAACTCGCCAATGCCGCCATTAACGAAATAATAACTGTGCCTTGGACACGTTTTGCATATTTTCTGACAGGATGCGATACCTCTGGGTCAATAATTTAAACTTGAGACAGCTACTTTATAATAATTAGACTGTTTATTTTTCAGTGCAGTATCATCCATCACTATATTTTCAAAATTGTATCATTGTCAACGAAATAAATTTTAATTTAGTTTTGCGAACAGTTAACTTAATGTTTTATGTAAGTAAGTATGAAATACTAACGGCCCGTGGGAATAAGACATTTTCCTGTAGTAAAAAGTACGTACCTACCTATATGTAAACCTTACATTGAAATCTGTTCAGTGCTTTTATTAGACGCGGCAATTTTTTGTTTTCATACAGAGTTTAACCGGTCTACCGAAAACAATTTTAGGCGACAGGCTGACAACCTGTCACAATAGTGAAACACAATGTTTCTGAAACGATCCTCAAATATTTGTCAAACGTGACGATAGCGACCGTATCTTACGAAAAAAAAAATATATATTTTATGATATTTGTATATTTTTGTATGTATGTATGTATGTATGTATGTATATATGTATGTATGTATGTATGTATTACTTTTGTAAGTGTTACTTACTACTACATAAGTGTTATTTTTATTATTATTATTTTAAAGTTAATTGTTTTATTGTACCGTTTTTAATTTGCTTATGCAACTACTTGCAAATCGTTTTTTGTTTGTCTCTTTTTCTATGTAAAGGTTGCCTGGAAGAGATCGCTGCAAGCGATAAGGCCGCCTTTGCTTACTTTTAGTCTTTTTCTGTATTGTTTTGTTTCTGTTGTGTATGTTGTAAGCAATAAAGTGTTCATCTATCTATCTATCTATCTTACGGTCGTTAACGCTCTGCCTACCCTACAAGGAATAAAATCGTGATGTGTGTATGTACAGAATATCAAATTTTATCTTCTAAATCGTGTTTAAATCCCTTTTGTTGTGTTAACACGTACCCAAGCGCACGATAGTGTAATAAATACTACCCTGGCCTCTTGAAAAATACTTTTAAAGTAGCGACATCTAGTAGAGAACTAAATTCAATATATGCGAATCAGTTCAATGCGTTCGATCAGATTCACTAGTAGTTTAGGATAATGTCGATAGATGGCATCAATCTAAAAGGTTCATCAAATTGACAAGAGATGGCACTCGCAGTAAAATATAATTTCAAATGTTAAAGGCACAATTTAGGTGTTTATATACGCATTTTATGTTTGAAATAATTTCTTTTATTTATAATTAAATAATTTTCTTTTATTTATAAACTGGTTTAGGCTATGTGTAGAAAAAATAATTTAAATAAATAATGTTTCGAGAATATTCTAATTGCGACAGAAGCGACGCCTGGTGTTGAGTAGCTAAGCTAAGATATGTTTACTATTTAGGGATCCGTTTAAGGGTGGAATATAAAAACCTTTAAATAATAAGTAATCATTTTAAATTATCTGAGAACAACAACATTATTGGTCGCAGTGGACTACTATTGGACTTGGTTTTCTCTTTTGGAGAAAATAATGGGTTAGGAATATATGCGTTACCAGTAAATCTAAGTCATATACAAAACCATCGGTGTCTCGCATGAATAAAAGAAGAAGATAAAGAATACACTACTAAGTCTGTCTGTTCAGCATATTCGCCAATCAACTTTAAATATTATATCATTGAATATTAGTTGAACGTAAAATAACCTACTAAAATATCAGTGATAAATGGGAAACACTCATACTAGAACAATCTTGATATTAACAAAGTCTGAGTTTATTGAAGAAAGCTAGATTCTATAATCTTCATAATATATCAATTTAACGTTACGACGATATTTGAAAAAAAGGTTTAAATAATTTTATTCTGTACGGAACCCACAATCAAATAAATCTAATATGGATCGAAGATCGAATAATCGAGATCGTTCCAGTTCGTTAGCTCCACCTGGTGTCGAGTAGCGAAATAAACGATTGTGCCTCAAATGGAGCTGGATTATTCTAGATTTAGACTTTTCGAGAAAATTGTATCTGGATCTTCCGTTTTGAGGGATATATAAGGCCTGGTATGTTGGCGAAAGGGGAAGTCTGATTTTAATCAGTGAAGTATGCAGATCTAAGAAGAAAAGTAGTGAAAGTGGAAGAAAAGGAGGAGAGCAGTGTGAAAGTCCTGACCCTGAGGTGCTGCTGGATTGGTGTCACACCACTTCATGTGGAAGATGGATTTTGTCCCGTGGTCGCTGCGCCTCTGCCCTGGAAAGTGGCTGCTGTGTGTTAGAGTGTGGAGATACATGTTTGGAGCTGTGTTCGTGTGTCTTCTGTGGATATCAGCTGACTGCGAGTTGAGTGGATGACCTTGGAGTGCTGTGGGCTGGCCTACTATCTACCCAAACCCAGATAAGTGTAGTTTTGCCATCCTAATTCTTGTTAGATTGATAGTAAGAAAACATTACAAATTAGATACAAAATTATTTCCAAGCGGTTAGGTTTTGCTAATGATTTATAATATTTAGTAGGGGTTAGGTAGGAAATCCTTTTACTGATTCCATCCTATCTCTATTTATCTACTACACCATATAAGTATCAGATTGGACTAGTTATTTCCTAAGTTTTGTCTGTACTTTGCTTCAACAGAAACTATTTATCATGGAAAACCTTTTGTTGCTAAGGCGACTATGGAATTTATTTATATGTTCCTGTGTTCTACAAATAATTGGAATATGTCCAGCAGTGAAACAACATCATTTATACTTACCAATAATTTGATTTGCTTTGCAAACAAATTACTTGTATCTCAGTATTGAGAATGGCGATGTCCATCAGTGGATTAAATATCTACTTATAAAGAAACCTTATGTCGCTAAGGCGACTATGGAATTTATTCCTATGTTCCTGTGTTTCATACATAATGGGAATTTGTCCAGCAGTGAAACAACATTATTTATACTTACCAATAATTTGATTTGCTTTGCAATCAAATTACTTACATCTCAATAATGAGAATGGCAGTGTCCATCAGTGGATTAAATATCTACTTATAAATCGTACTTGCTATTTTATAGTAGTACTTTCATCAGATTATATGGTGGGTAGATAATATACTCCCATCCTAATATCCTACCCTGAAATGGGTTCAGATGTTTAATTTTATTACATCTACATACTTTGTTCGAGAAACCTATCATGACTGGCAGAATGATGCCAATGTGGATCTGTGAATACAGAATAATTACCTAAAGACAAATGATTGTCATCAGATGTCATGTGACAGCTTCTATCTTCCAGCATCAAACCATACTATACTTTTGCGTTCAATATTTCTGTACCAGCATTATGATCTAAGACCAATTATTTGACCACAGGCGGTTATTATGAGATTCATTTTTGCAATAGCCTTTCTATACTATATGGGATTTGCTGATAGCATTCCCAAACACTCATCTGGCTCGCGATATGAAGCTCATACTATTAAAGGGTCTAGCATAAACTGCATTCCCTAACTAACCTCCGTATGGATCATATTAATTGTAGACAAATGTCTTGTGCAGATTATATCTGAACGTTGGTCTAAGGACCACTACTGAAATATTACCAAAGATACTAGTTGGAATCATGTCATTTGACTGATAACCTAACTTATCATACTTACTTCATCAACCAGACACAGTGGTGTCAGTTCGGCTAGTCATGAGATTGGCTATACTTATACAAATATTAAATATGTTGTTCAATGAACATCTGAATCTATTAGATTCCTAAATACTTCTCCGTGGTGTCTAGTACATCACAGCACCTGTCTGTTGGTGCGATCTGTTCAACCCTGGGTGTCAAAACCCACTATCCAGTTCAGGGAGAACCGAATTAACACAGAATTCAGTTGTGATGTCTGCTCTTTTGGTCGGGTTTGCACAATTGATATTTGTGCAAGGACGACTAGGGGAAAATGGATATCAATTCTGAATATCTGTAAAGGGGTGAGGGTTCTACTTCTCAGGGGCGGAGAGGGGGCCCCGTGAGGCTCATATACCTTTCCCGATACCATTCCAGCCTTTACTCATGTCAGGAAATCCATGTACCTTCTTAAAGAACTGTTTGGGTTACTTATTTTCTACATTAAACACAACGTAATGGGTCCTACCAACTAACTAGACGATCATGCTAATAATTTACATCACAAGCCATTTATTTATATTGTTTTGGGACATTGTTTGAGGTCTGATACTCGTTCAAGGGTTAGAACTTGAACAAGCCCCATCTTCCATTCGATAACGCATAGGCGCCCTTAGTGGGGTTCGTTACATTTGGTGCCGTTGACCGTAGGATACAAAAATCCTAGGGTCTTGAGAACGGATGGGAGGTCACAAACATGGATTTCTTGAGTATTTGGTTGGACGGTGTCGGGCGGTAACAGAGAGTCACGGGTTCCACTTTCTAACACATTTATACACTGTAAAGTTATGGGGGCGATTATTTTCATTTAGTTAGGCATCAGTAATATAATAATCTAGCCGAATTCAGCTCTTTTCCAATGATTTTTCTTGTTGATCTTTGTTGTGTTGTATGCGTTCATAAGATAAGTGCTATTGCGCCCTACAGAAACGTCAAATTAGAACCAGTTCTAGTTTATCTTTTAATAACCTTAGGTTTTAAAATAAGCATTTCTCGTACTATATTAACAATCATTTTGATTATTTTATGCTAAATTTTATGTTATTTCAATTTTATTTCATGATAAAATAATACAAATAATATCACTGCGGATATTAGAATGCTACGTTTTGAACGCACCTCGTACTTTGACAGATAGTAGGGATGCGCAAGTATGAATGGGTTGAAAATCGATAATCGATGTTAAGTAGGTTGGTATTTTGTTCTCGATTGTTATGTAGATGGCACTAAATATATGCAGTGGCGCTCCTTTGCACAAAAATCCATACCACTTTATACATTAGTCATTTAATTTTGTGTTTATTGAATTGATCTAAACATTAATTTTTAATATGGTGGCGGGATGGTATGTTTGTTGCGTGGCGGATCAGACTAACAGTATTGATTAATTACGAGCACAACGCGATACGGAACGGAACTTGTGATAGATTTATACCTGTTTGATTTTTCTGATTGGTTGGTATTACGTCAAGTTTTAGTTCAGCAATACGCCGTTTGCATTAAAATTAAGGTATCGACTCGGAACTAATAACAGAAAGCTTTAATTTTAATATTATAGGAAAAAACGGTAAAATATTGATAATTTTTTTAATTAAATCATCTTTTTATTGATTTCGTGGTAGGTTTTGTCAATGTTTTATATCTGAAAATTAACAAATTATTACTAAACTTTTATTCCGTTATCGAATAAATATCGACTATTAATCAGTGATGCACAGCACTAGAATGACATCGATAGCGGCGTGTTTGAATCGAATGAATGAAAATAAATTTGTTATTTTCACATGTTTTCGTATGAAATAGGTTTAAAAACTTATTTTCAAGTAATTTATTTAGTGGTTAGTAATGTTTAATTTAGGATTTGTGCCAAATAAAGTGTTGAAGTCCAAGTTTTCGGGTGAAAACATGTGTTCATGTTTTGATTGTGTTAAAAGTGTGTATTCGGTGGTTTTTATAACTTTTCAGTATAAAAGGATTGATCTTTCGAATATTACGCATCATCTAAAAGATTCAGGTAACATTTAAGCTCTGTTTTAAAGTAGATAAGTTGGCTAAATTTACTAAGAAACGTTGCTTGGTTCAAACTTTAAAAGTGGTGGTTTGCCCACTTTAAAATATAAAAGGTATTGTATTTAGACCAAGAATCAGGTTAAACAGTTATCTGGTATCAATGTTGATTACAAAAGTAGTTATTGTTACTCCTAAATTCTCTTAGAATCTTAAATTTGGGCTTGATTCAAGTGTTTATCAATACCTTTAAATTAGATCAATGTTTTTTCATCATATTATATCCATCCATACACGATTGATTTAAAGATAAAGTAACTATTACCTTAAGTGTGTTATTTTTGTTCGGCTTTGGTCAAATCATTACATTACTCTGTATTACTTTTGCAATGATGATACTATATGGCATGATTTGTTACGCACAATGGCAAGTTATTCTAACTTTGTTCATCATTGTACAAGGTGATGCTGCATGCAAGAACACTAAAGGAAATGCGTAGAGATACGTATTTCTGAACATTTACCTTTTACAGACTGTACATATTCAAAGGCCGGAGTGGTCTATCACATACTACAAATGACACGATTTGACCGAGGCTGGGTTTCATTTTTATTAAACTTTAAATAACCATCATGTTATGGATGCGAATAGGGCTACTTAAGGAAATTATTTTTACTAGCATTATAATCTTATGTTTATAAAAAGATCTTAACTACCTTGTTAGGGTCTGTTTAAGTCAAATCAAATCACCACTCTGGGTTATTATTTGTACATAGTCGGCTGGAGGATGTTCTAGTTGTTGGAGCAACGAGGATATTTTCTGCTGGCTCGCTATTGATGATAGCTTTGCAAGCATCTATTCAAAGGGAGACCACGAGCGTGACCTCCTTACACGGCCCTTCTACAGACTTACAAGAGATTGCAATATGTTTCAAACACTTTGTGTTGGTAAACATATCTGCAATCAATAACACACTACAAAAAAAAAAACATTTGGATTTGATTTAAACATTTTAATTTTAAATTCATATAATTTTAGTTATAAGCTGCAGTAAAATTAATTTGTTTATCATTATCAATACTATTCATCCATGTTTTGAACATTTATTGTTTTAATGAATCAGGCCAAATTTTGGATTCATAAATTTTTCAATATTCAATTCACCATCAGGCATCACCATCTAAAATTATTTCTTATCTAAATACAACCTGAATAAAACTAATTTAGTGATATTTAAAATAATAAAAAAAATAATAGTGATAACCAAGTAAAATACAAGACGTAGTAGGTATAGACTCATTAACAGTAGGATGTATGTTTAGGTAAATAAATTTCATTTTCTTTTACAACATAGGGTGTAGGTATTAGACACATAACATAACAAAACTAGGGTTGAAAGATATTATGGAAGTTTGAAGTATATGGCAGGGATATTCTTATGGACGCATATAAATTTTATGTTTAAAAATGTTAAGGTATTTATAAACCTAATTGTTGTTCACTATTTTTACAGGTTCTTAAACCGTGTGACCTCACCAGTTTTTGGATTAGGGTTACAGTTTCAACTGGATTCTATTTTAACACTTGTTAGTTTAACCTGTAGTGTGCTAGTCATTGTATGTAGTTGTAGTGTGGGTTATGTGAGTTGGGAATAGGGAAGTATATTCAATTTTTGAATGTGCAGGGAGTTATTTGAATGTGGTTTGGGTGTGTGAAGTGGAATGGAAAAGTGTGATGGTAGTGTGCCTCTGTTGTGCTTGTTCAGCAGTGGGACATTGTGGCTGTTTTAGTAGTATTAGACATTCTAGCTGTTTGTAGCAGAATAGCCATTCTTGGAGGATACTTTTATTTCTAGACTTAAAGATTGTGGGGGCAAGAATCTTTAAAATTTGAAAAAAATATTAACAACCTTGTCTAAGAGTTTAGTAGTCTGGGGGCGAAGTTTCATCTACACAATTATATAGTGTGCCTGAGCTAAATGTAATTTTAGGATATCAATTTGAATATCATGGCGTAAATTTAAAATGTTCTGTTCAATTTGTGTGTGTCATGAATTATTTCATATGATTGGAATGTAAACTTTGTTTTCTGGAACTCTGACTAGTTGACTAAATTTTGAGGTTTCACCTTTTTGTATATTCTAAACTTTGTCTCCATCCATGCTTGATATAGTTTTGTTCTTTTCTGAAATTCATGTTAGTATTATTATGTCTTTGCATAAAAGGTTCAGGATCAAATCATTTCACAACACTCTGTATTTACTTCTGCAGTGATCTGACTGTGGGGCAGGTTGTTAGCACAATATCAATCTGTGCTACGTTATATCTCTGTTCGAGGTATTTCTGCAAGCATAATACTAACAAAGTACCTTTACAGACATCACAAATTTGGTCAATTTGGCCGATACATACTACATATTTCACGATTTGATCAGAACCATTTCTCTTACATAACTTTTGCTGACTTTATCATGTCATGGATGTGAGTAGGGCAAGTATTTGATTAACTTATCTTAATTAACATAATCCATTCTGATTGAGGTCTTAACTACCTTGGGTTAAGATCTGATTTAAGCCAAATCATTCACTACTCTGACGTTACTGTGGCAGATAATTGGTGAAGGGTCGGCTTGTTGGTTCAGCATCAAGTCTAACTTTCTGCTGATTCGCTGCTTATGGTCGCGCTGCAGGCAAATGATACTAAAGGGGTGGTGCAGAGATGTACTGTCCTGAACATGTACCTCTTACAGACTCAACACGGAGGTTGCAATAGGTTGCTGATACTTAGTGTCGGTCAAACTATCTGCAACACAACCTACACACAGACTACATATAGATTTGGTTTAAACACTTAGATTCAATTCTTTTCATTATTATTATAAAAATATATATATATATTTCATTATTTAAACAACGTTTGCATAAACAATTTGAAATGAACAGTCAGGGTATGCAGAAAAAATTAATACACTCCTTATAAGGTTTCTCTTGACACATGCAGGTTGAATGGAATAACTGATCAAGTCTCTTGTTTGTATTTGGCGCAGTTTAAATTTTGGCGTAATAGACGAATTCATCTAGTAAGCGTATTATACAGCAACATTTGGCGTAATAAATGTAAGTGCTTTAGGAAAAGGCGTAGGCAAATTTTCTTAACTTTGCTTTAATTTTGTTGTATTTGGCGTAACTTGCATATTTGCAGAAGTATTCAACATGTTAATTTTCAATTGCATTTGGCGTATATGATTCATTGCGTGTACTAACAGGTTATCAAGACTTTTCATAACACTAGCGTAAAATGCTCTTGGCGTTGTAGGTCAGGATAGTAACATTTGGTTCAGGCATACTCAGGACGGAATTTATTAGATGATTGAAATGTCCAGATCTGTGGGGGCGGTTATTGGAAAAATAAATAAACTTAAAAATCATGGGGGCGACTCGAATTGGTTTTCATAAATGTTTTAACGATTAGAGGATTTTAAAGTTTTGGGGGCGGGAAATTAAATTGGAAATTGTTTAAAATTTTTCTTCGATTTAATAACAAAATCTCATAAAAATTTGGGGGCGAATTGTAATAAATACTACCCTGGCCTCTTGAAAAATACTTTTAAAGTAGCGACATCTAGTAGAGAACTAAATTCAATATATGCGAATCAGTTCAATGCGTTCGATCAGATTCACTAGTAGTTTAGGATAATGTCGATAGATGGCATCAATCTAAAAGGTTCATCAAATTGACAAGAGATGGCACTCGCAGTAAAATATAATTTCAAATGTTAAAGGCACAATTTAGGTGTTTATATACGCATTTTATGTTTGAAATAATTTCTTTTATTTATAATTAAATAATTTTCTTTTATTTATAAACTGGTTTAGGCTATGTGTAGAAAAAATAATTTAAATAAATAATGTTTCGAGAATATTCTAATTGCGACAGAAGCGACGCCTGGTGTTGAGTAGCTAAGCTAAGATATGTTTACTATTTAGGGATCCGTTTAAGGGTGGAATATAAAAACCTTTAAATAATAAGTAATCATTTTAAATTATCTGAGAACAACAACATTATTGGTCGCAGTGGACTACTATTGGACTTGGTTTTCTCTTTTGGAGAAAATAATGGGTTAGGAATATATGCGTTACCAGTAAATCTAAGTCATATACAAAACCATCGGTGTCTCGCATGAATAAAAGAAGAAGATAAAGAATACACTACTAAGTCTGTCTGTTCAGCATATTCGCCAATCAACTTTAAATATTATATCATTGAATATTAGTTGAACGTAAAATAACCTACTAAAATATCAGTGATAAATGGGAAACACTCATACTAGAACAATCTTGATATTAACAAAGTCTGAGTTTATTGAAGAAAGCTAGATTCTATAATCTTCATAATATATCAATTTAACGTTACGACGATATTTGAAAAAAAGGTTTAAATAATTTTATTCTGTACGGAACCCACAATCAAATAAATCTAATATGGATCGAAGATCGAATAATCGAGATCGTTCCAGTTCGTTAGCTCCACCTGGTGTCGAGTAGCGAAATAAACGATTGTGCCTCAAATGGAGCTGGATTATTCTAGATTTAGACTTTTCGAGAAAATTGTATCTGGATCTTCCGTTTTGAGGGATATATAAGGCCTGGTATGTTGGCGAAAGGGGAAGTCTGATTTTAATCAGTGAAGTATGCAGATCTAAGAAGAAAAGTAGTGAAAGTGGAAGAAAAGGAGGAGAGCAGTGTGAAAGTCCTGACCCTGAGGTGCTGCTGGATTGGTGTCACACCACTTCATGTGGAAGATGGATTTTGTCCCGTGGTCGCTGCGCCTCTGCCCTGGAAAGTGGCTGCTGTGTGTTAGAGTGTGGAGATACATGTTTGGAGCTGTGTTCGTGTGTCTTCTGTGGATATCAGCTGACTGCGAGTTGAGTGGATGACCTTGGAGTGCTGTGGGCTGGCCTACTATCTACCCAAACCCAGATAAGTGTAGTTTTGCCATCCTAATTCTTGTTAGATTGATAGTAAGAAAACATTACAAATTAGATACAAAATTATTTCCAAGCGGTTAGGTTTTGCTAATGATTTATAATATTTAGTAGGGGTTAGGTAGGAAATCCTTTTACTGATTCCATCCTATCTCTATTTATCTACTACACCATATAAGTATCAGATTGGACTAGTTATTTCCTAAGTTTTGTCTGTACTTTGCTTCAACAGAAACTATTTATCATGGAAAACCTTTTGTTGCTAAGGCGACTATGGAATTTATTTATATGTTCCTGTGTTCTACAAATAATTGGAATATGTCCAGCAGTGAAACAACATCATTTATACTTACCAATAATTTGATTTGCTTTGCAAACAAATTACTTGTATCTCAGTATTGAGAATGGCGATGTCCATCAGTGGATTAAATATCTACTTATAAAGAAACCTTATGTCGCTAAGGCGACTATGGAATTTATTCCTATGTTCCTGTGTTTCATACATAATGGGAATTTGTCCAGCAGTGAAACAACATTATTTATACTTACCAATAATTTGATTTGCTTTGCAATCAAATTACTTACATCTCAATAATGAGAATGGCAGTGTCCATCAGTGGATTAAATATCTACTTATAAATCGTACTTGCTATTTTATAGTAGTACTTTCATCAGATTATATGGTGGGTAGATAATATACTCCCATCCTAATATCCTACCCTGAAATGGGTTCAGATGTTTAATTTTATTACATCTACATACTTTGTTCGAGAAACCTATCATGACTGGCAGAATGATGCCAATGTGGATCTGTGAATACAGAATAATTACCTAAAGACAAATGATTGTCATCAGATGTCATGTGACAGCTTCTATCTTCCAGCATCAAACCATACTATACTTTTGCGTTCAATATTTCTGTACCAGCATTATGATCTAAGACCAATTATTTGACCACAGGCGGTTATTATGAGATTCATTTTTGCAATAGCCTTTCTATACTATATGGGATTTGCTGATAGCATTCCCAAACACTCATCTGGCTCGCGATATGAAGCTCATACTATTAAAGGGTCTAGCATAAACTGCATTCCCTAACTAACCTCCGTATGGATCATATTAATTGTAGACAAATGTCTTGTGCAGATTATATCTGAACGTTGGTCTAAGGACCACTACTGAAATATTACCAAAGATACTAGTTGGAATCATGTCATTTGACTGATAACCTAACTTATCATACTTACTTCATCAACCAGACACAGTGGTGTCAGTTCGGCTAGTCATGAGATTGGCTATACTTATACAAATATTAAATATGTTGTTCAATGAACATCTGAATCTATTAGATTCCTAAATACTTCTCCGTGGTGTCTAGTACATCACAGCACCTGTCTGTTGGTGCGATCTGTTCAACCCTGGGTGTCAAAACCCACTATCCAGTTCAGGGAGAACCGAATTAACACAGAATTCAGTTGTGATGTCTGCTCTTTTGGTCGGGTTTGCACAATTGATATTTGTGCAAGGACGACTAGGGGAAAATGGATATCAATTCTGAATATCTGTAAAGGGGTGAGGGTTCTACTTCTCAGGGGCGGAGAGGGGGCCCCGTGAGGCTCATATACCTTTCCCGATACCATTCCAGCCTTTACTCATGTCAGGAAATCCATGTACCTTCTTAAAGAACTGTTTGGGTTACTTATTTTCTACATTAAACACAACGTAATGGGTCCTACCAACTAACTAGACGATCATGCTAATAATTTACATCACAAGCCATTTATTTATATTGTTTTGGGACATTGTTTGAGGTCTGATACTCGTTCAAGGGTTAGAACTTGAACAAGCCCCATCTTCCATTCGATAACGCATAGGCGCCCTTAGTGGGGTTCGTTACAATAGTAAGTGACGTGGCAACGCGGCTGTCACGATCACGACACGTCATTGGTTAATAAGTTACCGACAAAGGCAAAGTAGACCCACTGCCGATTAGACCCAGTGGGCATGGCACAAAAAAAATAGACAAGAGCTGAACGCTTGTTTATAATATAGCTCAATTAAAAACAATTCGGAAGCTTTTCTATTTGACAGCTCTCCACCTTCTTTATAATTTCAAACGGCGTTTTGTTGTTTAAGTCACCAAATACATTTCATCTATTTACTTCCAGTTCAACTTCTACAGCCACAATAGTCCACTGCTGGACACGGGCCTCCCCCAATTGGGGGGTATTTGCCATACTCACCACGCTTGACATTACCTTACAAAGACACTTTTTTTAACTAAGCTCAGCGCCATCTATCTATCAACACTCAAGTATTAATTATTTTGTATCGTGTTACCTATTTGTAATTAAGTTTATTAATAATAATAAAGAATTATCTTATCTTAATTATCTTAAGTTTATCTACAAAATTTCCCATTGGACCCAATGGGTCTAATCAGCAGTGGGTCTAACATGTGAACAACTCCAAAGGCAACTTAAGTTATTATACAAAACAGCATCATTTGTATGTGCGTTTCGTAATCACACTCATCACGCTTTTGTGGTTACCGCGGCTCATTACATTTTACCACGGGAAAAGTAATTATGTTTTGTTGGTGAGAAATAAGCTTAGAATAGCATCACCCAATTTCTTTCCCCTGGATGTCGTAAAAGGCGAGGGTTGCATGTGTATTGCAATTTTAGGCGATGTGTTAACAACCTGTCATCATGGTGATACACAATTTTTTGTATAACCGTCAATTCTTTTGTCAGACATGGCGTAAATGACATTACGCTCTGTCTACACCGCAAGGGATATAGGCGTGATATATGTATGTATGACAAATAAGTGAACAATGTTGAATCTTGACACTTACACAGTATTATAAGTAGCACACCAACCTACCCATTTTATGGATCAACTTATACTGTATTTCTCTTATAAATTGTATGAAACACCAGTTTAGGTTAGTCTCTTAGAAGTAGATTTTGATTTTGTCTTCTCGAAAATAAGTATTTATTAAAAAAACACTGGCCAGTTTCAGCATTGGCTATTACTACAAATGTCATTAGCGAAAAAGAAAAAAATAGGCATTCGAAAAAGGAACTCCAGATGTGCCGCCAAATGGGAAATATTAGTACAATTGGCTGCGGAAGTGAGGCAAAGGAAGCGTGAACATAATGCCAGATGGGAGAAAAGTATTGCCTCTACGTGCAACTTGGCTGTATGAGGTTAAATACTTCGCCAGATGTTGGGGGTATTGTTTATGATTGTGAGCAATCTTTTGTTTGAGCGCGCATTTGCTTAAGCTTGAGACTATAGTCAGAAAATATTTTTTTACTTGTAGTCATTTGCGGGCGTAAAATGCCAGTGTCAAGTAAAAGAGCACCATGTTAATTATTGTTAACCATTTTATCTAGATTATTAACTTAATAACCATCTACTTTGCAAGGTACAAGACATACATACGCTTATATTCCTTGCGGGGTAGGTATAGCGTAAACAGCCGTAAAAAACTAACATTTACGCCACGTCCCACGTCTGACAAACATTTGAGGGTCATTCAGAAAATGGTGTATCGCTATTGTCAGCCCATCGCCTAAATTTGCAAAACCCACCCTCGAGCCTTCGAATCCCTTAGTCGCTCCTTACGTTACGACACCCACAGGAAAGAAATGGATTGATGCTATTCTAAGCCGGCATCACACGGCGAATCATACTAAAGTATCATACTAAATTTAGGCAGCATGCAAGGTGTTGCGACAGCTGGATGTCAAAATGACAACGAAAAAAAAAGGTATCTGTGAGACTGTGAGCCGGGCAGATGGCACGCGCCTCGGGACGTATTCTGCTAATCTGACACGACGCCATTTTCTAGTGCAGTGTGTTTATGTGTATTTAATTTATAAATTACTCGAGGGTGACATGTGTATTGCATTTTTAGGCGATGGGCTGACAACCTGTCACTATGGTGTTACACAATTTTCTGAAACAGCCCTTTTGTCAGACGTGGCGATAACGACCGTATTTTTACCATTTCAGCTCATGTTGTTTATTTGAACTGTATTAACAGATTTGTGTAATATTATGTGATGCGAAATAATTATATAGGGTGAAATTTTACTAGTGACCGATAGCGAAATCTCAAGACGGGCTGGTGATTAGGAACAACTTTCCCCAATGAACATAGGTCGAAATATGAAAATAAATTTGGTCTTCTCATACAAAATTGCCGATCAGCTGATTCGCTGATCAGCTATGGAAACTTAAAAATCAGATTCGCACCAGTAGTCCATATGGACGCAGTTTCATACCAACTGTAGTAAGGCAGATTACCTTACCCGATGAGCTGAATAGAAAGCGAAACAGTTGCCGACTTAATTTGCAAATATACTTTTCGTCTTTGTATTCCTTTACCAGTTCAGCGTAAAAACTGAACTAAACTACATAAAGTTTAGCGATTACCCCGCTCGGGTACAAGAAGCTTATCGTAGAGGACGAAACTCATACACGAGTTGTCGTAAGACACTCATGAGACCGATGCCTCGCAGTGCAGCACCAGTAGTCCATATGGACGCAGTTTCGTATGTTCCTATATTTGTACATCCTATATTTGTATTTGTCGGAACTACGGCAACAGTAGAATCGTGTCCAGATCGTTTAAGGACGAAACAGCAACTGCCCGAGTGCCCGTGTCAATTAAAATTACTTCCATTAAGCTTTTAAATTATAATGTGAACAGGTGAATTTTAAATTATTCGCATTTTATCTTGAACCGACTTTGTAAAAAATACAAACATACATACATACATCACGCCTTTATCCCTTGTGGGGTAGGCAGAGCGTAAACGGCCGCAAAAACGGACATTTAAGCCAAGTCTGACAAACATTTGAGGGTCATACGGAAAATTGTGTATCGCCGTAGTGACAGGTTGTCAGCCCATCGCCTAAAATTGCAATACACACCCTCGAGTCCCTTCGTCGCCTTTTACGACACCCACGGGAAAGAAATGGGGTGATGCTATTCTAAGCCGGCATCACACGACATCTTGTAAAAAAGGAGGGAATCAATTCGCCCCGTGTCACTAAATAGTATAAAATGAAGTCGCTTCCCGTCTCCTTATGTCATTTTGTATGCTTAGATCTTTAAAAGTACGCAACGAATTTTAATGCGGTGAATTTATTATTATACTTTCCATAGTAATTTGCAGTCAGCTGATCGTGATTTTGTATGGGAGATCAAATATTTTTTGTCGTCTCCTGACATATATTCCTAGGGAAAAGTTGTTCAGTTTCATGGTCTGCATGTGCCTCATCAGTATCCGGAGGGCTGTCCCTTACACCCTGTATATAAAACCCAAACGTTACATTATCTAAATATACCTACCAACGTAAAAATGTATGTAAACAAAATTTCAAATCTTATCCTCATTTCGTTGGATATTTTTGCTTGATAGGAAAAACCAAACTTATAAATTATTAACCGAAGTAACTTATAATTATTTTCCCGTGCGATGCCGTCATAGTATAGCATCACCCCATTTCTTACCCATGGGTGTCGTAAGAGGCGACTAATGAACACGAGGGTTAGATGTGTATTGCAATTTTAGACGATAGGCTGTCAACCTCTCATTATAGAGATACATAATTTTCTGTATGACCCTCAACTCAAATGCTTGTCAGACGCGGCGTAAATGTTTGTTTTTTACAGCCGTTTACGCTCTACCTACCCCGAAACGGGCCATAGGCGTGATATGTATACATGGCTTAAAAATAATTATAATTAACTTACATGCAACTTGTTGCACTCGGATCGCAGGCATTATTCACTTAAATTAATGATTTTATTAATTATTTAACACTTTTCATCACTTGTGTTTGATTCATTCGCAATTTAAAAATCTTTTTCTAGCTACCCTTATTTATTTTTATTTTGTAAGGTTACCATTGTAAAAAATATTACAAAAATATTCATTCCGTTCCAAGTTTCAACTGACAACGTATTCAATTAAATTTTAAAACCTAAAACATTTATGAAAATCGAAAATTAAACAAAAACATTCCACGGAAAGTCCGTTGCGAACCGTTAACGCAAACATCCGCCGAGACTCACCCAATCCGATTTTCTTTTTGATTTTCTTCAGCACCTTCATTTTGGAGCCCTTCTTGTCCTTGACGGGCGTCGTCTCTGGTTCGAGGGCCATCGGTGGCAGCACCAGCGTCGCCGGCGCCCCGTGAGACGCCCTGGGGCACGCCGGACAGTGGCACGCGCCCCTGGACGCCCTCACGCTCACACAATTGTTTACTCCCATCATTGATGCGTTTGTATACGAAACTGTCATTTATTATTCCTTGATAAACAAGTCCTTTATTTCATGTTCTAAATTGTGCTATTAATTAGACACACCAATTTCACAACAACAAATTCATAACACCGTAGCACAGTTTTTTTTTTTTTTGTATTTAGAATACCGCGTTCGCGAGAAACCGGATATTTTCGCGCGTGGAGACGTCCACTCCCGCCGGCGGTTGGACACGGAGTGACGGCGACGGTGCGTGCGTCTATATCGTAGGGGAGACGGGCAGATGCGCGCGCAGTTGAGAATTGGAACTTGCTACTATTATTCTGTGCCTGCCGATTCCCGTAACCGGTAACAAAGGGCAGCAATTTGTTGAATGTTTCATCCAGCTCTTCTCGATCACGTAAGACCTAGGTTTTCAACTTTTACTCCTTAGAAATAGGGTTCACCATTATACGAGAAACTTTTGGACATCTGTCCTGAATATGAATTCTTTGTTGTACATATTAATACAAGAACTTTAAATTAGTTATAAGGGCGAGCTTATTCCTATAAAAAATCTCTTCCAGACAATCCAATGGAGATGAAAGAAGAGAAAAAGCGAGAACATAAAAATAAATTATGTACTTACGTGTAGTGTACGTATACTATGGAGGTAACAAACTAAACTACAAAAGTATGTATTATGTTTTTCAGAACTGTTTGAAAACTATCTTGCTGTGTGATGCCGGCTAAGAATAGCATCGCCCCAATTCTTTCCTGTAGGAGTCGTAAGAGGCGACTAAGGGACTCGAGGTCGAGGGTGTGTATTGCAATTTTAGGCGATGGGCTGACAACCTGTCACTATGGCGATACACAATTTTCCGAATGACCCTCAAATATTGGTCAGACGTGGCGCAAATGGCCGTTTTTTTGCGGACGTTTACGCTCTGCCTACCCCGCAAGGGACAATAGGCGTGATATGTGTATGTATGTATGTATGAAACGTTATATACTTACCTACTTCTTATGTTTGCGTGGGACAACGAGTAGGCGAATGATACGATGAATTTATGTACCTACTTAGTCCTTAATAGTATAATATTAGTTATCTATATAAAGAATAAACTTATTCAAATATGGAGTAGGTCAAATACGTCAAGATAAATCGATAAGATACGATTTGATGAATGATTTTATGATAAAAGATAATTTTATGTCGCCGCGTGATGCCGGCTTAGAATAGCATCACCCCATTTATTTCCCGTGGGTGTTGTAAGAGCCGACTGAGGAACTCGAGGGATTCATGTGCATTACATACTAGATTAACACCCAGAGGTTTCACCCGCAGCCACCATTTTCCCGTGGTAATAGTTGTTTTCCCGCGGTAAAAAGTAGCCTATGTGTAATTCCAGGTTATACTCTACCTGAGTTCCAAATATCATCCAAACCGGTCAAGCCGTTTGAGCGTGAAGAGGTAACAAACATACATACACACACAAAACTCTCAGATCTATAATATTAGTACGGATTGACGGCCGATGTGGCGCAGTGGTAGTGCGACTGCCTGCGACTCAAAGATTCCGAGTTTGATTCTCGGTGGGACATTCACAAAGTTGATATTTATCACTTTGTGAATTCGTTCCCAGTCTGGTTAGGACATTGCAGGGTGAACCACCTGATTGTCCGAAAAGAAATGGTTCCGTGCTTCGGAGGGCACGTTGAGCCGTCGGTCCCAACTTAGACAGCAGTCGTTACACATCCATGTCAGAGGCCTACTACTAGTAGTAGGAGGTTGAAAAACTCTGACACCAGGGTTCATCATGGCGTCCGACGACTCGGTGTCCCACACGAAAAAGAAAGAAGAATACGGATTAGGATGACAACCTGTTATTACAGTTGAAATGTGTTACGTCCATACAGGCGGGGGGTCAAATTTTTTTATATAGGTATTGCGTTACGTAATATATGGAAGTCGTAATAAGAGGCGACTACGGAACTCGAGGGTGTGTATTGCAATTTTGGGCGATGGGCTGACAACCTGTCACTTTAGCAATACACAATTTTCCGAATGACCCTCAAATATTTGTCAGACGTGGCGTAAATGTCCGTATTTTGCGGCTGTTTACGCTCTGCCTACCCCGCAAGGGATTATAGGCGTCATATGATGATATGATACGTAATTTGTGGACGTCGGGTATGTACATGAATACCAAATTTTAAAACACTTCCCGTGTTAGGTATACATTACATACACATATCACGCCTATAATCCCTTGCGGGGCAGAGCATAAATGGCCTCATAAAACGGACATTTACGCCACGTCTGACAAATATTTGAGGGTCACCCGGAAAATTGTATATCGCCATAGTGACAGGACAGGTTGTCAGCCCATCGCCTAAAACTGCAATACACGCCCTCGAGTCCCTTAGTCGCCTCTTACGACTCCCACGGGCAAGAAATGGGGTGATGCTATTCTAAGCCGGTATCACACGGCATGTTAGGTATACGTTTTTTTAAAAGACGGTTAGGTACGTAATTAGTAAATTCGTTTTATTTTAACATCCTTTTTAACATGATATGATAGCGTAAGTTAGTTAACATCTATCTTATTAATTAAGATTTAAAAGGAAGCTCTTAACCTCAACTTGACATCAGACTCAATTAAATAATTAACCGTCTGAACGAATTAACTGCAGTTAAGGATTATGTGTCATGTGGGTGCTGGCATACAATAGCATCACCCTATTTCTACCTGTGGGTGTCGTAAAAAGCGACAAAAATTTACCCCACGTCTGACAAACATTATGAAATATATTATTATTATTATTATTTTATTTTATTATATATTTATTTCTGAAAGTATTTATATATTTTTCGTCAAAATATATTTAGTATAAGTATTTGCATGTAGATTCATTTTATTGGTATTTATTCATTCTTCTTCTTCTAGCGTGTCGATAGCAAATATTGTGTAGTCTGGTGGTGAATTATATGAGCTTGGACCAGTAAGTGGCAACGCGGATGGCCTCGTCGGAAGCATTCCACAGGTCCTCCAACGTGCAGGTGTCAGGGCATTTATTCATTTAAGTATGTAATTGTGCACGTCCAATCCGCCTGTCTTGTAGAGATCTCACTTTCTGTAGGTCAGCTGGAAGAAATTTCTTAGTAGAAATAAGTTGTTCTGTTGTGTCGTCATTATTATGTATCTTGTAATGTTTCTTGTGTGCAATAAATGGTTAATAATAATAACATTTTGAGGGTCATTCAGAAAATTGTGTACGTAGGTATCGCTAGTTAAAGGTTGTCAGATCATCGCCTTAAATTGCAATACACATGCAACCCTTGTGCCCCTTACTCGCTTCTTATGACTCCCACGGGAAAGAAATGTGGTGATGCTATTCTAAGCCGGCATCACACGGCAATTCCATGCAGTGTAAACAAAGCAGTTGTGTTATTGTGTCCAAATGTACAAAATTAGACCTATGCGGAAACTCCCTTTGTTACAGAATATGAGTCAAGGGAGTTTATGACTCATCGTAGTACTCAAACAATAGTGAGTTTATTTTTTACTATATTTCCGCCCAGCGGTACACCGGCTGCCACTCATTTTCCCGTGGTAATAGTTGTTTTCGCGCGGTAAAAAGTGGTCTATGTGTTATTCCGGGTTAAACTATACCTGTGCGCCAAATTTCATTCAAATCGGTCAAGCCGTTTGAGCGTGAAGAGGTAACAAACATACATACACACACAAACTCTCAGATTTACATATGTGCCTAGGGGAAAGTTGTTCAGTTTCATGGGCTGGTTCAGCACATGCAATTTTTTTTACACCCAAATTCACCTTAGTATAAAAACCAATTTAAGTTGATCCCTTTAAGGGGTAGGCTGAGGTGCTTGCTGACAGTACAACAGTTCGATACAGGATTTGCCGTGTGATGCCGGCTAAGTATAGCATCACCCCATTTCTTTCCCGTGGGTGTCGTAAGAGGCGACTAAGGGACTCGAGGGTGCGTGTATTGCAGTTAAAAGCGATGGGCTGACAACCTGTCGCTATAGTGATACACAGTTATCTGATTGACCCTCAAACTTTTGTCAGACGTGGTGTAACTATCCGTTTTACGGCTGTTAACGCTTTCCCTACCCTGTAAGGGATATAGGCGTGTTATATGTATGTATGTATTATAGAGACAGGTTGTGAGAATGTCGACTAAAATTAAAATACATCCATGAAATTTTTGAAAACTTGCAAAATTTTCAAGCGCGGGCAGGATTTGAACCTGCGACTTTCGCATTACTAGTGGCGGGCAAGGAATGAGCTGCGGTAGCCCAGATGGAAGAGGCGTCGCCACTAGTAATGCGAAAGTCGCAGGTTCAAATCCTGCCCGCGCTTGCAAATTTTGCAAGTTTTCTAAAATTGTATACCTAACACGGGAAATGTTTTAAAATTTGGTATTCAACACCCATGAAACCCTCGAGTCCCACGGTTTGAACAATAACTTTTAGTTAGTGGCCCTCAAGAGAATCGACTACCGAGCTCTCGTCCATACAAAAAGAGAAAACGTTTTCCTACCCCTAAATGTAATCCGATCTCAATGATTTTTTAGAATGTTGTTGACACAGTAAAAAACTAGGTTTATAGTTTTTCCTTTTTTCGAATTTTGCAATTGATTGAAAATTATAGGCGTCTAAAAGTCACTTTTTTAATGACAAAATCTTCCTTGAAGTAAAACGTTTGTATTTTAAAAACAAAGTAGTTTTCAGAAAAAATAAAAAGCTATAAACCTAGAATATAATATGCTGAAAGGATGGACACCAAAATCAAAACTATTGGTTGTGATTTAGTATGTGGGAAACGTTTTCTCCCGAGACGCAAATTTCACCTTAAAAATACCTACAGTCAGTCGCGAGCGGCAACGCTCTCTATCGCACTATCGGGGGTCGGGGGGTGAAGTAATGTTTCACGTATTATAGAGATGTTAACGAAAAAGTCGATAGTAGAGATGAGAAAGGAATCGATATCCCTTAATACCAATTTCTGTTTCTAGATGTAAGGAGAAGATAAATTTCGCTCCTACTTACATACATATTACAATAGGTTATCGGACTGCTCCAGAAAGATGGTATAGTACTTTACGATGCAAGTTTGGTAAATTGAAAATTACGATCAAGGCAAAGTAATCAACAACTACCAATTTTAGTGTACTAATTATTAACTTATTTTTCAATCGAGCTTGTAAATGTTAGTAATAGTAAACGAGTGTTTAACGTGATGACCCCTTTCTGCTGGCAGAATGCGTGGTTCTAAAGTTACATAATTCTTAAAACGGAAAAGTTGAAAATTTAATAAATATTTTTAAAAAACTGATTCCCGACAACGGGAAAATTCGAAACAATGAAAACGTTTTATGAGTTTTGATTATTTATTTATTTATTATTATTATGTCTTAAACTTCTTAACAGATTTCGATGAAACTTGAATTGTTCCCTAATTGTTGTTATAGTATATAGATTACAAAATGTTCAAAATATGTGTATACCTACCTACTTAGTGAGGTGTAGCTACGTAAACAAAATACAAAACCAAACATTATTCTTTCTCTTGAAGTGAAATTTCTTCTTGCGGACAAATAAACGTATTTGTTTCTTTTTGCCCCTTCTAAAAGTATTTTCCTAATTTTCCTCCATTTTTTTATATCAAGGATGGGTTTGCTCTTGACTCTAGTCTAGACAGAGACAGAGTCTAAGATGGAGCGAGCTCACCCAGAAGAAGCCTGTTCACTCTTACTTTGAAGAGATTAGGGTTGTATGCGTTGGAAACACAGACGCAGGTAGTGTGTTCCACGCTTTAGCAGTGCGCATTATAAATGATGACTCGAAACGCTTAGTCCGAATTGGTGGAATGGCAACCAGGAATGGATGGTATCCGGCGGTGCGTCTGGATGTCCGAGGGTAGAAGGGAGCTGGTGGAACAAGGTCGTGAAGCTCTTGAGCACACTCTCCAAAGTACAATCTGTAAAAAACCGACAAACAGACTTGTGCTTTGTAAAGAGTTAAAAGCTGTCCAGGCGTAAAGTATTGCTTCACTCTATTCAGGATGCCCAGCTTCTTAGCCGCCGTTTGAGCTTTGTACTCGATGGTCGCGCCGAAGTTTAGATTTGATGTCAACTCCATGCTTAGAAGCTCAAGCCTGTCAGTGACAGGGACAGATGTACTCCGAAAAATAAGTGTCCAGTCGAAAGGATTCTTTTTTGCAGTGAAAAGACACGCCTGTGTTTTGGTGGCGTTGAATGAGACCAGATTGTCGTCGCCCCATTGGGAGACAAGGCTTAAGGTCAGATCTGTTCGCTCTACCATGGCCTTTCTTAACGAACGTATTTCATCCCCACTGGTTTTTTTACCTTGCAAGTATCTCTCTGAAACGGTACTATCATCTGCGTATCCAACAATACCATGCTGAAGAAGGTCATTGATGTGCAGCAGGAAAAGAGTTGCAGAGAGAACAGACCCCTGAGGAACTCCGGCCTCAATGGCCGTAAGGTCAGAGGAGCAGCCGTCAACGACTACTTTGATGGGCCGTTCACTAAGGAAGTCCGAAATCCAAGTACAAAAATCAGCTGGGATGCCATAAGCAGGAAGCTTGCTGAGCAGACTTGCATGCCAGACTCTGTTAAAGGCCTTCGAGATATCGAGTGAAACGGCAAGTGCTTCGCCGTGTTACTCGATAGCTTCGCCCCAGCAGTGTGTGACATACACAAGAAGATCACCAGTAGACCGCCCCCGGCGAAAGCTATATTGACGGTCACTGAGATCATTGTCTTCAAGGTATGTCAGCAACTTACTGTTGAGTACCCTCTCCATTATCTTGCATAGGATGGAGGTGATGGAAATTGGGCGGTAATGGGCAGGGTCAGCACGGTCGCCCTTTTTGGGAATTGGTTGCACATTAGCAAGCTTCCAGGCCCCTGGCACCGTTCTTTCTTTAAGAGAGAGGCGGAACAAGCGTGTCAGCACAGGAGACAGTTCAGGCGCACATAGTCATAGCCATTATCGTGTGACTATTAATAAATCGGAACCTGCAATAATTATAAAATAATGTTATACCTACATTAGGTACATACCTATTCAGTTTTAGATATGAGACCACGAATCCGAAAAAAAATTTGGTACTTGAAAACATTATAGTTAGTTGTAATGTGATAGATAATTATAGCAGCAAATGCAGTAGTTTTGTAGTCTAATCAAAGTCAAAAATCATAATATTTCGTAAATATCAACCTACCTACTACCTAGGTACAGTCTATTATGATTAAGCTACACAGGGGTACTCCAAACAAATCGAAATATTTTTATATCCAGTAAAAATATTAAAAATCTAAAAAAAAGACTGGTACAAAATAACTTCCTCTACAAGAATGTTTTATTGGGAATTATTATATTTCAATTCGTTTTAAGAATCCCCATGTAACTTATTAATTTTCTGTGTGTAGGTACTTACTTTTTTCAAGCTAAATCATCAAAAAATATTTAGTTTATACACATTACATAACATAGGTAGTAAAATACTTACTTGGATTTATCAAAATAATCCTCAATTTAGTTTCGGTTACGCCATAATGATCTATCTAAGAAAACAAAATAGCACCCCGCGTTGCGCAGTCGTCGTCGCTGCGCTCGCAGGGCTGGTGGCAGCGTTTGTCTGTGTGCGTGAGGTTCTGTGTATGTGTTGTGCGCACTACGCGGGGACTTCAGCGCGCGAGCGACAGAATGAGTTTTCTTAAATACCTATTTTTTTGAAATGGCGAAGGTATTCCTCCCTCTTAAGGCTTGTACTTCGACGGAAGGAACGAAATTCAAATGAAATTCGAAAGTCATGTCAAAGAGTATATTAAAGAGGTGTCACCATTTCATATAATGTTAGTCTAACTGGTACTGATACAATACTTGACGACTAATGGTAGTGCGACTGCCTGCGGCGCTAAGGTTCCGGGTTCGATTCTCGGTGGACTACTCACAAAGTTGATATTATAACTTGGAAGGAATATTAACCTACATTATATCATAAGGACCATATTTTGGAATAAGCTGAACCATTCGCCAAGACTTAGCTGAACGCATAGTATCCATATTAATTATGAACTGTATAAACTGTACTGTATGTTTGTTTGTTATTCTTCCACTTTCAGTACATGAAAAGAATTGGTCTAAAAATAAGGGCTTAATCAGTTCACAAAACACTTATCTTCATAACATCTCAAATCATATTTACAACTTTTTAGTTTTACGTTATTTCAGAAGAAGCAAAGTCATTAAACTAAATAAAGCCAACTTATTAGTTCAGGTTTAAAAATGCAAGTGGTCAGTATCATGTTACGCACTTTGCGCGAACATATTTTTGTTTCGTTTTTGTCCATCCTGGTATTGTACATTTTTTTGAGAACTTCGACATAAAGACACTTTTTTTGGATATTTCTTTGTCATTTTCGTCATTGCGTGCACCTGAAGCGCAACTAATACTGTTAAATTTCAATTTCAATTTTAAACGTTTATTGCATAAATCAGTATACATAGATGTAAGTTCAAAATATAAATAGCAAAAACCAATTAGCGACGGCCATTATATATTCGAGTATGATATTATGATATGATAATATATAAAATAGCGGTCGCATTCTCGCACCGTTCATTAGTTTTTGAACAATATTTGTTGACCATCAGACAAACACAGAGCCGCATGAGTTAAAAATTTCATACCTTCGAACACCTTTTACAATCTTTTTCCTTTAATCACCGACACCAGTTGAATTGCTTCATAGTTAAAAATTATCATACATTTTGGTGGTATCTATTAAAGTAACTAAGAAAAATTAAAATCGGAGGTGCTTCTAATTGTTTGTTTGACTAAGGTTTTTAATCCATTCCTATCTGGATAATCCTATAATTTTTGGTCTTGAAATTGGTATTTTTAGAAAAGGGATTTATAGCCCTATACAATGTTTGGTATATTTCGGTGTTAACAACGAACCAGGGTGACCACAACCTTTAATATAATGATACCCTCGACCTTCCCGAAATGATAAGTACCTACCTGGAAATTAATTTTAACATTAGTATTGGCATTTTGTTCGGTGACACTCTAGGACTTTCCAGCTAGGTATAAGTCTAGAACCTTTCAACCCAGTGTTACCCTAGCATGAACATCTTGACCCAGTGCCACTCTAGAACCTTTCTACCCCATAACACTAAAAACCTTCCGAATCAATTGATCCCACTCTTGAACTGAAATCTGACAAAAATCTTTTACTACATAAATAATACTTTTGTATACTAGGTACGCAAGTTTTAAGAGATATGGGCGTGATATGTGTATGTATGTATGTACGTAAGTACATGTACATAATTATTTTTCTCAAACATGTTAGGAAATGTGTTCATTTCTTTCAAAAAAAGAAACCGCGAAGTTTCACATTGTTTGTCACGTCTCAGATCACGCCAGCAAAGTTGTATGGAAATCCTTTGCTGGTGTCAATTAAGATAAATTCGTTATACGCTAAACCCACATAATTTGATTTCAAAATTATCTCGATGACTCTCATAGAAACGGAACGTAATTTTGTATGAAACAGGTAACTAAAGACGAGGCTGTATGATGTGAAGACCCTTGCCTGTCCAGAATTAAAATACCACTAGTAGGCCTCCGACATGGTTGTGTTACGACCGCCGTCTAAGTAATCATAGACAGCAACCGGGACTGACGGCTTAACGTGCCCTCCGAAGCACGGAACCATTTCTTTTCGGACAATCAGTTGGTTCACCCTGCAATGTCCTAACCAGACCGGGAACAAATTCACAAAGTGATAAATATAAACTTTGTGAGTGTCCCACCGAGAATCGAACCCGGAACCTTTGCGTCGCAGGCAGTCGCACTACCACTGCGCCACATCGGCCGTCCACAACAACAATGTACTAATACTTGCTTTCTTATAATTTGTCCTAAAACTGTGGTTGGTGGTGACCGTATGCGCAGCGCTCCATATATACATTTAAAAATTTCCGCCGCGGTTAAAAAACTGCTTTTGTGCCGCCGTGTCGCCGTCTAGTGTTGCATATAAATCGAACCTTACTACTTCATACTAATCTGCACTAACAACCACGTCATCCTATTATTTGATCGTAAAAATATTTTTAATACCTACGTCTAATCGGTTCATATTTTGCGTTTCGTTCGATGTACCAATCAACGTAGTATTGACATTGGCAAAATTATCCATAGCGGATAGAATGCCGTTGTTGTAGATAGTTGATATATTTTACGGCAAAATTCTAGCTACAATAATTTTTCACGGTCAAAATATCGAACAAATGTACAGTGTGTCGCGTCTGCATCATATTCCGTTTATCTATGATCAATTCCACGTCAGTTTTGACAGCAGAGGAAACACATCAAAACAAAAACCTTTTACTCCCAAGGAAAGCAGCCGGAAACAGTAAGTGTTTTGCTAAATTTCTTAATAACTAAGTTGTTTTGTCAAAAAATAGCCGCCCGGGCGGGTTCAACGTGAAATTGCCATTAATAATCATACTAAGATCAATACAGTTCGATTAGCACTGGCGGAAGAAATCTCTTACGCCACGCTTCATCACTGAAAAATAGAGGTAACTTCAAATTTTAATTTCTCCGTTATTAAATATAAAATGAGATTTTGCGCTGCCCTGGCTTATTCCTCATATCTTGAAGAATAAAAAACAAAATTTTGTTGACAGTGATGTTCCTTAGAATATGAAATGCATTCTCGTAGCTCGTTTTCACCTCACTTCATGGAAGTAGGCCCGTTAAGTCAACGACCCCGAAACAGAAACTGTTGACATTTCTCAAAGTTTAATCCCGGGCAGATGCGGAGGCGTAAGAGTGCGCGTGAAAAAAACCGGCGCACGCACGCTCCACGCGCAAGGTGCGCGCGAGCATCTGTCAATTGGCAATGTGGTGCTCTCTGCGTTGCCAAGGGTAGCGGCGCGCGTAGCGGGGCAAGCAGAGCGTTTGCGGCGTCTTACACATACATACATACCATATCATCATTGGCCTCACACGTCTGTGACAGACGATTTAATCAGTGTCTGAGGCAAGACTTTTCATGGCTGTATAAGCCGATACGGGAGCGGCATAGTTTTCCGCACGCTCTACAAGTGAAGGTGGAATTTGAGACTGGCACATGCATGTTTAGATGACGTTTTTGCCTTTTGTTAGCGAGACCAGAAAACCAGGCATTATCGTGTGTTTTACGCCCATCAAACACACGCTTACGCCATTCGTCCCTATCCTCAGCAAGATAGGATAGGGACATACCATACATACATACATAAATCACGGGCGTCTTACACATACATACACATATCACGCCTATAATCCATTGCGGGGTAGGCGGAGCGTTAACGGCCGTAAAACGGATATAAACGCCACGTATGACAAATATTTGCGGGTCATTCAGAATATTGTGTATCGCCATAGCGACAGGTTGTCAACCCAACGCCTAAAATTGCATTACACACCCTCGAGTCCCTTCGTCGCCTCTTACGACTCCTAACGGAAAGAAATGGGATGATGCTATTCTAAGCCGGCATTACACGGCAAAGTTAGTAAGTCCCAACACTTTAGTGCACATTCAAAACACAAATAAATTCAAGTTTTAAATGCGGAAAAGCGGCCTTATTGCTAAAAGCGATCTCTACCAGACAACCGTTGATTAATTTTTTTTCAAAATGATTGGCTGTTTCTCTCTAGCGCAGCGCGACTCAATGTGACCATCTTTTCAAGTACAAAGGCCTTAAGGTGAAATGGGTTTAGAAATCAACTGCGCAAGGTACGATGGTGTTTGGAATTTTGAATCCCATTTCTTGAAATCTCTAAATTATGAGACGATATTTTTCTTACAAATTCTTCAAGATATATTCTACATTACTACGTTTTGTAGGTTACATCTTGGATTTATCTTCCATAGTTATGGGGCTCAAAACACGATATATTGAAGTTGCCTCTATTTTGCGTTTTAGGTCTGTTTTTAATACTAAAAACCTGAACGATTTGATTGTTATCCATTATTTCATATTTAATTTTGTGTCCTATTCTTCCCCATTAAGATAAGATAAGATAATTCTTTATTTAAAAACTTAATTTCAAATAGGTACACTTATATGAAATAGTTATAGGGCTTGATCATTGCCTAAACTAAGAATGAGAATTCCTGTATATTAGGTAAATGAAATAGAATATAAATAAACTTAAATTAACTATACAATATTTAAATCTATAACTCATTATTACATATTAGTGCAAATTTAAATAATCATCATGCATACAATTAGTGTACGAACATGTCCTAATTAATTAATTAAATGAGTTATGGATCTGTGTCGTAACACAACCATTTCAGACGCTACTAGTAGTAGGCGGTCGAAAAACTCTTGACACCAGGTTTCATCGGGTCGTTGGACGACACGGTGTACCACACGAAAAAAAAACTACCCTAGGTGACTAACATGATGACATGACAACAGCCTGTCAAAGTCTTTGTCCCAGACATATGTTGTTTAGAAAGGTGAGCGTTTTTTTTTTCAACCACAATTTTAATTGATAGTTTCGAAAGTTCAACTTAGAAAGGGCAGCAAAGGTGCGTAAGTGACGCCGCGTGCCGGCGAACGAGTTTTTTTTTATAGTTGGAGAGACGGCAGCGTAAAATGGTTTACATACATATCATACCCGGTATCCCTTGCGGGCAGTAAACGGACATTTACGCCACGTCTGACATATATTTGAGGGTCATTCGGAAAATTGTGTATCGCTATGGTGACAGGTTGTCAGCCCATCGCCTAAAATTGCTATACACACTAATAGCCTCTTACGACTCCCACGGGAAAGAAAAAACGTTAGTTAATTAAACTACATCCGTTGTAACATTATAAATCTGAGAGTTTGTGAGTAATGTTTGTTACCTCTTCACGCTCAAACGGCTTGACCGATTTGGATGAAATTTGGAACACAGGTAGAGTATAACCTGGAGTAACACATAGTCTACTTTTTACCGCAGGAAAACAATTATTACCACGGGAAAATGAGTGGCAACGGGTGAACCGACTGCCGGTGGCTGGGCGGTAATCTAGTACAAAAGAATACCTCTACTAATGCTAGTCTTAAGATAAGATAAGATAAGAATACTTTATTTGCACACAAAAGGAAACAACATGAATATATACAGCTAAAGTAGAACTTAATTAGCGTATAATTAGGCGACCTTATTGCTAACAGGCAATCTCTCCCAGACAACATAGGTACAGGAAATTGTATATTGAGCAGCTGGAGCAGTGCATAATCGTATTTGCATAGGACTATACGTTAACTAATTACTACGAACGAATTGTCTTAGTAGTAGTCTAACTTTTTTATTTCTTTGTCGAATCGCAAACCTCCTCGCATCGCCAGGTCTTAGTCCATTAAGGCATGTGTATGAAAAATGCGTGTGTTCAGTTTATTATTACACCAACTATTATAATGTAACTGTACATCTGTTATATCCACGGTTTTGAACAATAGTCAAGATGGTTTACGTAAAGCTGCTAAATGACTTCCGGAGTTTTTAATTTGGCACTTCTGAGTAGTTCTGAGTGTTTTTTTGGCATGATTTGTGACAAGCATACGGTTTGCCTGATGGTTTGTGGGTACCCTGTGGTACCGTTAGGAGGCGGTAGCACGTGTGACAGCCAATCTTTTGTATATACATACACACATCACGCCTTTATCCCTTGCGGAGTAGGCAGAGCGTTAACGGCCTGTAAAATACGGTCTGACAAACATTTGAGCGATATTCAGAAAATTGTGTATCGCCATAGTCTTCTTCTTTTCGTGTGGGACACCGAGTCGTCCACGACCCGATGAACCCTGGTGTCAGAGTTTTTCAACCACCTACTCCTACTATTAGTAGAAGGCCACTGACATGGTTGTGTAACGACTGCCGTCTAAGTAATCATTACACAGCTTAACGTGCCCTCCGAAGCACGTAACTACATTTCTTTTCTGACAATCAGGTGGTTCAGCCCACAATGGCCTAACCAGACCGGGAACAAATACACAAAGTGATAAATATCAACTATTGTGAGTGTTCCACCGGGAATCGAATCAGGCACCTTTGCGTCACAAGCAGTCGCACTACCACTGCGCCACATCAACCGTCAATATATCGCCATAGTGACAGGTTGTCAGCCACGCGGCAACCTAATAAAGGATCAATTCCGAAGTCATTAAACGACTAGTCAATTATATCAACAGCACGATAGACCTTTGTGCTCATAAATTAGACCCACATTCCATTAAGGTCGCCCTGCGCTCGCCTACCCGACACCTGTTGCTGTTGCTAACCATTTAACTAGCAGCTCAGCTCGTACTGGTTTATAGAGCAACAGTCTCTGCTGCCAGCGTAACTTGAGCTGTACGCGCTGTTCATCAGTCCTATTTCAGGTGGGGCGTTTTTGAAATCTCATTCTGACAGCTGTCAAATTCATGCCAATACGCACAAGGTCCATTTTCCTATGTTGATATTTCTTTTAGTATGGTTATTTCATATTACAGTCGGTCCATTAAAAAAAAAACATTTTGCCATCTGTCAAATATATGCTACCTAATGAAATTTATTATTATTTTGACAATTTAATGTATAAATTATTCATTTAGAGACATCATGTATTGTTTGTTTGAAATGTATATTTTTTATAGTGAGTAAGGACGAACTTAATTTCTGTTTTAGTACCTGTTTTAAGAATAAAGATACCTATGATGAGTATGATGATAATACGCACAAGATCTATTTTTCATTGTTGACATATCTCCTTGTATGGATTTGACAGGTGTCACAAAGGGATTTCAGGAGTGGCCAGACTGTATGCCCGGTTTAGTTAATCTATTTAGAAGGTAAGTTTTTAAATAATTTGCAGCGTAAGCCTTTTTTCAAATCTTAACTGATATAAGTAATCTATTAAACCAGAATCATGAGTCGTGTGAAATAAGGGACAAAAATTATTCAGGGAATGGCCAGCAGCGTTCCCTGTGAATGCAACAGCTTGCACTGCCATCCGCTAGCCAAGCGTGGCGAGTATAACTAAGCGCTTCCAGTCATAATTTATAATGCGCACTGCTAAAGAGTGGAACTCATTACCTGCGTCTGTGTTTCCAAACGCATACAACCCTAATCTCTTCAAAGTAAGAGTGAACAGGCTTCTTCTGGGTGAGCTCGCTCCATCTTAGACTCTTTCTCTGTCCTATGACCTAGACTAGAGTCAAGAGCAAACCCATCATTAATAAAATTAAAAAAAAGGTATGGCAACAGCCCCCCAATAGGGGGACGCCCATGTCACACCTCGGACACTGGCGCTCAAATGTATGAAACAAACGCGTTGCTACGCACACAGTCTAAGCTCGCGTAGGTGAACGCGGACCATGCTTGTGTGTGTGAGACAACACGTCAGGGTTGCCGCCATTTTGCGTTCGCGAATCGGGAATGCAATGTGCGGCAGTATGAAATGACCTTCGTCGTCGCGTCCTTGCTAGCCGGTGTCTGAGCGCCCTCCGAGCGCGGGTGGGCGGCGCTTGTAGGGGGAGGCAGGGAGTGACCATACTGTACGCTAGTACTATTCATTATACTGTGCCCATGTCTAGCGGTAGACTGTTGTGGCTGTTAATGCTCTTAGTGGTCCACATAATTTAAAGGTCACCACACACACCGTGTGATGTCGGCTTAGAATAGCATCACCCCATTTCTTCCCCGTAGGTGTCGTAAGAGGCGACTAAGGGACCCGGGCAATTTTAGGCGGTGGGCTGACAACCTGTCACAATGGCGATACAAAGTTTTCCGTACGACTCTCAAATGTTTGTCAGGCGTGGCGTAAATGTTTTGTACGACCCGTTACGCTCTGCCTACCCCGCAAGCGCGTGATATATGTATACACTTGTTCGCCATTCACCTGACTGGCCACCCCACTGGCTTGATGTTATTTATAAGCTAGTTGCTAGCCAATTACTTACTCCGAAGCGCGGAACCATCTTTCTTGTGGTTCAGCCTGCAATGTCCTAGTTAGTCCTCCCTACCATTAAAGCGTATACCTCCCTACCATTAAAGCGTATACCTCCCTACCATTAAAGCGTATACCTCCCTACCATTAAAGCGTATACCTCCCTACCATTAAAGCGTATATGAAAGAAGCGTCCCGTCGCTTCTTCGATAATGCTCCCCATCATAAAAACCCCTTGATAGTTGCCGCGTCCAACTACTTCCCCCATCCAACCTCGCGTTTTAAACACCGTCCGAGACACATCCTTACGGAAGAAGATGATGAAATCACAGTAGCCACTGCTGCAGCCATTGCGAGTAGATCACACTCCACAAGCTCCTCAAGCAACCGACGCCCCCGCCGGCGGGGGCGCGGAGGTCCCTCATTTGCTCCCCACTTTGGGAACTACCGGCACGTGCCGGGTAGATTCAGTCCAATACGTTCTCCCCAGAACAACTCGTAAGCCCAATCGCGCCCCAAGGGCGCGATTGAGCTGGTTGTTTGAACAACCACAAGCTTTTCCGGGTGAGCTCCTGCTCCCCACCATACAGTCAGGTGTAGATTGAAAGCCCCGGGGCTAAAAATCGTAGGGTCCATTATAAAAAAAAAAAAAAAAAAATGTCCTAGTTAGTTAGGCAAGCTTACAAAACTGTCATCAAATCCAGAACATTAAATTTCTATCAAGACTTTTTTATATTTTTAATAGATAGTTTATCGCATCATAAATAAAAAACAAGTAAGTACTTTTTATTGTATTTTGTTTCATAATCGGAGATTTTAAATTTTTAAAAGTGCCTTTGTTTAGCTCCAACAACAAAGCTGCTGAAAACAAAATTCATATGACGTTTATTAGAAAAAGCAGATGACAGATGAATGAATGAAGTTTTCTCCGCAGATCGTTTTCTCATTGGTTGATTTGGCAGATTGTGCACGTGTTTGTCATAGTTTTTTTTAATGGCTATTGTTTTTTTTTTACTTTGTGTTTTCTGGACAGGGGAAGGTCCAAGACCATGCTGCGTAAATTTGTTTTCTTTTTCTACTATAAGCAAAGGATATTTTCAGGGTAATCCTAACTTTGGAAGATTTCACATATTTTCAAAATTCAGAAACGATTACATTTTAAATTACGAAAATATGTGTATTTTATTAAGCATCCCAAAAACTCTAAACGATGTGTATTTTTTTTTAGAGTCTAACGTAAAATGAAATGTTGTGGATTGGGACATTACCTGAACGCCATTTGTAAAAGCGAGAATAATTTCAAAATTCGAACGCAGAAGCCTTCGCGCTCATTGGTCGGCTGGCAGCCGCCACGCGCCGTCGCGTGCCCATGCCCAGATGGCTGGTTTCTTTTTGCGTTTTTTCTCCTTAAGGCGAGTGTAGCCGTGAACGGCCTCGACAGTGGCGCCACTTCACAAGAAAAGTTTCTCTTTATACAAATAATCTATCGGAATGTCCGTAGCCCAAGTTTTTAGTATTATTTGGTATTATCCTTAAGTTAAATAAGAACCTGCAAACACAATGAAATATTCGCTGTAATAAAAGTTATGGCAAAAAGTTCCTAAGAACGGCCACTGTTGGTTTTATTTCACATAACTTTAATTACAGCGCATATTTGAGTTTGTAGGTTCAAATTTTACTTAAGCATTTTGCGTACCTAGTAGTATTCGCCTCAATTCGGGATATAAATTCTCTTAACTTACCTTAAATTGGTGCTGTCACTTTCCATCAAATAGGTTTAGAAAAAAATAAGAGATATCTTAGTCATGTCATGTCTTACAATTATAATATAACATACATACACACATACACATATCACGCCTATAATCCCTTGCGGGGTAGGCAGAGCGTAAACGGCAGCAAAAAACTGACATTTACACCAAGTCTGACAAATATTTGAAGGTTATTCGGAAAATTGTGTATCGCCATAGTGACAGGTTGTCAGCTCATCGCCTAAAATTGCAATACGCACCCTCGAGTCCCTTAGTCGCCTCTTACGACTCCCATGGGAAAGAGATGGGGTGATGCTATTCTAAGCCGGCATCACACGGCGCTGTAGTGATGACTCCTAATAATGGCACGTTAAGCCATCCCAGTTGCTCTCTATAAGATAACATTCGTAACTTAAAGTACCACCGTTCCAATAAGTCGTATTTGACAGCTGTCGGATTCGTGATAATACTATGGCAGTGAGTCCATTTTCCTTTGTTGGCATCTCTTTTAGTATGGAGATGACAGCTGTCTAAAACGACTTATTGGAACGGCGGAACTTTAGACGGCTATCGTACAGGACTTAAGAATATTACATACAACATCAGCCTATTGCAGTCCACTGCTGGACGTAGGGCTCCCCCAGGGTACGCCATAGGCACAAAGTAAGTATTGGCGGCTGCTCGCCGAATACAGAGAGCTCACTTCAAGCAAACGTCAGAAACTCTCCACAATTTGACACGCCGCCGTTTACAAGGAAATCCAAACCAATCCAAACACACTTGTAGTCGAGTGTCAACCGCGTTTGGTGCGGACGTGCAAAATGGCTTCACACAAATATAAATAGGTAATAAATAGGTTTATTAGTAAACGATGTGATTTGTACTATGTTCCTATAATATTTCGTACCAACTTAAAAAAAAACTTGCTTTCATAAAAGAACAAACTAGATTAATAACCCTAATCAGTATATTTTTTTTGTGATTTGAGTTTTTACTTAAATAAAGGCTAAAAACAACTTTTCATTTTTGATGTACATACATACACATATCACGTCTATTATCTCTTGCGGGGTAGGCAGAGCGTAAACGGCTGCAAAAACGGATATTTACGCCACACCTGACAAAAATTTGAGGGTCTTTCGGAAAATTGTGTATCGCCATAGTGACAGGTTGCCAGCCCATCGCCTGAAATTGCAATACACTCCCTCAAGTCCCTTAGTTGCCTTTTACGACTCCCACGGGAAAGAAATGGGGTGATGCTATTTTAAGCCGGCATCACTCGGCACCTCATTTTTCATGTATGTTTTGTTTAATATATTACTTCGTACTTTTCAGTACATCAACCTATTATGATTACAAACCTGCGGAACCAAATTCATAGAAAAGAAGGTCAATTTGTCGATTTGTCATGTCTGTGTGTCACGTCTGTGTCACTCAGTCAGTCCGCCACCGACGGCCAGGATCACCAGGGTCACCATGCCAGCTAAAAAGATCTCAACAGCCCCAGGGTAGATATCTACCTACTCGTCACTCCCCATCTACAGTATCTACACTATAATTAATATATAATATTATAAAGAGGAAAGATTTGATTGTTTGTTTGTTTGTTTGTTTGCATCGAATAGGCTCCGAAACTACTGGCCCGATTTTAAAAATTCTTTCACCATTAGAATCCTACATTATTCCTGATGAACATATATATCTACACTAATATTATAAAGAGGAAAGATTTGATTGTTTGTTTGTTTGCATCGAATAGGCTCCGAAACTACTGGCCCGATTTTAAAAATTCTTTCACCATTAGAATCCTACATTATTCCTGATGAACATAGGCTATATTTTATACGAGAAAAAATAGGGATCCGCGTGAAAATTTCGATAATGTAACCCAACGTGTGAAAAATGTACCAAAAAAATATCTTATATCGCGTACGCTGTAAAAATTATTGACAATAGAGCAAAGTGATGTACTACAGTTTTATAGAAGACATCAATATCTATAATAATGTCCGCGATACCATATGTCTAACTATTACAGTTATGCCACAATAACTACTTTTTCATTTAAAAATGTACAAACTACGCCACATTATTCGTACCAGCGTAATGATTACATTTAATCATTACTGTATTATAGGGTGTAAGGGATAGCCCTCCGAGTACTGATAGGGTACATGCAGACCATGAAACTGAACAACTTTCCCCTAGGAAAATATTTCAGGAAACGTAAAAAAACTGACTTCCCATAGTGAATGCAGTCAGCTGATTGTGATTTTGTATGGAAGGTAATTTTTTGTTTGCATCGAATAGGCTCCGAAACTACTGGCCCGATTTTAAAAATTCTTTCACCATTAGAATCCTACATTATTCCTGATGAACATAGGCTATATTTTATACGAGAAAAAATAGGGATCCGCGTGAAAATTTCGATAATGTAACCCAACGTGTGAAAAATGTACCAAAAAAATATCTTATATCGCGTACGCTGTAAAAATTATTGACAATAGAGCAAAGTGATGTACTACAGTTTTATAGAAGACATCAATATCTATAGTAATGTCCGCGATACCATATGTCTAACTATTACAGTTATGCCACAATAACTACTTTTTCATTTAAAAATGTACAAACTACGCCACATTATTCGTACCAGCGTAATGATTACATTTAATCATTACTGTATTATAGGGTGTAAGGGATAGCCCTCCGAGTACTGATAGGGTACATGCAGACCATGAAACTGAACAACTTTCCCCTAGGAAAATATTTCAGGAAACGTAAAAAAACTGACTTCCCATAGTGAATGCAGTCAGCTGATTGTGATTTTGTATGGAAGGTAATTTTTTGTTTGCATCGAATAGGCTCCGAAACTACTGGCCCGATTTTAAAAATTCTTTCACCATTAGAATCCTACATTATTCCTGATGAACATAGGCTATATTTTATACGAGAAAAAATAGGGATCCGCGTGAAAATTTCGATAATGTAACCCAACGTGTGAAAAATGTACCAAAAAAATATCTTATATCGCGTACGCTGTAAAAATTATTGACAATAGAGCAAAGTGATGTACTACAGTTTTATAGAAGACATCAATATCTATAGTAATGTCCGCGATACCATATGTCTAACTATTACAGTTATGCCACAATAACTACTTTTTCATTTAAAAATGTACAAACTACGCCACATTATTCGTACCAGCGTAATGATTACATTTAATCATTACTGTATTATAGGGTGTAAGGGATAGCCCTCCGAGTACTGATAGGGTACATGCAGACCATGAAACTGAACAACTTTCCCCTAGGAAAATATTTCAGGAAACGTAAAAAAACTGACTTCCCATAGTGAATGCAGTCAGCTGATTGTGATTTTGTATGGAAGGTAATTTTTTTGGCGTTTCCTGACATATGATTCTAGGGGAAAGTTGTCCAGTTTTATGTTTCATGCACCCTATCAGTATTCGAAGGGCTGTCCGTTACTCGGTATAAAAAAAGACGACAAAAACATTAAATAATGCATTAAAAAAATCTACACTAAAATAATACATCCATACACATATCACGCATATTATCCCTTGCGGGGTAGGCAGAGCGTAAACGGCCGCAAAAACGGACATTTACGCCACGTCTGACATATGTTTGAGGGTCATTCGGAAATTTGTGTATCGCCATAGTGACAGGTTGACAGCCCATCGCCTAAAATTGCAATAGACACCCTCAAGTCCCTTAGTCGCCTCCTACGACTCCCACGGGAAAGAAATCGGGTGATGCTATTCTAAGCCGGCATCACACTAAAATAATTTATATAATCTACACTAATATTAGAAACATGATTTTATTTATTGTTTGTTTGAATTGAATAGGCTCCGAAACTACTAGACCGATTTAAAAAATTCTTTTACCGTTAATTGAAATTGAAATTTTTTATTCAATGTAGGATAGTATTATCACTTATTGACGTCATGAACCGTCATTTTAAAAAACTAAATTTGTATCACACAATTTTCTTTTTTTTTATTACAATTTTGTTATGACCTAATAGAAAACCGGCTCGGGCGGGATATAAAAATAAAAATCAAAGCACTGCCATGGGGCTGGCCAGGTTAATCACACGGCATGTAACTCTACGCCACCACCATCTGAAAACGATATTTGTTTCAAATTGAAGTCAAGATTTTTAGAATCCTACATTATCCCTGATGAACATAGATAGGCTATATTAAACTGTCTTATTCCCGGGGGAAATTGTTAGCAGCGGGTGAAACCGCTGGGCGGGCTGCTAGTTTCATAATAATTGTGCTACGTAGGTAGTATAAGTAATGTAAATACAGAGAGTAACAGAAAGGGTATATCAAGCCGAAAGGAGGTCAAAGTGGGGAAATAGGGAAAGTTGTTCAGTTTCATGAGCACCTTTCGGCTTATACCCTTTCTGTTACTCCCTGTACGTTTAGGTACCTCCATAATAAAATCGGTAAGAAAACTGTGGCAGCCCTTGCCGAAAGCGGAAATAATCGAAAAAAGGCCCGAGTGATTCTTCTGTACATTCTCTATTTTGTGCCATAGGGCACGATCTCCCATTTTCGTCATCCAGTCGCTACCAGCCGCCTTTTTCAAGTCATCGGTCCATCTGGCCGGAGGCCGTCCATCACTACGCTTGCCGAGGCGTGGCCTCCACTCGAGAACCCGCTTACTCCACCGTCCGTCGGTTCTACGACAGATGTGCCCAGCCCACTGCCACTTCAGTTTGCTACATTTCCAGACTATGTCCGTTACTTTGGTCTTTTTGCTGATAGTCTTATTCCGGATTTTATCCATTATAGAGATACCGAGCATAGACCTTTCCATAGCTCTCTGAGTGACATGTAGCCGGTGGGCCAGTTTTACTGTCAGGTTCCACGTCTCGGCTCCTCTATAGGTCTTGACTGATAAAAATATTAGTTGCAAATATTTTGAGGGGTGAAACAGCCCATGAAACTGAACAACTTTCCCCAAGGAACTCAGGTAAAAGTCTACTTTGTAGACGATATATACCTCTACAGGTATACATCCGTCCACAAAGTACCTACAGTTCTAAGACAAAATGTCTTTTAAAACGAATTCAACTTTTGTGCCTTAAAATAAGGACTATTATACGTTATCTCACCTTCACGAACAGGTATTTTTTTCTGCCTCCAGCTGTGTGACAGCTGTCACGAGTAACTGTAACTGGAGCATTCAAGATGAGCCGCGAATATGACCTTTATAGCGAATTGTTTTATTAATTGTTAAATAAGAACAAAGAAAACTTATGTAGGCTTGCGAAGTTTGTTTAATTGTTAAGGCAAGTGGTAGTGCGACTGCCCGCGACGCAAAGGTTCCGGGTTCGATTCCCGGTGGGGCACTTAAAAAGTTGATATTTTTCACTTTGTGAATTTATTCCTAGTCTGGTTAGGACATGGAGGCTGAATGAACCACCTGATAGTCCGGAGAGAAACATGGTTCCGTGCTTCGGAGGGCACGTTATGCCGTTGGTCCCGGTAGCTGACTATGATTACTTAGACGGCGGAAAAATAAACAAAAAGCTATAATATCTCAAATTCTGTATCCATAAAGAGATGCCGTGTGATGTCGGCTTAGAATAGCATTACCCCATTTATTTCCCGTGGGAGTCGTAAGAGGCGACTAAGGGACACGAGGGTGTGTATTGCAATGTTATGCGACGGGCTGACAACCTGTCACTATGGCGATATACATTTATCCGAATGACCCTCAAATATTAGTCAGACGTGGCGTAAATGTCCGTTTTTTGCGACCATTTACGCTCTATCTACCCCGCAAGGGATTATAGGCGTGATATGTGTGTTACATTTAATTTTAGGCGACAGGCTGACAACCTGTCACTCTTGGTAGATACACGATGTCTATGAAACGGCCCTCAAATATTTGTCAGACGTGGCGAAAGTATCACCCAAGCCGGAGACCATTCGATTTCACAAAATATGACAAAAAAAAACATCTAAAGTATAAGGAAGGTTCCATTTTTCCATTCTATTCCTGTCTTTGTCATTTGCGGTAACAATAAGCAGCAGGGTTGCTTAAGGCGAGTTAGGGGCTGTATTTTTGATTCATTCGCCGTTGTTTCAAAATGTGTCTACGTAATACATTAACAGCCACAACAGGTCCACTGCTGGACATGGGCCTCCCCCTATTGGGGGGTATTGCCTTATTAACTACGCTTGGCAAACGGATTGGCGAGCGCAGTGCAAGATGTTACAATCACAGGGTACGCTGCTACCCATTCCCTAGATGAATTCGTCCCTTAGTCACTTTTTAAGACACGGGTAGAGTTGTATTCTAAGCCGGCATCACACGCGTTTTCAAATACGTCAGATTTCTTATGCCGTTTGGGACACCAAGTCGACGAAGCACCCGATGAACCATGGTGTCAGAGTACTTGAACCTACGAGTAGGCTTCTGACATGGTAGTTTAACGACTGTCGAGAAAAGGGTGCCGCACAGTAAAAGCAGTTTTTGTTATAAATCCGAATAGAAACTCTAACGCAAATAAATAAAGGTGACATTAGCTAGAATGACAAACGGCTCTCATAGTCGCGACAAGCGAAAGGCGTTTGTCATTCAAATCAATGTCACTTTTATTACAATTACGTACGATCTGTTTTGGAATTCATATGAAAAGTGCTCTTGGTGTCGCTCGCAAAAACGTACGTTTAGTCTGCGGCAGCCCTAAGTAGTCATAGAAAGCACATGAGACAGACAACTGAGGCTTAACGTGGTGCCCTTCGAAGCACAGACGGAGCCATCTCCGGTATGTCATCCTGAATCAGTTCATGTATACATTCGTGTAGTACAAAGTGGTTTCGAGTGGTTACTCTACTTGTCGCTGTATTCTGGCGCACGAAAACAAAATAACTAATTCAAAAGTATGTCCCCGATCTTCTTGTGAGTTAACTATAGACTTTAGGGTTCCTTACAGCGAGTTTCCCGACGTTTTGGGAAAGTAGTAATTTTGGTAAAGTGGTAATTTTTGGAAATAGATATTTCGGGAAACAGTTTATGTGCCTAAAGGGTTTTATTTGTACAAAACATTTTCGAAGGCAATGAAATTTTCAAGACTGCCTTCTACCTCTGCCTTGCCGTGTGATGCCGGCTTAGAATAGCATCACCCCATTGCTTCGGGTGTCGTAAGACTAAGGGACTCGAGGGTTACACGTGTATTGCAATTTAAGGCAATGGGCTGACGAACTGCCATAATGGTGACGTAATGCGTTGGTGAATGGTTTTAGTTTGGGAGCATCTTTTGGAAGGCTAGGCAAAAGTCGTGGAGGTGTCTGTATATTGCACGGAGAATCGGTCGAGGTAAAAGGTCTGCCGTGGGTTTCAGATCTCGCTTCGGAATCGTCGTTTGAATGTTGTGGGGTAGAAATTAAAAATCATAAGTTGTTATTAATATGCATCTACAGAACACCTGAATCAGATGTGAACATATTTTTCGATAAACTTGACATCTTGTTGGATAAACTTAAAACTAAAAGGAGCAAGAAAATAGTTTTAACAGGGGATTGGAATATTGATACCATTAGTAGTAAAATTCAAATTATAAAATTAAAAACAAAGCTTACCACAATTCTTACTTCCTATAATATTGATTTACATATCCACACAGCAACGCGCGAGAAATCGTGTATCGATCACTTTGCCAGCAACATTGAAGGCGCTAAGGGTGAAAATATACCGTTATATTTGTCAGACCATAATAATGCCCAATTATTGACCGTACCAGTTGCAAAGCAGACGCCTCCAATAAAGCAATGGTTTGAAACCAAACGACAGCTGACTCGCGAAAATATCTGTAAATTTAAATACTGTTTGATAAAGTACCCGTGGCTTGAGGTCATTTCTTGTACATTGTCAGGTCGCTCTGACAATGTACAAGAAATGTTTATGATTTTCCATAAGGAGTTACAGTTATTATATAATTTATGCTTCCCGACTTTTAAGGTTAAAGTTAGAAGTACCAAAAATAAATTGAAATGGCTTTCAAAAGGATTAAGAAAATCTTGCGCCATAAAAAGAAAAATACGTATGTCATACTATAAGAATAATAAAATAACTGTTATTAAAAACCACTATAGAAGCTATAATAGAATACTAAAAAGATGCATCTGTGTTGCACAAAAGCTCATAAATAATAAGTTTATAACAAACTCTAAGAATAAATGTCTTGCAACATGGAATGTTATTAATAGCAATAATTCTCAACATATGAAAAATGTTATTGAGTGTCTTTATATTAATAATACTAGGGTAATAAAACCCGTAGAAATTGCAACTGAATTTAATGAACATTTCATCAACTCCTCAAACTCTGATTATGTAGCTAATGTAGACACAAATCTTGACTCCTTGAGCAAAAATCAAAAAAGTATGTTTTTAATTCCGACTGACGTGCAGGAAATAAAGAATATTGTAAAGTCGCTAAACAACTCAAATGCAACCGGGTATGATGAGATAAATACCAAAATCATAAAAGCGTGTGCTGATGAATTTGCTCCTATCCTAGTACATCTTATAAATTTATCGCTTGAACACGGTGTATTCCCAGATGCGTTTAAACACTCAATAGTAAAGCCACTTTATAAGAAAGGAAACAGTGACGACATAGATAACTATCGGCCTATTGCATTGATACCTGTGTTATCTAAAGTTTGGGAAAAAGTCATACATGCTAGATTGATGTCATTTGTAACAAAATTCAACATATTACGCCCAGAGCAATATGGATTCCAAAAATCTACTGCACAGGCATGCTTCTCCCTTATACAAAGGATATCAACATTCATGGACAAAAAAGTACCTGTAACTGCTATATTTTTTGACATGAGTAAAGCTTTTGATTTTGTTTGTCATAAAACGCTGCTAGCTAAATTAGATTATTATGGTATTCGTGGGAAAGCTAACGATTTGATTGCAAATTATCTTTGTGACAGAACGCAGTGTGTTGAAATAAATAATTTTAATAAGAAACAAGAATATATTGCACACAGATCAACTCATAAAAGAAACAGAGTAGGAGTACCCCAGGGGAGTATTTTGGGGCCTCTGTTATTTATTATATATATAAATGATCTCCCAAGTATCATAGAATATCCGTGCACCTTATTTGCGGACGATTTGTCTATTGTTGTTCACAAAAGACCTAGACTGGATTATGAAACTGAAATTAATGAAACTATTGAAAAAATTATTGAGTGGTTGAAATGCAATAATCTTCGCGTTAACTTAACGAAGACTACCTTTTTACAGTTTTTTAACAAAAATGGGAAGCCAGCGAAATTATCAATCGCCTACAACAATAATCTAATAGTTGAATCTTCCACTACCAAATTCCTCGGCATAACGCTCGACTCACAGCTAAAATGGAAAGATCAGGTGAACCAAGTCTGTATAAAAATAAATAAATTTGTATATGCTTTGTATCGCCTCAGCAACATTTGTGACCAAAATACAGCATTGACAGCTTACCATGGATATATCTGTTCGGCGATGAGATATGGGCTTGTGATTTGGGGAAACTGTGTAGATATAGACCGAGTTTTTATATTACAGAAGAAATGTGTGAGAGCCATGTGTGGTATTGGGCCTCTAGAGAGCTGTAAACCGTTTTTTAAATCCTTGAACATTTTAACACTACCATCTCTATATATTTTTGAAGTATGTATGTTTGTCAAAAAAAATATTCAATTGTTCGATCGAAAGCAAAGTACTTTTTCGACGAGGTATCCGAATCGCTTAGCTGGCCAAATACACAATACGACGGCTTTTGCCAGAAATTGCTATAACATGTCGATTAAATTATTTAATTTATTACCTGATGACATAAAACATTTGAAAATTGTATTTTTTAAGAAATGGTTATTTGATGTTCTTGTTACTAATTGTTTTTATGACATTGAAGAGTTTTTGACATTTAATTTTAAAATGTGGCGCCCCTCTTATTTAAATTTGACATGTTAAATAATATTTTTATCTTCTTTTTTGACATTGTAATTTGTAATGTATTCATTTTATAATTTATTTTTGTGTACATTTGCATGTTTTAATAACTATTTGAAATATTACATGTTCTTTTTCGGACCACAATGTACATATAAACGAATATTTGTATGCCGATTGTTGGCGCAACATGCTTGCTCAAAACTTTTGTTTATATCATCTTATTGTACCATGTTTGCCTACAAATAAATAAATTTGATTTTGATTTTGATTTTTTTGACATTTTTATGAGTGACTATCAAATTTTTTTCAGACGTGGCGTAAATGACCGTATTTACCTTTCACGATCCGCCTACCCCGCAATGGATATAGGCGTGATGTATGTCTGCCTTCTAGCTAAAGTTAACCCAGTGTAATATGCCACTTATGGTACCTATGTACTAAATTGACGTCAGCAAGGAAAATGGACCCTATTACTAGGGAGTTATGAAGCTGTTATATAGTGCTTTATAACTTTGACCAAACTATGAATTGACGTGCGATGCCGGCTTAGAATAGCATCACCCTTTTTTCCCGTGGGTGTCGTAAAAAGCGATTAAGGAATAAATTCATTCCAGATAATGGGCAGCCGCGTTCTCTGTAAATGTAACATGCATTGCGCTCGCCAATCCGCCTGTGAGTATGCATGTCCAGCAGTGGACTGTTGTGGCTGTTGATACATAAATACATACATATATCACGCCTATTATCCCTTGCGGGGTAGGCAGAGTGTAAACGTCCGCAAAAACGAACATATACACCACGTCTGACATATATTTGAGGGTCATTCGGAAAATTGAGTATCGCCATAGTGATAGGTTGTCAGCCGATCGCCTAAAATTGCAATACACACCCTCAAGTCCCTCAGTTGCCTCTTACAACTCCCACGGGAAAGAAGTGGGGTGATGCTATTCTAAGCCGGCATCACACGGCGGCGGTTGATGTAAAATATGAAAGGCATTTTATACCTACAGAACCCACACAAATATTCAAACTCTCGTTATTTTTTTCATGCATTGCGAAACAGCTGACAATCAGCTGTTGTGCAAGTTACCTGTCATTCTTTTATTTTTTTTCGTCGCAAACGCACGTGCATCGCCGCATAATGGACCTGCGGCCATTTGGCGAATCGCGACTGTGACAGTTACGCCTTAAAGGCGATTATCGCTTGTTTCGAAGCATTGGACAATTCTAAAGGTTCTTTGTTATTTACTTTTACGATCAGCTGATATTGTTAGTAGGTAGGTCCTAAATAATCGAGAACTCGATCATATGATGTTTCTCACGATTGTTTTTCGGTAGGCAACGGCAGACGGCCGATGTTGCGCAGTGGAAGTGCGACTGCCTGCGACGCAAAGGTTCCGGGTTCGATTCCCGGTGGGTCTCTCATTTGTGAATATGTACCCAGTCTGGTTAGGACATTGCAGGCTGAACCACCTGATTGTCCTTAAGAAAGATGGTAACGTGCTTCGGAGGTCACGTTAAGCCGTCGGCCCCGGTTGCTGTCTATGATTACTTAGACGGCGTTCGTTACACAACTATGTCAGAGGCCTACTAGTGGTAGTAGGCGGTTAAAACATTCCAACACAAGGGTTCATCGGGTAGTTTGACGACTCGGTGTCCCATATGAAAGAGAAAGCAGTAAGCAATTTAGACTGCTCATACAGGGTAGCCCAAATAGTGACGCCCAACGACAAACTACATGGCCAAAAGTACACACACATATCACGCCTATAATCCCTTGCGGGGTAGGCAGAGCGTGAACGGCCGCCAAAATTTAATTTACGCCGCGTCGGACAAATGTTTAAGGGTCATCCGGAGTGTACCGCCATAGTGACAGGTGGTCAGCCCATCGCCTAAAATTGCAATACACACCCTCGAGTCCCTTAGTCGCCTCTTACGACTCCCACGGGAAAGAAATGGGGAGAGCTATTCTAAGCTGGCATCACACGGCACGGTGAAATTTCCGTTCCCGCCTAGCGGAGCTGATCACCCGTCTGTGAGCTCGGCAGACGTCCCAACCCGAGGAAGAAGAAGATGACCCACCCAAATCTTTGTTACCTAATAAGATTGTTGCTACCAAAACAATTTATGATGCCTCTACGAGGTGCTACATGCTGGACTTGTAATAGTTTAAGATCTATGTAACCATGTGGTAATGCAAAATAAAACTTGATACTGAAACTAAACTATCTTGGTAGATGAAGCCAGCCATACCATGTGTTATTAGCATTAAGATATGCACAATTTCACCAAAGTGAGCTGCGGTAGCGCAGTCGATAGAAGTGTCAGTAGTACTTAATACTGAAAGTCTCAGGTTTGAAATTTCACTAGTGATCAATACCAAAAACTGGGGACGGGCTGGTGATAAGGAAACACTCACTCCAAGGATTGTAGCTTGAAATATCTACACTTATAATAATATTATAAAGAGGAAAGAATTGGTTTTTTTGTTTGTTTGTATGTAATCGATAAACTCCGAAACTACTAGACTGATTTCCAAAATTCTTTTACCATTAGAAAGCTACATAATTCCTGAGTAACATAGGCTACTTTTTAGTACGGGAAAATTCCTCATTCCCACGGGAAAATGGTTAGAAGCAGGAAAAGCGGGAAATATAGTGGATATGACCCAAATTAGCCAAACCGATTTAGCGATCTTCGTGAAATTTGGCACTGATATTGGTGGTATATTGAAAACGGACTTGGACTACTTTTTGTCAGCACTTGAGGATCTGGAGTAGCTGATGGAGGGCACCAGGAGCACAGCTAAACTATAAAAGATACGAAAATTGCTTCATAGCAAAAGTTGTTCAGCATGACGGGGCGCTTCTGCTGACATATGGTTATCGAGGATCTGGAGTACCTGATGCAGACCACCAGCATCCCATCTGAACTATAGGAGATACGGTTATCATAAAAGTAATTATTTGTTGTGATAGGAATTTAATGGCAATAAATTACAGAGAGCATTTATGTCAGAGTATAGGTTAAGTGGAGTACTTCCGATTTTCTAATAGTTCTTATTGGAACAGCTAAAGATATGTTTGTAATAGCAATTAAAGGGACTCACCGGGCATTGCACTTCCATTTTGGCCCATCTTCGAAGCTTCCCGCAGCCACAACCGAAGAAATTTCGACACTTAACTATAGTGTAAACAAAGTCTAGTTTACACGCCCATGGCGATAATTACAAGTAAACTCACTAATCACGTGTGAAAAATTGAACTATGAACCGTGTAGGTACATATTTACATTAAATACTAAACAAATTATGCATCTTGTTAGCGTAACAGTTTCAAGTACGATTTCTTATTGGAATCTCACTTCTTGTATGTAAAGTTTTTTGCAAAATGATGACAGGGTTCACCGAGCATATTTTCAATCAAATATTTTTTATTATTTAAACATTTATCAAAGCATTTTCCGTATGAAAATCGTGTTTTCAATGAATACTTTATTTGACAGATATATTTTTTATATTACATCCCGTCAAAGTGTGGGCTTGGATCAAACGATTATTCAGCCGTGTTAACAGTACTTTTAGTCTTAGTATCAGTTAACGCCATCTAAAACCGAGTAGAAGAACTAATATCCGGAAGTGGCCAGTCGAAGCTTCGTAGAGTGCATTGAAGTTAATTGTATCAGTAAGAGATGGCAGCACCATTTTTATATCATTTTATATTTAATCTGAAAGGTGACTGACGTGTTACTACTCAATGCAATTTTTTATGAACGATTACCAGTTAATCCAATTATTGTCTGGATTAAATCTAGTCTACATATCGCACTGGAGCGTACCTTTGGTATTAAAATACATACATAAATCACGCCTCTTTCCCGGAGGGGTAGGCAGAGACTACTTCCTTCCACTTACTACGATCCTGGCATACTTCTTTCGCCTCCTCCACATTCATCAATCTCTTCATGCATGCTCGTCGGTTTAGGGTACTCTTGACCTGACCTTTCTTTAGCACGTCCCCGATTTGATCGAGGTACGTTCGTCGAGGTCTTCCCCTTCCGAACGTTCCCATCCACACTTGCCATATACACCTGTTTCGTTAATCTTCTTTCGTTCATCCTCTCTACATGACCAAACCATTTAAGCATACCCTTTTCTACACCAGTCACTACGTCTTCTTTTATACCACAACGTTCCCTTATCACGCTATTCCTTATCCTGTCACTCAATTTTACGTCAACCATACTTCTTAACGCTCTCATTTGTACTGCATTTATTCTACTTTCATGCTTTTTCTGCCATACCCAACTTTCACTCCCATACATAAGTGTCGGAACTAACACCCCTCTATGCACAGCCAGACGAGCCTTATCAGAGACTTTCTGGCTGTTCATAAAAGCGTGCAACGCTCCATTCACCATGTTGCCGGCATTCACCCTTCTTTCGATGTCACTTTCACACTTTCCATCTGATGTGAACATGGAGCCCAAATACACAAACTCTTTCACTTGTTCCACCCTCTCTTCTTCTATCATAATTTTACACTCTGTCATATTTTCCTCTTTCTCAAAAACCATTGCTTTCGTCTTACTTACATTCACTTTCATTCCTTTCTTTTTCAAAGCCTCATTCATAATATTTACCATCTCCTGCAACCCTTCAGCCGACGACGCAAGAATAACTTGGTCGTCAGCATAGAGAAGACATTTGACGAGTAAACCATTCATTCTCAGACCACATTCACTCTCTTTCAAATCTTCCAAACAACTATCCATGAACAGATTGAACAGCCACGGTGACGCAACACATCCCTGTCTAACACCTTTCTCGATGTTAAAAAATTCAGTGTACGCCCCGTTTATCCTGACACAAGCACTGGAATCCTTATATAAGGATTTCAGTGCTCGTATCAAGATACTGCTCACCCCATGCATGGATAGTGCCGACCACAATTCATTCCTCACCACTCTGTCATAGGCCTTTTCCAAATCTACGAACGCGCAATAGACTTTCTGGTTTTTGGCCAGGAATTTTTCAGCTATGCAGCGCAAGGAAAAGACCTGATCCGTACATCCCATCCCCTTACGAAATCCTGCCTGAGCATAACATACTTTCTCATCCGTTTCTTTCATCACTAAAATTATTATTTTTTAATTACTTGGTATTAAAAGTACCTATACATTTAATAAAATATCTTCACCCTTGATGCCGTGTGATGCCGGCTTAGAATAGAATCACCCCATTTCTTTCCAGTGGGAGTCGTAAGAGCCGACTAAGCGACTTAAAGGTGTGTATTGCAATTTAAGGCGATGGGCTGACAACCTGTCAGTATGGCGATACACAATTTTCCGAATGACCCTCAAATATACAGGGTTATTTTTTATTCACCCTGGAAATTTTACAGGGTGATTCTGATTCTACTCATGATTCTGAACAACTTTTATTATGGGGTCACCTGCGAAATCACGAAAAAAAACAGCTGCTCCATAGAAAAATTCGTACCTACTCGAACGAACAAAATGTATGGAACAGCTGGTTTTTTTTTTCGCGATTTCGCAGGTGACCCCATTATAAAAGTTGTTCAGAATCATGAGTAGAATCGTCCTGTAAAATTTCCGGGGTGAATAAAAAATAACCCTGTATTATGTCAGAAGTGGCTTAAAGGCCGTTATGCTCTGCCTACCCCGCAAGGGATAATAGGCGTGATATGTGTGTGTATAATGTATATTGATGCCAATAACGAATGACACTTAGGGCATAATATTATAAGTGATCTGCGGGCATGGCTCCATCGACCGGGTTAGTAGTAAGTACCTAGTTAAACAATTAAGTTATTATTTTTCATATTTAAGATAAGTTAACATTTCACATGTTAGGGAAATCCCCTAGCAGAAACAACGTACCTAAGTAACGGCGCGCGGCGCGTCTACAATAGGGATGTTCCAACTCAGCATGGTATCGGTACATGCTATTATATTGAAATACTTGACGGCCGATGTGGCGCAGTGGTAGTGCGACTGCCTGCGACGCAAAGGTTCCAGATTCGATTCTCGGTGGGGTATTCACAAAAGTTGATGTTTATCACTTTGTGAATTTGTTCCTAGTCTGGTTAGGATACTGCAGGCTGAATCACCTGATTGTCCGAAAAGAAAGATGGTTCCGTGCTACGGAGGGCACGTAAATCCGTCGGTCCCGGTTGCTGTCTATGAGTATGTACTTAGGCGGTGGTCGTTACACAACCATGCCAGAGGCCTACTACTAGTAGAAGGCGGTTGAAAAACTCTGACACCAGGGTTCATCGGACGTTGAACGTTGGACGTTGATCGTTGGACGACTAGGTGTCCCACATGAAAAGAAGAAGAAGAATTAAAATACAACACGATATTATCCTGTTCCTAAAGCCTGTTACTATGATATACGGTAAAATAAGAGACTAAATAGGTAGCAATGTATACATATATATAAATAAATAAATATCTTGGACATTTCACACAGCGCCATAGATGGCTAGAGCCTTAAAATAAGCAAAGCGTGTACTATGGGAACTAGATAGCTGAAAGTATTTATGTAATACTTTTTTTCGTAAATAAATACGCAAAAAACACCCAGACTCAACACAAATATATAAAATGTAACTTACAAATACTTGTGCTATGTGGGGATCGAAACCACGACCCTCGTCGTAGCAGGCAGGGGTAGGTTCTAGGCTCTCAGCTAGAACGATGTTGGAATAATGACTTATTTTTTTTATAGGGCAGTTCATCACATTTCAAACAACATTTACTGTTTCAAAAAATTACAGAAACCGTTTAATTTTGGAGAATAAAAATTATGTAGAAAAATTTGCATGGGAAAAATCAGTTTCTTTTTTTTTTCTTAAAATATCCCTGTTTATTGGGTCTTAAATGACGTAGGTATTTCAGATAAAATTATTGTGTACCTAAAAAAAAAAAACGGTTCTACTATTTGTGATCTGGCGAAAAAATATTTACTGTTGTACTTGCACATAGGCACATAAAATACATATTACAAGTTCATAAAAGAAGATACTTGGGTAACATCTACCTGTTAATTAGTTGTTATTATGTTGCCGTGTGATGCCGGTTTAGAATAGCATCACCCCATTTCTTTCCCTTGGGAGTCGTAAGAGGCGACTAAGGGACTCGAGGGTGTGTATTGCAATTTTATATGAAGAAGCCCACCCAGAAGAAGCCTGTTCACTCTTACTTTGAAGAGCTAATCTCTTCAAAATTATGTCTTAAGATAGGGTTGCCTATGCGCAGTTTACTTGAAGTTTGTATTAACCGCTTGTCTGTCACGTACCGGGAGCCGGACAACAATTTTGAACCTTAACTACCCACAATAAAATTCAAAACCAATGAAATTGTTATAGTATGAAGCGACAGACGAGTGATTAATAGAAGAGATGAGGGTAGATCCTTCTTCAATTGATCTTAACCACAGCTCGTTCCTTGCCCGCCAATTTTGCAAGTGTATTTTAATGCCAGTAACGCGTGGCACGGCTCGGTACACGGTTTTGCAACTAATACCAGTCAAGGAACGAGCTGCAGTAGCCCAGATAGAAGAGGCGTCGTCACTAGTAATGACGAGAGTCGCAGGTTCAAATCCTGCCCGCGCTTGAAAATTGTGCAAAGTCATCAAAAATTTTATACCTAACACGGGAAGTGTTTTTAAATTTAGTATTCAGCCATATATATTTTTAGTGGTCTGGAAACCTTCAAAAGTGGTGCTACATGTTAGGAGGTAATTATTTAAAGATAATAATCATACATCATAGTATTAGCACAGAATATATAAAAGTTGGTATTAGGAACAAACAAGTAACACAAAACAATACAATACAATATGCTTTTATTGTACACCAAAAGAACAGAATAACTTTGATAGCTTAAAACTAAATACATTAGTGCACAGTTAGTAATCTGGTCGCATCACTAGTTTTGTTGATAGATACCTCGCCCGACGACAGGCTTTGCTTTGAGTGTTTGCAAGCGAATTCCATGCGCACGCACACACGTGAAATTCATGCACACGTACAATTTGCATCCTGTCTTGCCAGCTCATGGCTAATTTAAATGCTTTCGGAGTTTTATAAACCGACAAGGGAAGTTTTTTTTTGCACTGAGCCTTGGCCCTTTGCCTCACTGCAGCACACAATATGTGCGTTTAACATTGTGTATTTACTTCATAACCTATGTATGCCAATACTGTTTCTGTTTTGTTCTTTGTTGAATGTATGCGTGTGTTGTAATTTTATGCCATAAACGTTTTATCTATCTATCTATCTATCTATCTATCTATAAACCAAAAAGTAGGGATCGGACCCTGAATGATTTACCTGTTAATATAGTTTAAAAACCTATTGATAATTTCGTTTTTAATTAAACGGCTAGTTAAAATATTCATTTGGAAATAAACCGAAACTTTTCGATTACTCGTAAAGATGAAGAAGAATTTTTTTGTATGAACCGGTTAAAGCGACGTCCAGTGATCCGTCGATGACGCGGGCAAATGTCACATGCGATGCTACCTGTCCTTTTCCTGCACTTAATGTGGCACTCTTTCGAAGTCTGAACCGGATTTCATAAATTAACTGGTTTCCGATCCTTGACAAAAAGCGAGTGTTACAAAATTATAAAAAAAACAAGCCTAATTTTCCAATAACCACCTGAACTCTTATTTATTACCTTTTGCCAAGACTCCGAACGTCTCAGGATCTGGAGGTCCCTGGTCAGATTTTCGGGGTCTCCCTTTTCGTGTGGAACATCAAGTCATCCAACGACCCGATGAACCCTGGTGTCAAAGTTTTTCAACCACCTACTACCACTAGTAGGCCTCTGACATGGTGTGTTACGACCGCCGTCTCAGTAATCATAGACAGCAACCGGGACCGACGGCTTAACATGCCGGAGCACGGAACCAGCTGTCTTTTCGGACAGTCAGGTGGTGCAGCCTGCAATATCCTTACCAGACTGGAAACAAATTCACAAAGTGATAAATATCAACTTTGTGAGTGTCCCACCGAGAATCGAACCCGGAACCTTTGCGTCGCAGGCAGTCGCACTACCACTGCGCCACATCGGCTGTCATTCTCGGAGTGGGAATACGTAAAGTTAATTTTATCTATTATTGTCAAACTCTTGAATCTGGGTTCGGGCCGTTCATCGACTCGGTGACCCATTCGTTTGTTTTTTTTTTCAAGTACAACACCATATAGCTCCCATAATCGCACTAGGACTCATTTCTGGTGTTTTTCTGTGTGTTCGCCATGTTTGATGTTTATTTCAGAAACTGTGAGGTTAGGTTTAAGGCGAGTGTAGACGTGAACCGCCGCGACGGTGGCGTCACTTCACAAAAAAATAAAAACTTTATACAAACAATATAACAGAATGTCCTTTGCTTAGGATTTTGGTATTATTCTTAATTAAATTTAAACCTGCAAACTTAATGAAATTTTCACTGTAATATTATTAAAGTTATGGCAAAAAGTGCTCAAAACGGCCACTTTTGGTATTAATATGTATTATTTTAAGCCGGGACTAGACGGGATCATATTGTTCTATTTTAAGTTTCTTAATATACCCATAAGGTACTATAATAGTACCGTGTGATGCCGGCTTAGAATAGCATCACCCCATTTCTTTCTCATGGGAGTCGTAAGAGGCGACTAAGGGACTCGAGGGTGTGTATTGCAATTTTAGGCGATGGGCTGACGACCTGGCACTATGGCGATACACAATTTTCCGAATGACCCTCAAATATTTATTGTCAAACGTGGCGTATATGTCCGTTTTTGCGGTCGTTTAGCGGGCCTATTTTTTTGTTTGAGAGGATCAAATATATATACATATATATATTTTTTACCAGTTTTGTTTACTTAGGTAAATATTTAGTAGTCCGCCTGGTCTATTAGTCTAGTTCCGACTTGGCAGCACTGATCAAATCATTCATCATTCATTCGTTCTTTACTGGTTGGCTGTTCGGATCGGAGCGTTTTCATTTCTGTTGACTCGTCTCGTCGCGCTGGTAGGATTCCGAGCTTGACTCCAATTTGTGAAAATATTAATTTACAACCTTTACATTAGTTTACAACCTAAAATCTGTGAGTTTGTGTTGGGAGTTCCGGCTAACAGGTTAGTAGGTATAAACTTACACTAAGACTTGAATTGAATACCCAAAAGAAAGATGGAAGAGGCGTCGCCTTTAGTGCCGGCTAAAATCGCAGGTTCAAATCCTGCCTGCGTTTGAAAATTTTGCAAGTTTTCAAAAAAACTTACCTACATTTATTTAACTGTCAAGGGCAAGCGCACATCTAGCCTAATTTGACGCGTGCCGTTTTCAATAGCTTAGAGGTTAGCAGTCCTTTGCCTATTAGTACACTCGTTCAGGAAATCAAGTCTGGTTTTAATCGCAGTAAAAACCGCATGTCATGGAAAACGATCGCTGCGCGGCTGTCACAGGCTGTCGATTCCTAAATGGCTGTTTAAACCGCAACATTGTGCGGGGCGTGGACGATCTAGGGTAGCAGCGGGGAATCCCAGACCTACATTACTAACTGTTCTCACTAACATTGACATGTATAATTTCATTCAAGCTGACGTTTTAAAAAAAGTTATGACTATAATTTTTGTTTCGTTTAAACTTCTTGATATTTGCATGTATCGAGAACGATTGTTTTTGAGAATTATAGTTATTTTATTATTATATGCCCGTGTAGGGCGGATTGCATAAACATACACATATCACGCCAATGATCCCTTGCGGGGTAGGCAGAGCGCAAACAGCCGCAAAAAACTGCTATTTACACCACGTCTGACAAATGTTTGAGGGTCATTCGGAAAATTGTGTATCGCTATAGTGGCAGGTTGTCAGCCCATCGCCTAAAATTGCAATACACACCCTCGAGTCCCTTAGTCGCCTCTTACGTCTCCCACGGGAAAGAAATGGGGTGATGCTATTCTAAACCGGCATCACACGGCACGGATTGTGTGAGCTAATATGATAATATTTCCAAGGACTTGTATTACGATAATCTGACAATAAACGAATGTTGTATCTTGTATCACTAGTTCGATTCAGCTTGCATTGCACTCGCTAACCCGCCTGCCAAGAGTGGTGGTTATAGTACCGCCGCCGAGAGAAGTCGGTTTTGACATCTGTCATCTCCATACTAAAAGAGATGTCAGCAAAGTAAGCAGCAAAGGAAAATGGACCCTCTGCCATAGTATTATCTATCACGAATCTGACAGCTGTCAAATACGACTTACTAGGGGTAGGCCCATGTTCAGCAGTAGACTGTTGTGGCTGGTAGAGTAGTTAGATTCTCTAAACTCTCCGTTATTGACCTGAATTTGACTCCGTGCCGTGTGATGCCGGCTTAGAATAGCTTAACCCCATTTCTTACCCATGGGTGTCGTAAGAGGCGACTAAGGGACTCGAGGGTTAGATGTGTATTGCAATTTTACCTGACAACCTGTCGCTATAGTGATACACAGTTATCTGATTGACCCTCAAACTTTTGTCAGACGTGGTGTTAATATCCGTTTTACGGCCGATAACGCTCTGCCTACCCCGTAAGGGATATAGGCGTGATTTATGTATGTATGTATTTGACTCCCTAACCCAAAAAAGTAGGTAGCTTTTCAAACTACATACATACATACATAATATATCACGCCAATAATCCCTTGCGGGGTAGGCAGAGCGTAAACGGCCGCAGAAAACGGATATTTACGCCACGTCTGACAAATATTTGAGGACCATTCGAAAAATTGTGTATCGCCATTGTGACAGGTTGTCAGCCCATTGCCTAAAATTGCAATACACACCCTCGAGTCCCTTACTCCCACGGGCAAGTAATGTGGTGATGCTATTCTAAGCCGGCATCACACAACACATTCTTTAAAACTGGCTTTGAAATATTTAGTAAATTCGCGCCAGATATGCGCTGATCTTAAAGGCGGCGCCGACCGTAGAGTGGTGCCCACACCCGTTTTTATTACATACATACATATAATCACGCCTCTTTCCCATAGGGGTAGGCAGAGACTACATCTTTCCACTTGCTACGATCCTGACATACCTCTTTCGCTTCTTCAACATGCATCAATCTGTTCATACATGCTCGTCGGTTTAGGGTACTCTTGACCTGACCTTTCTTTAGGACGTACCCGTTTTTATTTATTTTCTTAAAATCTCAGATTATAGAAATACTTACAATCTAGTACTGACAAATTGTTCTACTGTGGTTTTCCTACACGATAGCAGGGGGGTCTCACTCCACGGTTTAGGTATGTTCCGCCGGCGGGTTCCCTACGGGGACTAATCTCCGCGGGTTGTCACTTGTCGTCGCCAGACCGCCAGTGTGCCGCTAGCCGCCGCACTGTTCGCACGCACGTGCTGCTCGCGCGCACACTTACTTGATTTTTTTCTGTGTTTTAGTACGTTTATTCGTTAAAAAATCGATCGGGTCGTCGACTCGGTGTCCCACTCGATACAAAGAACAGTTAGACACAAGAATAATTAATTGTTTTTCTATATAAACAGTAGTCATTAATAATTGCGTTTAGGTTTATAAATATTTACAAATCTTACAATTCCTTCCGTAGATTAAGTGAACAAATAAGATATTATAGCAAAATCAATAACAAAAAATCTTCGTGCACAAATAACATGATGACAAGTTACAACCCTTGGAGTTCGCCGGCGGCTCAGTCATAAAACTGCGATGCGCAAGGGAGATTGAGCGTTCGCGCGCGTTCATAAGTTTCAATTTTGTTTGTGAGCGGTTGGGTTCACCGAGCGTAGGTATTAATTTATACCTAAACATGTAATTTCTTAGGGAGTGATTCTTCTGTACGTTAGTACTATTATATATTCTGTGACGATAGATAACTACTCCACCGTGAACCATTAGGTTGATAAAAAAAATCAAAACACAAGCATTCAAACAAATAGCCACTCATTTTCCCGTGAAAATAGTTGTTTTCCTGTGGTTAAAAGTAGCCTATGTGTTATTCCAGGTTATACTCCACCTGTGTTCCAAATTTCATCCAAATTGGTCAAGCCGTTTGAGCGTGAAGAGGTAACAAACATACATACACACACACAAACTCTCAGATTTATAAAACTCGTATTAGTACGGATGACAACAATTTTTCCTTATTAGATTTTTGATACATACATACACATATCACGCCTATAATCCCTTGCGGGGTAGGCAGAGCGTAAACAATCGCAAAAAACGTCCATTTACGTCACGTCCGACAAACACTTGAGGGTCACACGGAAAACTGTGCATCGCCATAGTGACATGTTGTCAGCCAATCGCCTAAAATTGCAATACACACCCTCGCGAGTCCCTTACGACTCCCACGGGAAATAAATGGGGTGATGTCACTCTAAGCCGGCATCACACAGCAATTACCAATAACACATAAAGTGTATTTTTCTTGTGGGAGAAAATTTTTTTTCCGGCATGTATTATACAATTATACATCAGCCCATCCTAACTAAAAAATAAAAAATGCTTGTTTATATACTTGCCGTGATGCCGTGTGATGCCGGCTTACAATAGCATCACCCCATTTCTTTCCCTTATCGTAAGAGGTGACTAAGGGACTCGAGGGCGTGTATTGCAACTCTAGGCGATGAGCTGACAACCTGCCACTATGGCGATACCCAATTTTCCAAATGACCCTCAAATATTTTGTCAGACGTAAATCTCCGTTTTTTGCGACTGTTTTGCACTCTGCCTACCCCGCAAGGGATTATAGACGTGATATGTGTATGTGAGTGTATATACTTTGTAGTGAAATAAAGTAGGTACTTACTTACCTACCTACCCACTCTATATCCATGGTCTTGATAAGAACGTGCTTATGTACTTCAGATAACAAACAATTTAAACTGTTATATTTCATTTGAACTAATTTCATTATATGTACATACATACATACACATATCACGCCTATTATCCCTTGCGGGGTAGGCAGAGCGTAATTGACCGTTAAATATGTTTTTACCTATTCCTACTTAAAATCTTTGTATTAGATCACATTAAAAACTACAAACTTTCATACAAAATATTGAACCTGTTTTTACCCCTTAGTTATTAGCCCCAATAATAAAAAACCCCTTGAACACATATTCAGCCATTTTAGCTTTATAATCAAATCACCAATTTTGCAACAGATCACATCTAAGACTACGAACTTTCATCAAACATTTACTGTCTTTTCACTTTTTTACCCAGGGGTAAAAATTCTAAAAACCCTGTCTTAGCGGATCGTTCTTTATGTATTTATTTATTTCTTAACTTAATCTAATGTCCATCTCAACACCATTGGAGAAAAGCACTCGATAAACCATCACTTATCTTAGGGTGAATACCAAATTTTAAAACACTTCCCGTGCCCGCCAATTTTGCAAGTGTATTTTTAATGCCAGTAACGCGTGGCTAGGCTTCGGGTTTCCCGGGTTCCTAGTAGTAGGTTCCGAGTAATCGCCATTCTTGTCGTCTTTCCGCCAGTGATTTGACCTCCTGATACGACACGACATTAATCTTTTATTTTATTTGGTCAAAGTCATTTCGTCTTGGTCGACCCCGACCTCTTCTGCCTTCTACTTTTCCTTCCACGATGTTCTTCAAGAAATGATCGTGTCGTATCAGGTGCCCCATTTCCCGGGTTAGTTTTGCAATAATAATGCGGTAGCCCAGATGGAAGAGGCGTCGCCACTAGTAATGCGACAGTCGCAGGTTCAAATCCTGCCCGCGCTTGAAAATTTTGCAAGTTTTCAAAAATTATCTTAGGGTGTTTTAAGTCTTATAGCAGCCCAAAAAAGCATAAAGCTTGATCTAGGGCTAACTACATTATTATCGTTGGCAGTCTGTATAAGGCTTAGTGGCACATCGATATAACGTAACGTATAAAGTATGCAGTTATATCCGTACTTATATTATAAATCTGAGAGTTTGTGTGTGTGTATGTATGTTTGTTACCTCTTCACGCTCAAACGGCTTGACCGATTTGGATGTAATTTGTAACACAGGTAGACTATGACCTGAAATAACACATCGGCTACTTTTTACCGCGGGAAAACAACTATTACCACGGGAAAACTTTCTACCATTAGAAGTTGTCTGTGCGTTGATGAGTGAGTCAGTCAGTCAGTCAGTCAGTCTGTCAGTCAGTCAGTCAGTCAGTCAGTCAGTCAGTCAGTCAGTCAGTCAGGCAGTCAGTCAGTCAGTCAGTCAGTCAGTCACATATTTATCAGTATAGATTACATTCCGTGTGATGCCGGCTTAGATTGCCGTGTGATGCTGGCTTAGATTGCCGTGTGATGCCGGCTTAGAATAGCATCACCCCATTTCTTACCCTTGGGAGTCGTAAGAGGCTTGAGCAACGAACATTCTGATAGATTGTTTGTATAAAGAGATAATATTTTTTTTGTGAAGTGGCGCCACTGTCTAATAATAATGTCTTTCCGTCTTATCAGTGTATTGTATTTATTCCCAAAGTGTCAATAGTTCCATCGATTAGTACCATTAATGGTACAAGTGACACAGATTTATGTCGCTAGTACCATTGACGGTACTATACAGGGTGTCAAGTTACTGCGCCAAGCAAATTACGTCCGTCCAGTGGCGCCCCCACATGTTTTTAGTTAATTTCTTCAAATCTGAAACAAATAACAAAAACCTGAAACGAACAAATTGTTGTCCTATACGATAAGTTTATTTCGAGGTACAAAAATAAGCTTTATATTATATTGTCTTTAAATTCACTAAAACGGAAAATGGTGGCCAGTGGCCACCGCAAACCGTTAAGTTTATTATAAACTGAAAACAAAAGAAATAGCTCGTAATTGTATTTTGAAATAAACCTACCGTATAGGACAGCAATTTGTCCGTTTCAGATTTTTTATATTTGTTTCAGGTTTGAAGACATTAATTAAAAACATGTGGGGTCGCCACTTGACGGTCAGCGCCGCCTTAACTGTGACTTAGTCGACCGTATGTTCTCGCCTCGTTTGGTACAAATGGGTGCTTTTGAAGAAACTTAAACTTTGCTAAATCAGTTGTTAAACTTTGACAGTTATTCCGACTTAAACTATGGCGTAAAGCGCCATCTTTCAAAAACGCCTATTATTAAATACGCCTTTTTTATTCTTTAAACTCCTTCCGTCTTGCTTTTGCATTTCTCACAATTCATTTATAAACTTTGTTTTAAATTTCTTGTGAATATTAAAAAACTTGCATATTTTCTACCGCGGGCAGGACTTGAACCTGCGACTTTACCATCACTTGTGGCTACGCTTCTTCCATCTGGGCTACCACGGCTTATTCCTTGCCCACCAATTTTTTTGCAAGTGTATCTTGATACCAATAACGTGTGGCGTGTTCCTGTGTGCAATACACAGACACGTGTTACTTTATCTTGGCTTCAGTATGTTTAATTTTAAGAGCTCTTTCCTTTCTTCAAATAATTGTTGTATTTTCTTGTTCTTGTTTATACCCAAGCATACTAAATTATTTAAAAAAACAATAGCAATACCTCATACAGATTAAAAAAGCTAACGAAATTATTCTTAACCATTTAGGTGACATGACATGAGAGAACAATTATTGATCAGAAAAGAACAACAATGGATCGGGACATTGAAAAATATATCGAAATGGGCAGGCAACAGATGTGTGATAACAATTATGACGAGGCAGAACGCCTATTTCATATGGTTTCCATTCTGAGTAAAGCTAAAGTTAGACATATGGATATTTTATTAAATAATTGTAAAGAATTGAGAAAAGCTGAACAAGAAACGACAAATAGCGAAAAAGAGAAACAAAGTACAGCTCATATCAAACTATGTAATGAATTGTGGCATAAACATGAAGAAGGAATTAAATTGGATGATTTCTGTAAAGGAGGAGGAAGTAAAGAAGAATATCAGTGCCATAAAATAAAAAATGAAACTAAAAGAGCACATGAATATCAAACAAGTTACAACGATAATCTAATGACGAATAGACAATCTGGTAAAGAATATAGCCCTCTTAAAGAAAACCAATTTTATCCTAAAAAACCAATAGACCATAAAAAAAGAGAACAAAAATCTTATGACAATATCTGTTGGGATGTTGAAACAGAAACCTTAAGGAATATTGAAGAAAACGACGAAATAAAAGCGCAAAATACAGAACGTAAGAAAAGCCAAGGAAAGCGTATGGCAATTAACCTTTTCGCCGCCAAGCCATTCGAGTAAAAAATTGCAACCAGCGCCACACCAATTTCTTGGTAAAGAAATACTCAATAAAATAGAGATGTCCAACAGTTCATATCGATAATAAATCTTCACTTTTTAAACCGTGTTTTAATTAATCTAAAACCATTATTTTGCCCCCTACTTTCAGTTCTGATTTCATATAGGTCAAAATAATAATATAGGATAGTGGTAGTAGTGGTGGCCTCGTAAACAACACTAGGCATATTCAACAAGTTCATTTTTAGTTCAGTTTTCGATCAGCACTGGCGCATCTCTATTACGCGTCTCTCTATATCGCGTTGTCGGTTATAGACGACTGTGGCGTCGGTGGCATTTCTATATTCTCAAACCCTTAGGACAAATAAGGATGTAATATAGAATATCGATAAAAAAAATTAGGACATCATTGGATTTATGCTGGAATTTATTTTAATATTTTATTGTGACTATTTGTTTTCTTTCATTTCTTTTTCTTATTTTACTTACGTTGAATATTAATTAAAACGATTTTAAATGGCACAAATTTCATGTGAACTTAATTTAACGGGTCAAATTGTGATACAAGATTATTATTAGATAATAAGAGAAAAGATAATTATTTATTTAATAAACTTAATTACAAATAGGTACACTTATATGAAATAATTCTGTGGCTTAACAATACAATACAATACAATATTCTTTATTTGTACAAAACACACAAAACAAACAGATACAAAAAATGAAAAACGATCGGTACAATTTAGGCGGCCTTATTGCTGAGGTAGCAATTTCTACCAGGCAACCTTTAACCATTTCCTAAACTAAGAATATGAATTCCTGTATCTCAGGCAAATGGGAAACCGACATAACTAATATTTTAAGATTTATGATATACTTGAATTTTTTTTCTATTCCTACCTGGTTTATTTGATTATTTCTTCGGTTTGTTTCTATTTACTTTTTATAACGCCCTTCGTAAGGTATTGTACTTATATTAGCGGTTATTTATTAGCATTTCATAGTTACTTATAAAGAAGAGGCCTATGTCCAGCATAGGGCTAATTTAGGCTAATTAGACAGATAGATGGATAGTTACTTATACGTTTATTAAATAAATAATTATCTTATCTCTTATTATCTAATAATAATCTTGTATCACAATTTGACCCGTTAAATTAAGTTCACATGAAACCCTCCTAAACTCTCTTAATTTATTTAAATCTTCTTCTTCGAGTAATCCAGGTTCAAACGACAGATCAACGTCATCCTCTACGCCTTCTAAAATCTGTAGAAGTTCTGCTGAACTAAGCTCGTCGGCACTCATTTTCCCATCACTATTTTTATGTCACTACTGCAATGACGTCAGAGCGTGTCGTCTTTACCCGACTACGGCGTACAGTGCACTCACAATGGTCAAGCAATTATCGCTGTGCACGAGTCGACGAAACCGGTTTGTCGATACTCAATCAAACAAAGAAAATAATGTCTAATACTGGCGTATTTCTACAAATCGATGTCGGGAATATTTTCAATATACATTAAAATGATAAGAAAATGTTATTGTTATGACAAACTTGACAAATATCTAGGCATAGTATATTCCGTAAATATATTATAGATGTATCGATATTTCACATTTGTACTAGTAAGGAACAACACTTCCAGTCGTGTGGGGCCGACTATGGCGTGTGCGAATGGTACTTCTGACAGCTTCAAAACGTAATCAGTATTTTTCTTATTTATACTACAAATCTAATAAATATCTAAGCGCAAAAGTTCAGAAATGAAAGTAGAGGGTACAATAAATGCAATATGCGAAAAAATAAAAGAAAGATACGGTTTTAGAATGCTAGTTTATGAACATAAACTTTAACGACGTTTTGTCGGCTGTACCCGACCGTGGCGCTGACGGCAAGTCGCGGGTTGTCGGCTATACCCGTCTATGGCGGTGAAAAGGTTAAACAAACCGGTGTAATTGATAAAAAATGTAACGAAATTGAAAGTTCAGGGCAGCAAGAATGTAATACAAGTTATGCTGATGACAAGCAATATGTAAGAGGATATAAGAATTATGAAGACCAACATTTTTGTTCAGTAAAACAGAAAGAAAAAGAGCAAAGAAAAACAATAAGTTGCGATACTCCATGGCATGAAATACACGGATTGGGTAGAGATGAAGGAACTACACAGAAGAAATACAACGAGATTAGAAACAAATTTACAGAATGTAAAAGAAGCCTATACGAACAAAATTTTAAAGCTGATACAGTTTCAGAAAAATCCAGATCCCAATTCGCTGAAAATCGCGAATATACTGAACATGAAGGCGTAGAAAATGAAAATCTTTATTTAAGAGAGCGATGTCCACATGCAAAAAAAGATAATGAAAAAAAATATATAGAAATACTGAAAAATTTAAGACAGAATACCGGCAGGAATCATGAAGAAAATCAAAAGAATAAAAAAACAGCAAATTTCTTCACACGAGAAGAGAACGAGCCTCAGATAATAAGTTGCGGAGAAAATGTCAGACAAGAAGAGCAAATAGAACAATATAACGAGGAACCCAATAATGAACGTATTAAAAAGTACATTGAGAGTGATCAAATATTCATTGAAATAGTTCCAAGAGAAAAAGAAATGTTATGTATGAGTCTTACACTTCGAGCATATGTAGTTCAGATTGGCATGAAGACATTCAGTACAATACCTCATTACAGACCAGAAGTAAAGTTTGAGAATGTTTCCAGAGAAATAGACAACCTGATATCTCGGGCGCAATATGCTTTTTATTATGGCTATAGACAAGATTGTGATATGTTTCTAACTCGAGCAGAAGACATGTATTCTAAAGTGGCCATTATATTACCAAAAGCGTCTATGAGCAAACCCAAAAAAGTAGCATACAACCAGAGTGAAAATAACAGAGCGGAAAATACTACAGCGAAGATAAATCCAACAAGTTACAAAGACTTTGTCAAAGGTGATAACATTGATGTGACTAAATGTCTTCAATTAGCGGTAATTGCTATAGAAGCCAACAACTTTACTAAAGCAGAACGATTAATCAAGAAATCAGAACGTATATGTCCAACAAAGAATGCTAGAGAACTAATGAAAATTCTTGAAACATCTAAAAAAGAAGCAGCTGCACTTGAAGCTATACAAGTAGAAGAGCAAGCTGTAGAATTAAAAAAATCTGAAAAGGAAGTTACAACCCAAATGGAAACCACTAAAGAAGCATATGACGTAAAAGAAGACTTCATACTTAAAGAAAATAACGTTACCAAAAAAACGGAATTGCCAATACCAACTCAAAGCATTATCGATAAGCTAGCAGCCGAAAAGTGTATAAAAATAGCTGAAACTGCTTTTGAGAACTGCGAGTTGAGTAGAGCCGAAAGGATTTTAAAGAAAGCAAAGCGCTTGGATCCGAATATTAATATAGAAAAATTCCAATCACAAATCAGAGCAGCTGTTGCTTCTAGAAGTTCAACAGATGAATGCCCTTTATTAACTGAGGACAACGAAATAGTTTTCTTACCAACGGAAAGTAAAAAACAGAAATCCAAAAAATGTGTCAAAATTGCGGATTATTACTTAAATCAGAAAAACACACTGAAAGCCAAAGAGTTCTTGATGAAAGCTAAACTATTTTATAATTTTAATTATTTGGCAGAAAAGTTTGACCAATTAAAAAAGCTTCAAGCTGAAAAAAATACTGAATATTTAGTGATGTCAGAGCCAAATTTCCTTCATTCGAACTCAGAGACCTGTTTTGCTAAAGATCCAAGTCAAGAAATACCTCCATCTCATCATATTTCTAACAACCACGATGAAGATACAGCCATAGAATATGTTGTTGACCGGGAGAATACCGGTGAAAAGCGATTTAAAGTAATGAATCCTATAGATAAATCTCAAATATTGCTGCAAAGCATTGAAAATATTGAAGTTAAAACCCAATCGGAAACAATTAATAATAACTTGCCAGGCCCATCAAGACAAACTTATGAAAACATTTTAGAGAAAAGACATAATATCAACATAAAAGCAGATTTTATGCAAAATGAAAAAGACGATAATTCAACATACCACAACACACATAAACGGGAAGGTGAAAATTTACAGGAAGCTAAGAAATGTGTAAAAATGGCAGAAGAAGCACATCATGAAGGAGATTTCGAGAAATCTGAACGTTTGTATACAAAAGCTTTACGAATGCATCCTACAGATGATATTCAAGAATGTCTGAAACGAGTACAAAGGGAAAAACAGAGTAGATTAAAAGAAAAAGAAAACCAAGAAAAGGCTGATATGTTTGTAGCTTTGGCTCTAGATGCTAGAGAATTCAATAATCATTATGTTGCGCAAAAGTATTTGATAAAAGCAAGTCGTTGGGGTCGCAATGATGCCATAGAAGCACTTTTAGACACAGTGCAGGAGGAAATTAAAGCAAAAATAAAATCAAAGCGAAAATATAAAGTTGAACAAGAACAAGAAATGAAAATTGAAGGAGACAAAATTTTAAAGGAAGCAGAAGAACAACTGAAAAAAGGCGATTTGTTGAACGCTCAAACTTCCGCTATTTTAAGTGACAGTTTTTATCCGAGTAAAGAATCTAAAAAATTACTATATGAGATATTTGATAAACAATTCAATGAAAAGGATGTTTCATTAAATCAAAATAATGAGAGATTTACGGCAGAACGTTTCATGGAATGTGCAAAAAATGCTATAGCTGAAGGAGATTTGAGATTAGCAAAAGAATATTTAATGCTGTCTAATGATCTGGATCCGAGTCCAAACGCCATACGAATGCGGCACGATATTACTGCTGCTATTAACCAACAAGAGCAAAATACAAGTTCATCGAGATCAAATTATGGGGGCGGAATAAGAAAAATTTTCAATGATTATTGCCAATATTGGTCTAGAAAATAAATCACAACTACTAATATTTAATTAAAATATTGATAATGTACAGAAAAAACTTGGCGACTACTATAGAAGTCAACAGGACTAGAATACACCTAGTATCCAAGTGTTAAAACTATGTGTAAAACCTATCCTACCCTACTTATCTGATGAAGCAGTAAATTTCTTGTCTGTCAGAGCTGTAACAAAATAGAAATCTTAAAAATGAAAATGTAAATAAAAACATAGAATAAAAACACAGAGACTTGTAATCTTTTTACAGATCCAGTAAAAAAGATATAAAGTTAAAAGATGGATGAAGAGAAAAAACGGGATGCAGAAAAATGCTTACTAATAGCTGAAATCGCTTTTTCTAACAGAAACTATGTAAAAGCTGAACGTTTGTTACTAAAAGCTGAACGGTTATGTCCAACTACACTCGCCAAACAAATGCTGAAAGATATCAGAGCAGCACAAGGGATTGCAACCGAAGAGACTGGTAGCACTTGTGAAGATACAGATGGCGGATATAATTCTGAATCAAGTAATGCAACATTCTCAGGAGAAAACCAACGGACTGATGATGACAGAGAAGCGTCAGATTCTTGTATCGTCATAGCTAAAAGTGCAATCGCAGCGGGACGTTTTGATAAGGCTAAAAACTTCCTCCTCAAATCAATTAGACTTTACCCTAAGAATGACTCCGCTAGAGAACTTTTAGGGAAACTCGACGATCTTAAAGAAAATTATTCGCCAACCAGCTATAATAGTGTTGATTGTTCATTAGGAAATAAAGATGAGGCTGATAAATGTGTTCAGATTGCGGAAAGAGAGTACGCCGCTAGTCGACTAGCAAGAGCAAAACGGCTTCTACTGAAGGCAGAACGTCTTTGCCCAACAACGCGCGCCAAAGATTTGCTCAGACAAATCGAGGACGCCATATCCAAAGGTGTCAAAGACGCAGACGAAGGCAAGCCGCATAAACTGAAGCAAGCTCAACCAGGGAACCAAGAAACAGAAGCGCCTAAGCGGAGCACGGAACCTACAGCAGAGCAAGTCGAAGCCGTTCGACGTGTCAAACAAGGGAAGAATGATTATGAACTTTTAGGTGAGTTGGTTTAATTTCCTGTACTTTACCACGAGAATTTAGGACAAGATTGAATTTGTCAATCATTGGATACACTCTTTGCAACTTAAAAAAATCCTAAGAAACCAAATAAAATGTTTAATAGCTTTAGTTGCATTAGTGGGGCGCAACGACCCTTCTTATCTTGTTAACTAGCTAATAGTAGTTTATGCAACTGTCATATAATGACTAATTATAAGCAGTTGTATTGTGTTTTTTATTTTATCTATACTCTCAAAAAAAAAAAAACTCAGTTAAACACTTTTCCAAACGTCCGCACCGGCGATTGCAAGGTCTGATACATGGTCAAATTCAATACGAGAACGTAATATGGCTTGATATGAATTTACGAAAATTCTTTACTTACTGTTGTTTAGATGGCGAGTCTGAACAACAAATAACTAAACAACTGAACAACATCGGAATAACGACTGACCAACATCTAAACAACTGCTCAACATCGGTAAAACAACTAAACAACATCTGAACAACAACTGAACAACATCTTAAAAACAACAGAAAAAAACCTATTAGACTGAACAATATCCGAAAAATTACCGTACAACAACAACTGTCAGAGGCGGCGGAAGATGGCGATTTGAGTATTGGCAAAAACACTTCGTTTCATTTCTCAACTTTATCGTAGTAAGAGTTTTCTCATGCAGTCATTACGCTTCTGTAATTTATATTAAACCGTAGTTTTTAAAGTCAGAATGCATAAAGTAGGTCTTTATGCAACTGTTTTCGAATTCATAATTCGAACATTATGAGACGAGTGTAGATAAAAGAGTTTTGACTTCAGGCGTGAAGCAGCAGTCCAGTCTGGCTGACGTGAGGAAAGCCTTCAGACGCCTGACGCTTCTCCTCCATCCTGACAAGAACCGGGCAGCTGGCGCCAAGGAAGCGTTCATGGTGAGATTCTTCTTCTTCTCTTTCGTCAATCTCCGATCAGTAATACTCTAAACTATGACAAGGTGTGCAACGCTTCATTTACCTTGTTACCAGCAATCACTTTCAATCTTAAAATATCTATCACTGTCACATTTTCCAATTAGGGAATCTATTCTAATTAAGACAAACTCTCCTATCACAATTTCACACCCATCCTCTCTGCGCTCCGTCATTATATTACTTAGCTGAATTCACTTTGATTACCATTAGCATCTCCTGCAACTTGTAAGTCTAACACGTAAGTCTTCGAACACCAAATTTTAAAACACTTCCCTTGTTAGGTAAACAATTTTTGAAAACTTGCAAAATTTTCAATCCTGCCTGCGCTTGAAAATTTTGCAAGTTTTCAAAATAAAAAATAAAAACCGTCTTCCTTCAAATCTCAAAGATGAATCTATCCATGAATGAGTTAAACATTATATAACATGTATTTTCTCATACATAATGTATATTTTCTATTTGTTTAGCTAGCATCGGAGGCTGCGGAGCGACTCAAACAGAGAATGTCATCAAATGGAAGGCGCACTATGTGAAAACGCATTATGTCTGACTTGTTTGAACAACTGATCGATGCTTCTGAATGTATATTGAATATTATGTATCACATTCCTTGCCCAAGTGTAGTGTAGTTGTTTTTGTTCCCTGACATAAATTATACAGTGTATCAATTTAAATGCGCGTCGTAATGTCGCCAGGTACAGTGTCGATAAAGGAACCCGTAAAAAATATTAAGTGTCAGGAGAACCATCGATTAGTACTATTGGTGGTGTAATAGTGACAAATATTTATGTCGCTAGTTCCATTGATAGTACCAGCTATTCTGTATAGCCAGTAATTAATGGATTACCCTTTAACTGTGGCTTGCTTAACCGATGCCCTACTCAATAACCTCGGTATAAGTGTATCGGTTTAAAAGATGTCGGCCACAAACCGTTTTTACGGCGCAAATGGCTTCGTAAAAACGGTTGATGATGGCTTCCAGTCATCATTTATAATGCGCACGGCTAAGAGTGGAACTCACTACCTGCGTCTGTGTTTCCAAGCGCATACAACCCTAATCTCTTCAAAGTAAGAGTGAACAGGCTTCTTCTGGGTGAGCTCGCTCCATCTTAAATACCTACAGAATTATAACATCAAAACATAGGGAATTTTTAGCAAAAATATAAAGTTTCTGAACAACCTATAGGTACGACTATTTTGTGTTCAGAATAAAATTCCTGAAGGAACCTGTTTAGAAACTATAATTGCTGATATAAATGGGTTATTCATTAATTGCTGGACATCCTGTATAGTACCATCAATGGTACTATCGACATAAATCTGTGTCAGTGGTACTAGCGACATAAATCTGTGCCACTTGTACCATCAGTGGTACTAATCGTTGGTACTTTTGACACTTTTGCAAGTAAAAAAATGGGGCATTAAATTTTTCATTGGCTAATTCCAAAAAATTTTTTTTTCAAATGTCTCTAATATACAGGGTGTAAGGGACGGTGTACCGAAAACTTTGCAGGCGTGATCAGACCACGAAACTGAACAACTTTTTCGAGGCTATGTAGGTAAACGAAAAAATGTTTTCGTCCTCCAATACACAATTTCCGAACAATTGACTGACCTTCTGTGGAAACATGAAATTTTTTTTCGTTTACCAACATAGTGTCCATAAAAAATGTTTAGTTTTATGGTCTGAACAAGCCTGCAAAAGTTTTCGGTACCCTTACACCCTATATTTTTCGCGTTTCTTTAGTGATGCTGTTGTATTTTTTAGCATATTTACATACGCCCTTTAAGTATTTGTAGTGATTTTATTGATTTAAAACTGTGTGTCATAGTCGCCTAAAACTTTTCTTAACATTAACAATTTGTTCTCTTAGTTTTTAATAATTTTTATTCAAGCTGATTAATATTAAACTGTAACGGTCTTATTACAAAAAAGTAAGACGTTGTTTTAGCTTTTGACAGCGTCAAATCGTATAGCAAAATATTTTAAGCACTGCCTAAAAGCTCGTCTTACTTTTTTGTAATAAACTAATAGCACAGTTAGCTGTTAGAGCGCTTGTCTAAGCTAATTATTATAATGCGTAGGTAAGTTTAGTTTTATTTAGTTAAGTAGCGTAAGACTTTTTTGTTTTGATGTTTTCGGTAGATTTTTATTTCGATTTGAAAAGGTCATTTCATATAAACATACATACATACATAAATCACGCCCATATCCCTTACGGGGTAGGCAGAGCGTTAACGGCCGTAAAACGGATATTAACACCACGTCTGACAAAAGTTTGAGGGTCAATCAGATAGCTGTGTATCACTATAGTGACAGGTTGTCAGCCCATCGCCTAAAATTGCAATACACACCCTCGAGTCCCTTAGTCGCCTCTTACGACACCCATGAGTAAGAAATGGGGTGATGCTATTCTAGGCCGGCATCACACGGTAAATAACTGTATTTTTCAATAATTTCTTCCTCGTGACCTTGCTGGCGTTCCTTTCCAACCCGTAGACCTAATTCATTGTTAAGGCGACTGTAGCCGTCAATGACCTCGACGGTAGCGCCACTTCACAAAAAAAGTTTTCTCTTTATACAAACAATCTATCAGAATGTCCGATGCCCAAGTCATTATCCTAAAGTCGTATTCGTTTTTAGTATTATCGTACTTGCTTGTTTATTTACGGCTCATTTGTCGGGATGGGTACCGTCTTGTATGGAAATAGTGTATTTGTTTGTTGTGTGTGAATGTTTTAATATTATAGGTAATGTTTGATACTTCCTTTTTTTGTATGTGTGTATGTTATATTATAAATAACGAGCTGGGAAGCCTGATGTCAAGACAAACCTTTCGGGTTTAGTGACGTCATGTAATGTTTTTTGTATTCATTTTTGAGAGCATAAATGTAAAAAAAAGTTAAATTTTAAACTGAGAACTCAACGAAATATTCGTTGCAATTATAGTTATTATTTTATATTTTGATATAAATTGCCATAACTCTAATTACAGCGAATATTTCATTGAGTTTGCAGGTTCTAATTTTACTTCAGGATAATACTAAAAACTTGAACAACGGCCATTCTAATAGATTGTTTGTATAAAAAGTATTTTTTTTGTGAAGTGGCGCCAATGTCGAGTTCGTTGACGGGTACACTTGCCTTAAGCCGGTTTGTATGTATAACATAATTCATTTATTAATTATAGAGCGTTTTGAGTTAGGCGAATCTACCACTTGTCATCCGTCCGTCCGTCCGTCGCATGCGTTACGGTGCGTGAAAAATACGCGACGGACGACAAGTGTGATCCATGCCTTAGAATCCAACCACACAAATCTGAACTTAAAATTAAAAAAAAAAACTTAAAAATCATTGAGAAAATTGTCATGTAAGTAGTTTTAGCAATTTTAATTTCATATTTCTTAGTTACATATAGTTTTCGTTTATTTAGTTTTATTTCTGAGTTTATTAAATTTATAAAATAAAAACGTTAATCTTTGATGGCAGTGAGTTTTTTATTTCTTTTTAATAATAACATAACCCAAAATGTGTAGGCAATAAAGGGCGGGCCACACCTGCTCCGTATCCGTTCCGTATCCAGCTCCCGTCCGTAGTCACGCACGAACTTATGACGTTGTAATGTATGGGACTGAATGAGATACGGCACACCGCTTGCGTGCAGCACGGAACGGATACGCAACGCAAGCGGTGTGCCGTATCTCATGAGCTGGATACGGAACGGATACGGAGTCGGTGTGACCCGCCCTTAACCTTTTCGCCGCCAAGCCATTCGAGTAAAAAATTGCAACCAGCGCCACACCAATTTCTTGGTAAAGAAATACTCAATAAAATAGAGATGTTCAACAGTTCATATCGATAATAAATCTTCACTTTTTAAACCGAGTTTTAATTAATCTAAAACCATTATTTTGCCCCCTACTTTTCAGTTCTGATTTCATATAGGTCAAAATAGTAATAAAGGATAGTGGTAGTAGAGGTGGCCTCGTAAACAACACTAGGCATATTCAACAAGTTTATTTTTAGTTCAGTTTTCGATCAGCACTGGCGCATCTCTATTACGCGTCTCTCTATATCGCGTTGTCGGTTATAGACGACTGTGGCGTCGGTGGCATTTCTATATTCTCAAACCCTTAGGACAAATAAGGATGTAATATAGAATATCGATAAAAAAATTAGAACATCATAGGATTTATGCTGGTATTTATTTTAATATTTTATTGTGACTATTTGTTTTCTTTCATTTCTTTTTCTTATTTTACTTACGTTGAATATTAATTAAAAACGATTTTAAATGGCACAAATTTCATGTGAACTTAATTTAACGGGTCAAATTGTGATACAAGATTATCATTAGATAATAAGAGAAAAGATAATTATTTATTTAATAAACTTAATTACAAAATAGGTACACTTATATGAAATAATTCTGTGGCTTAACCATTTCCTAAACTAAGAATATGAATTTCTGTATCTCAGGCAAATGGGAAACCGACATAACTAATATTTTAAGATTTATGATATATTATTAAATACTTGAATTTTTTTCTATTCCTACCCGGTTTATTTGATTATTTCTTCGGTTTGTTTCTATTTACTTTTTAAAACGCCCTTCGTAAGGTATTGTACTTATATTAGCGGTTATTTATTAGCATTTCATAGTTACTTATAAAGAAGAGGCCTATGTCCAACATAGGGCTAATTTAGGCTAATTAGACAGATAGATGGATAGTTACTTATACGTTTATTTAATAAAAATTATCTTATCTCTTATTATCTAATAATAATCTTGTATCACAATTTGACCCGTTAAATTAAGTTCACATGAAACCCTCCTAAACTCTCTTAATTTATTTATTATTATTTATGATTATTAGGTATTTACTTAACTCTAAATCTTCTTCTTCGAGTAATCCAGGTTCAAACGACAGATCAACGTCATCCTCTACGCCTTCTAAAATCTGTAGAAGTTCTGCTGAACTAAGCTCGTCGGCACTCATTTTCCCTTCACTATTTTTATGTCACTACTGCAATGACGTCAGAGCGTGTCGTCTTTACCCGACTACGGCGTACAGTGCACTCACAATGGTCAAGCAATTATCGCTGTGCACGAGTCGACGAAACCGGTTTGTCGATACTCAATCAAACAAAGAAAATAATGTCTTATACTGGCGTATTTCTACAAATCGATGTCGGGAATATTTTCAATATACATTATAATAATAAGAAAATGTTATTGTTATGACAAACTTGACAAATATCTAGGCATAGTATATTCCGTAAATATATTATAGATGTATCGATATTTCACATTTGTACTAGTAAGGAACAACACTTCCAGTCGTGTGGGGCCGACTATGGCGTGTGCGAATGGTACTTCTGACAGCTTCAAAACATAATTAGTATTTTTCTTATTTATACTACAAATCTAATAAATATCTAAGCGCAAAAGTTCAGAAATGAAAGTAGAGGGTACAATAAATGCAATATGCGAAAAAATAAAAGAAAGATACGGTTTTAGAATGCTAGTTTATGAACATAAACTTTAACGACGTTTTGTCGGCTGTACCCGACCGTGGCGCTGACGGCAAGTCGCGGGTTGTCGTCGGCTATACCCGTCTATGGCGGTGAAAAGGATAAATGTATAATTTCGAAAGAATTTCATACGATATTTTCGATTTTACTTTAAGGTTATTTGCCTACGGTACATTAAACTGTTATCGAATTATAATTGAAAAAAATTATAATATCGAATTTACTTTAGCTACAATAATAATTTAAAAAAAAAACAACCAACAAATTTAAATAGAAATTGTCATTAGGAAAGTCAAGTAAAGAAAATTCAACTTAACAATTAACTTTCAATTTGTATAATAATCAATACTGAAAGTGCTCACATTATCTGTACTAATATTATAAATCTGAGAGTATGTGTGTTTGTTGCCTCTTCACGCTCAAACGGCTGAACCTATTTGGATGAAATTTGGAACTCAGGTATAGTATAACCTGGAATAACACATAGGCCACTTTTTACCGCAGGAAAACAACTATTACCACGGGAAAATTAGTGGCAGCGGGTGAAACCGCTGGGTGGAAACCGAGTAAATATATAGGTATTTCCGAAAAAAAATGACGTATTTCAGCTAAGTCCTGCGTTTCGACGACCGATGCCATATCACTGCAGTGGCAGTGCAATTGCCTGCATCATCATGCCATGCATCGGACTTTCTGATAGTTTTTTTTTATCAAGAGAAAACTTTTTGTGTGAAGTGGCGCCACTGTCGAGGTCGTTGACGGCTACCCTCGCCTTAAACATAATAGGTAAAGCAAAAGAAGTATGTTGCTATTAGAACATTAGTGCAGAAAACATTCTGTGGCACTAGACCAAGAGCCGTGGAAAAGTGGGATAGAGACCTTTGCCCTGCAGTGAGACAACAAAAGCTCTTTAATCCCTTCTTCTTTTCGAGTGGGACACCGAGTCGTCCAACGACTCGATGAACCCTGGTGTCATAGTTATACAACCGCCTACTACCAGTAATAGGCCTCTGACATGGTTGTGTAACGACCGCCGTTTAAGTAATCATAGGCAGCAACCGGGACTGACGGCTTAACGTGCCCTCCGAAGCGCGGAGCGGAACCAGCTGTCTTTTCTGACAATCAGGTGGTTCAGCCTGCAATGTCCTAACCAGTCTGGGAACCAATTCACAAGATAAATATCAACTTTGTGAGTGTCCTACCGAGAAATCGAACCCGGAACCTTTGCGTCGCAGGCAGTCGCACTACCATTGCGCCACATCGGCCGTCAAAGTTAGTCCGACTAATCCTACTAATATTTAAATGCGAAAGTTTGTTTGTTTAATACTTTTCCACGCAAAAACTACTGAACCGATTGTAATGAAATTTGGCACACATATAGAAGGTAACATGGATTAACACATAGGACAGTTTTAACGAGTACCTACGCGGCAAAGCAGGTAACAGGTAGTAAATAAATAAATAATAATCATAGTACAAGATAATATCGTATTGAAGAGATTGATGAATGTAGAGGAGGCGAAAGAAGTATGCCAGGATCGTTGTAAGTGGAAGGAAGTAGTCTGCCTACCCCTCGGGAAAGAGGCGTGATTTATGTATGTATTTTCATTGCGTGTGCCTATCAAAAATCAAAGTGCGACGCGCGTCGTTACGTAGATACAGTCGGTTGTAGCACATAAGGTACAGGGGTACTCCAAAAGAACTGGATTATTTTTGTCCCCAGCAATGTTTTTTTCTTGGCATATAATATGTATTTGTACAAAATTACTTATTTTAAGATAATAAGTTATAAACAATATAAAAAATATTATGTATTTACTGAGGATAAAAATAATTCAGACATTCAGTGCTTTTAGAGTACCCCTGCCTGGTACCTTATGTGCTACAACCGACTGTACGTTGTTTCTGCTAGGGGATTTCCCTAACAATACGTATTCTTATGAAATCAAAAATCAGAAAAGGATAACTGTAGGTACTTATTATTAGTAATTGTAATGCACAAATATATTTTTCCATTTTCTAGCTGTATTTTTAGTAATAATAATAATAATAAATAATATATGACGGCGCATGCCGTCTCTTTGCTGTTTTTGAAGAGAATCGTCGGGACAAGATTGACAACATCAATCTGGAGAAGCGTCAAGTCTTCTCCCGAAGTCTACTAAATGAAAATCGTATAAATCGTTTACCAATGTAGTCTCAATGGTATGGTTTTAGTCGTTTCGTATTCTGTTAAAACTTTGACTGTCAGTAGCAAATCAATGAACTACAATTCATAAGTCATTGTCATTTTTGGTATTCTACTATATAATGACGAATCGATGGTAGATGAAATTCGTAGTCTACTAATTTTTTGACGTTTCTCTCAATGATATCCAAGCCGTCAAACGACCACTGAGCAGACACTGCTTTTTTCACAAAGGATTCACAGTGAAATAGGTGTTTGCGTGTTTTTTTTCACGTTTTTGCTGTTATCGGGCAATTATTATAGAATGAGACCATTCGTGTCGTATTTGCTCCGATGGAGAGTATTGGTTTTGGCTGATCTACAGTCCGCCGCCGGCAGCTCTTGAGGGTCATACAGTGTCGCCGACTGCGTGTGTTGGCCCGAAAAATAGTAGACCCAATACAAGACGTTTCCGATAGGGAGTTTGTGAAGACGTACTGCCTCGATAAGAGGCCAGTAATCCGTCTTATCCAAAATATAAGAGCCCACATCCTCCGACCAAAGAGAGCAGATGGAATCTCTGGTAGGACAAAGTTCATTACCTACATAATATCTGCCAGACACTGAGGCCTGATCACCATGAAGAAAGATATATAAATAGAAAGGGTTATCACTCCCTCGTAAGTACCTACTAGTGTTTTTCTAGATAGTCTTAGTTGATAATTTATTGGACATTAACAATTGTATATTACTTATTTCAGATATGTGATGCAGACCTTATCATATTGTGTGTAGATGCTAGCTCCCCTGGGTCAGCACACAATTCATTGGTGTGGCAGAGCCATCCATTGAACCTACACCGGAAGAACTATCAGACAGGGGCGAACAAGTGTTTTTTCTGGGTAAAAATTTGGCTAGTTGATAATTTATTGGACATTAACATTTGTGTATTAATAAATAAAAAATATGTAAGTATACAAAATATTTTTTAATAAATAAAATGATCAATGCATGTGTAAATCTTTTCAGGTGCTTGCTAGCTGCACATGCATTGTACTACAGTCCCATAACTGCAGGTAAAATAGTGAATGTCTGTTGTATTCAACATAATATAACTAATAAAAGAAGGTTGCCCATCGCTGCATTAACAGCTGCCGAAGTCCTTGAGGAACATGAACATCAACTACAGGTAAATAATCTCAGCTATCGCTATCGCCTTTCTGTAAAGATTAAGAAATAATTTTGATTTCTTTTTTAGATAGCTCACGAGTTACGAGTGACTTCTGATAATCTAATCGATTTGCGGAACTGGCGCATAACTTGGACCTGCAGAGGGGCAGAGCACTTGAAAGAGCGCACGTTGAAAATATGGACTAAATAGACAGGTTCAGTTGACCCACAAGCCTAGAAGCATCAAGAAGATACTTGTCTGGCGTTCTCACACAATGGTGGAGCCTTTTACGAATCAGAGAGATCATATACTTACCTAGCTACAAAAAATATATCAGCATTTTTCATAAAAATATTTATTTTAAATTTACTTCTGTTTCATTCAAATATTTCATAAAATTAAATGATATACATCTTCCAGATCCATGTTTTCATTCTTTTTCTTATTTTTTTCTTTGCTTCTTCTTCTTTCTTTTTTTCACTTCTTGATACACTCTTGGTTATTCTATTTAATATAGATTATACATTTTTTTCCATATTAATTAGATCCTCCACTTCTTCTAGGAGTTGTTGTCTGAAAAATAAATGGCAGACCACTAGTTAATATAAATGTAGTCTTCGTCAGTCATCACTACTCATTACAATAGATTCAATTGAATAGATGCTGCCATAAGAATAGGCTCTTGTATAAAGGTAGCAAATTGAAAAATACCTTTCGGTTCCTTGGTCTTATATTTCAATCTCAACGCCGTCATCCAAGACATGTATATTCCTGAAGCAGAAGTTTTAAGTTATTTTGGTATAAAAATTTAATAGATGAATGAAAATATATAGATATAAACATTAAGTCAAAAAGATTCATTGTAGTAAACAAAACTAGGCTTATGAAACTTATGAAAGATAAGGACAACTAGATTTAGGCATTTAAATCAGGTTGCAACTACTGCGTGCCTACTAAGAAGAATAAAGACAACCTAATTTACCATGTTTTAACTTGAATATTATATTTTCAAGAGGGCACTGGTTTTTCCATACAGTTACATACATACCTAGCGGTTTCATCTAGCAAGTTTTGCACCCAGAGTGGTTGACTGGCTGTGGTTCTGGTGCAGCGACCGAGTGCTATTTCCCTATGGCACTCCAAATAATAATATATAAGTGTGCTTGACTGAGCCACGCTCACGACGTTTCCCCGTTGTCTGCCATATCTACAAAGATATTGCTCATCCATGAAAAATGAATTAACACTAAGAAAATAAATTTATTTCAAACAAGATAGTTGTGTTGTTACTTACCAATTTCCCCTTAAGAATCCTCCTATGAAACGAACGGAAAGCAGTTTTATTTTATAATTAAGTATAATCTTTACACTTTTACAAACAATAACATGTTGTTTACCTTTACTTGTCAAATTGACAGTCTTTTTTTTTTAGGCAAAGCGTTCGCTCCATTCTGCCGGTTTACACTGAGCCAGTAGCAAAAAAGAGTGAATAATTGAATGAACAAAATTAGATCGGTAAACCATAGAGAATGATGACACTATTCCGACGACAAGCGTTTGCAATTCCATTACGAATGTGTTTGAAGTTTAGCAGAATACCAAATTTTGACAAAATGGCAATAAAGTCGTCATGGACTGGCGATTGTCGATGTTTTAGAGAAAAATAGTAGACTTGGGGCCCAGAGCGCTGTCAAGGTTTTTCAGATGAAAACTGATGAAAACAAACAGCGTATCAATCGAGGCGACGAATCTCCCTAGCTCCACGTAATCTCGCATTGTTTCATGTTAAAAGCGTCTTGGAAGGACGAACCGTGTTATTCTTTACCTGTATAGGCTGTTATTTCGTAAATACTTGATTATAAAGTTACTTGGTTGATAAATACAGGTTGTGAAGATGAAATACCATTTCATTTATGAGATCTACCAGAATAGATGATATGGCCAATTCTGATGATGTTGGAGATACATTTACATATTATATATAAATATCGTGGACAATTCACACAGCGCCGTCTAGCCCCAAACTAAGCAAAGCTTGTACTATGGGAACTAATAGCTGATATTAATACTTTTATACTTTTTTATTGTTGTTAATAAATACATATAATACATAGAAAACACCCAGACTAAACACAAATATCTGAAGATGACTTTACAAATATTTGTGTCTTTTGGGGATCGAACCCACGACCCTCGGCGTAGCAGGCAGGGGTACTATCCGCTACGCCATCGGGCCTGTCAAGTGCACTCAACTTATCTTGATTAGGATATAATACAATAATTCAAAGTATGATGGTAAATACAATTGTAAAAATAATTAGTAGGTATGTAGGAAATACTTAATTTTATAAATTATTAGATTTCCGCCCAGCGGTTTCACCTGCTGCCATTCATTTTCCCGTGGTAATAGTTGTTTTCCTGCGATAAAAAGTGGCTTATGTGTTATTCCAGGTTATACTCTACCTGTGTTCCGAATTTCATCCAAATCGGTCAAGCCGTTTGAACGTGAAGAGGTAACGTAAGTACGGATATTGGCTATACATATAAAATATATAGCTACACATAATGCCGTGTGATGCCGGCTAAGAATAGCATCACCCCATTTTTTCCGTGGGTGTCGTAAGAGGCGACTCAGGGACTCGGGGGTAACACATCAATGAGAAAATTGAAATATATTCAGTTTGTATTTCCCCCCACAATCACACCACATGTGTACTACAATTTTAGGCGACGACGGGCTGACAATCTGTCACTATAGTGATACACAATTTTCTGAATGACCCACTTAACTGTTTGTTAGACGTGGCGTAAATATCCGTTTTTACATACATACACATATCATGCCTATAATCCCTTGCGGGGTAGGCAGAGCGCAAAACAGCCGCAAAAACGGACATTTACGCCACGTCTGACAAATATTTGAGGGTCATTCGGAAAATTGTGTATCGCCAAAGTGACAAGTTGTCAGCCCATCGCCTAAAATTGCAATACACACCCTCGAGTCCCTTAGTCGCCTATTACGACTCCCAAGGGAAGGAAAGGGGTGATGCTATTCTAAGCTGGCATCACACGGTTAATATATCCGTTTTTACCGCGTTATGCTCTTCCTACCCCGCAAGTACGTATGTATAGTGTATATATACATACGGGGTGTAAGGGACGGTGTACCGAAAACTTTCCAGGCATAATCAGACCACGAAACTGAACAACTTTTTCTATGGAAGATATGTTGGTAAACGAGAAAAAATTTTCGACCTCCCATACAAAATTCCCGATCCGACTGACTTACTATGGAAACTCGAAAAAAATATTTCGTTTCCCAACATACCTAGGCTCCATAGTAAAAGTTGTTCAGTTTCATGGTCTGATCATGCCTGCAAAGTTTTCCGTACACCGCCCCTTACACCCGTATAAAATACCTACATACGAGCAATTGAGTTGGCATCAATCTGACACCGACTACAATATCGTTATTCCCCGAACCCTTTCGACAAAAATAACAAACAATTTCAAGGAACTCGTAGTCTGTCAATAAGGCATAGAATAAATCCGTACCTACTAATATTATAAATCTGACAGTTTGTGTGTGTATGTATGTTTGTTACCTTCACGTTCAAACGGCTTGACCGATTTGGATAAAATTTGGAACACAGGTAGAGTATAACCTGGAATAACACATAGGCTACTTTTTACTGCGGGAAAACAACTATTACCACGGGAAAATGAGTGGCAACGGGTGAAACCGCTGGGCAGAAATCTAGTAACATAATAGGTAAGAGGGAAAAGACCTTCCCTAAATGTTGTGTGTGTTTGCGCATATGGAAAAAGGAAGCTTTTCCTTCGTATTTTTTAAACTCTTTCCTAGTCGCTGGATAGATAGCGCTGAACTTGTTACGTGAACGTAAGGAAATGAACGTCACATAATTTTTAGATTTTTTCGCTTGGATGTATGAGATCCTAAAACGAAACGTAACTAATCATTGTTACATCACTCGCATCAATGAATATTTACTTTCATAGTTTTCCTTGCATATTAACAAAAACACCAACGAAAACAACGTACAAACAAAACTGAGTATAAATAAATAACAAATCGCTAAAAACGAGGATAGATTCGAAAAGAACATTTTTTGTTGTCATGAATTTTGGCTTTGGCATCTGGAAACGTAGTCAGTTTAACGCCATCTACAGAGTGCTTGGAATACTAAAGTTGTTTTTAATTCTCATAAGGAAATATCCCTATTTCATTTATAATAGGGTTGGCTGTCTATCAAGTCTGTTTGTCTGTCTGTCTGTCTGTCTGTCTGTCTGTCACCAGGGGCCGTATTCCACTATTTGAAAAGTGTCTCAATTGTTTTCCAATACACTGTCATTTGAATGGTGTCCTTTTTTACGGCCGTACTGCCTGCCCCACAAGGGATATAAGCGTGATATATGTACAGTCGGTTGTAGCACTTAAGGTACCAGGGGTACTCCAAAAGAACTGAATTATTTCTAACCCCAGCAAGATATTTTTATTGAAATGAATATGTTTTAGTAGAAAATCACTTCTTTTATAAAAATAAGATATTTTTTATGAAGAATTAACTGTAAGTAGGTACTTAGATAAAAATAAATCAGTTCTTTTGGAGAACCCCTGGTACCTTATGTTATGTGCTACAACCGACTGGTCAACGAAGTACACATACACATATCACGCCTATAATCCCATGCGGGGTAGGCAGAGCGTAAACGGCCGCATAGAACGGACATTTACGCCACGTCTGACAAACATTTGAGGGTCATCCGGAAAATTGTGTATCGCCATAGTGACAGGTTGTCAGCCTACCGCCTGAAATTGCAATACACTACACACCCTTTAAGTCCCTTAGACGCTTCTTACGACTCCCACGGGCAAGAAATGGGGTGATGCTATTCGAAGCCGGCATCACACGGCACCACGAAGTACCCGATTCACTAAAAACCTCTTCCCTCCCTTTTTAGTTGGACAAACTAAACTACAATTTTATCATTTGTTGCGTATACAGAGTAGGCACTCAGAAAGGAATTCGGGACTTCCCCGTAACATAAGGCCTCACTAGGCGTGGCTGACCCGCGGCGCCTGCGGTAGCGATAAACAGGAGGGGCGAGGGGAGGGGACGCATATACTCTGGCCACTTACATAAGGCTGTGAGCACACCAAGTATAGCAGAATCCACAATCCACAACATTACAATTTTCTAACAAGACTTTTTTATTTTAAGTATTAGACCGGGTCTATCGCGATAGTATTTAGGTAAATATTAGTAACCTGTGTGTGTGTTAGTTTACCTGTGTCCACACGTTTCAATACAGTTTCATGTATTGTATGTAGTCAACCCGCGACCACAATACATGAAACTGTATTGAAACGTTGGGACACAGGTAAATTACTAATGTTTACCTAAATACTATCGCGATAGACCCGGTCTAATACTTAAAATGAGTGAAAGTGATCGCGAGTGCTTAAAAAGTTATAAGACTTTTTTATGTTTTTAATAGATAGTTTATCGCATCATTGAATAAAAGGCAAGTACTTTTTATTTTTTATGTTTCATAATCAGAAATTTCAAATTTTAAAAAGTGCCTTAGTTTAGCTCTAACAACTAAGCTGCTGAAAACAAAATTCATTTGCCTACTACTTATATGACGTTTATAAAAAAACAGATGAGAGATGAATGAATGAAGTTTTGTTTGACTTGGCAGATAGTGCACGTGTCTGACATTGTTTTTTTTAATGGCTGTTGAGTTTCTTTTTTGCTCTGTGTATTCTGGAAGGTCCAAGACCATGCTGCCTGAATCTGTTTTTTTTTTCTACTATAAGCAAAGGATTTTTCAGGGCAATCCTAACTTTGGAAGTTTTCACGTATTTTCAAAATATTTCAGAAACGATTGCATTAAAAATTATGAAAATATGTATATCTTAATAAGCATCTCAAACACTCTAAACGATATATATATTAAATTAAATGTTGTCAATTCATGCTTCCATCTGTACTAAACGAATAGTTATTACGTGGCGGATCAGACTGCTCGGAATTAACTGCCAGAGAATGTGTGCTGTATGTTCCTGACAGATATCTCAGGGGCGTAACCATCGGCTACTGGCCGATGAGGGAGCGCACACGGTGGCGCATCGTGTATCTCCACTCGTGAATGCCCGGACGCATCTCAATAACTTGCTCGCTATAACACCAGACTGCGACTTGTTTGCTGATCCTTGGGATAAATTGTGCCGTACTATCTCATTTTATTGTGAAATTATTGAATAATTTTGTATATAGTATTAATCTAGTTTAAGTTTGCCAGTGCCTTGGCTTCATGCTGTTATGCTGTCAAATTATGTTTCAATAAATAAATAAATACTTAGGAGTTTTTCTGTTGACAGTTCTGTTGACAGTTCTGAATGTCAAAGCAGATGTCGGTGTACTAAACTGAAATTTTGACAGGATTGTCACAGGTTCCGTTTCACGTTGGGTTCGTTATAAATTATTTAAGTTAATTTGATTTACTACAAAATAAACTTGTCGCCTTGCTATTATATTGAGTGTCATTCTTGTAAGAAAACAAAACACCAATAACAAATTTAGAACAATTCAATAAACACAAAATAAATAATAATTTATAAAGTGGTACAGGTTTTGTGTAAAGAAACGTTATTTCAATTAAGCTCAGCGCCCTCTACACCACACGAAGACCCCATGTAGATAATAAAAAATAAAAAATAAATAACGGTTGCTTTCGGATGACGAAGACATCACAGTAGCCGCTGCTGTTGTTTGAACAACCACACAAACTTCTCCGGTTCTCTCTCTTTTTCTTGTGGGACACCGAGTCGTCCAACGACCCGATGAGCCCTGGTGTCCGAGTTTTTCAACCGCCTACTACCACTAGTAAGTCTCTGACATGGTTGTGTAACGACCACTGTCTAAGTAATCATAGACAGCAACCGGGACCGACGGCTTAACGTGCCCTCCGAAGCACGGAACCATTGCACCCTGCAATGTCCTTCTCCGGTGTTCCCATAAGATAGTCAGGTGTAGATTTCAAAGCCCCGGGGCAAAATTCAAGAGGCCCATGAAAAAAATATTAGTTACATACACATATCACGCCTATTATCCCTTGCGGGGTAGGCAGAGCGTAAACGGCCGCAAAAACGGACATTTATGCCACGTCTGACAAACGTCTGAGAGTCATTCGGAAAACTGTGTATCGCCATGGTGAAAGGTTGTCAGCCCATCGCCTAAAATTGAAATACACACACTCGAGTCCCTTCGTCGCCTCTTACGACTCCCACGGGAAAGAAATGTGGTGATGCTATTCTAATCCAGCATCACACGGCATTATAATATTATTTCGAAATAATCTTCCTTCCGGTGTACCCTGAGCTTTAGGACAATATCCATTCGTTCAGTACAGCGGGCGGTTCGCTCATTCACTCACTCACTCCACTCACTTCTTTTCATCATATCGCCTGACCTTGACGCTAGCGAACGTGCGTTTTTAATCTAAAATTAATAATAAAATTAAGTGATATTTAAAAATTTACTACACCAGCGCTCCTGTGACTGTAATAAGGTGAGTGTCTTTGTTATTTTTTTACAAATAAAAGCCTAAAAGTAGGTTGGTTGATCGATCAGTTCACATACATAAGACAGTTATTATTTCAACCTACCGACTTAGAAATGAGGAGTGAAAAGTTGAAGACAACACTTTGTGTGTATGTACTATGTGGAATGATATGTATGTTATATATTTATTTCATAGTAGTTTAATTTGTTATTTTTCATAATTTTGGTTTCACACCCGAGTGCAACCGTGTCTTTTTATCTCTGTTTACCCTCTGGTTGGCCGGTAGAGAATGCCGCGTGGCATTAGGCCCGCCTTTTGTACCATGTGCAATAAAATATTAAATAAATAAGAAAAAAATGTCGGTTTGTATGTGAACTATAAACTCTGTTTCATTGGAAAACTGCAACATTAACACAACTATTTAAAAAGTGTTTAATTTCGTTAATCTTTATGGACTTACTAGATTTCCGACCAGAGGTTGCACCCGCTGCCACTCATTTTCTCGTGGGTAATAGTTGTTTTCCTGTGGTAAAAAGTGGCCTTTGTGTTATTCTAGGTTATACTCTACCTGTGTTCCAAATTTCATCCAAATCGGTCAAGCCGTTTGAGCGTGAAGAGGTAACAAACATACACACACACACAAAATCTCAGATTTATAATATGAAGTAGGTAGATACGGATAACGGGATTCCCCAAAATGTACTAACACCATATAGCGCAGTTTACTTGTTTATTTCTCTTAACCTTTTCACCGCCACAGACGGGTATAGCCGACAACCCGCGACTTGCCGTCAGCGCCACGGTCGGGTACAGCCGACAAAACTTCGTCAAAGTTTATGTTCATAAACTAGCATTTCAAAACCGTATCTATCTTTTATTTTTCGCATATTGCATTTATTGTACCCTCTACTTTGATTTATGAACTTTTGCGCTTAGATATTTATTAGATTTGTAGTATAAATAAGAAAAATACTGATTACGTTTTGAAGCTGTCATAAGTACCATTCGCACACGCCATAGTCGGCCCCACACGACTGGAAGTGTTGTTCCTTACTAGTACAAATGTGAAATATCGATACATCTATAATATATTTTCGGAATATACTATGCCTAGATATTTGTCAAGTTTGTCATAACAATAACATTTTCTTATTATTTTAATGTATATTGAAAATATTCCCGACATCGATTTGTAGAAATACGCCAAGTATTAGACATCAAAACCACATACTGCCTTGGAAATAACCCAATTGAACAAGTTAACACTATCAAAGACCTTGGTGTAACTTTTGACTCGCAACTCACTTTTAACGAACACATAATCTCACTCTCAAAGGAATGTTTTAGGAAGTTAGGCTTTATTATGAGAAACGCAAAACAATTTCGTGAACCTAGAGTTATAAAACTACTGTACACTTCTTTGGTAAGGAGTAAGCTTGATTCAGCCTCAATTGTGTGGAGTCCACATGAGGAATCGTACATCTTGCTTTTGGAGAAGGTCCAGAAGACGTTTCTCCGATTTTTATACAAGAAAGAGTATGGATATTACCCTTTCTTGTATCCCACTAAATTTATATTGGGTATGTTAGAGATGAATTCCCTGGAGGTTAGACGCAATTTTGAGAAGTTGTGCTCTGCATGCCAGTTATTGCGAGGGGAAACTGACTGCCCGGAACTGATCTCCAGGGTGAACACTCTCTGCGTCCCAGATAGATATCTGCGAGGTCGCAGCCACCGGCTGCTGGCGGAGGAGGTGGTCCGCACGGAGGCGCACAGGGCCTCTCCACTTGTAAGCGCACGCACCCAGCTCAACCAGCTTCTCTCTGTGGCACCAGACTGCGACTTATTTGCCGACCAGTGGAAAAAACTTAGATTAACAATTTTAAAACACTGCGAAACTTTAGATAGTCGAGTAAGCACTGTTGTAACTTAATTTAAGTTTATCGGCGCCTTGGCGTATTATAGCTGTTATGCTGATAAATTATGTTTGTAAATAAATAAATAAAATAAAATAAATAAAAAATTATTTTCTTTGTTTGATTGAGTATCGACAAACCGGTTTCGGCGACTCGTGCACAGCGATAATTGCTTGACCATTGTGAGTACACTGTACGCCGTAGTCGGGTAAAGACGACACGCTCTGACGTCATTGCAGTAGTGACTTAAAAATAGTGATGGGAAAATGAGTGCCGACGAGCTTAGTTTAGCAGAACTTCTACAGATTTTAGAAGGCGTAGAGGATGACGTTGATCTGTCGTTTGAACGTGGATTACTCGAAAAAGAAGATTTAGAGGTAAGTAAATACCTAATAATCATAAATAATAATAAATAAATTAGGAGCGTTTGGGAGGGTTTCATGTGAACCTAATTTAACGGGTCAAATTGTGATACAAGATTATTATTAGATAATAAGAGATAAGATAATTATTTATTTAATAAACTTAATGACAAAAAGGTACACTTACATGAAATAATTCTGTGGCTTAACCATTTCCTAAACTAAGAATATGAATTCCTGTATCTCAGGCAAATGGGAAACCGACATAACTATTATTTTAAGATTTATTATATATTATATTCAATACTTTAACATTTTTTTTTCTATTCCTACCCGGTTTATTTGATTATTACTTCGGTTTGTTTCTATTTACTTTTTATAACGCCCTTCGTAAGGTATTGTACTTATATCAGCGGTTATTTATTAGCATTTCATAGTTACTTTAATGTTGTTACGGATGTTAATTTACAAACGAATAGGTACAATACTGTACACGGAGTAACACCTTGAGCCTTATCTTTGTCGGACAGAAATCATTGACATTTGTCTTTAATTTATTTACCAAAATGGGAAAGATTTTTTGAAATACATCAGACACGTAACCTCAATGAAGATTACATAAATAGTTTTAAACCAAGCATAATAGCAGCAAATGACAATAAAACTAGAAATATGCATTTCTTTTGTCTCTTGTGGTCAAAAACGAAATACCGCAACCTCACAGGATAAGAGCTGTTTGAACCCTATGCCGCCTGGAACAATTTATTGTTTTATGCGCACGTGTTTTATGGCCCTGTTTACTCAAAGTTGCAGTTTTTCCACGAAAGTAATTGGCACTCGTGCTTTTTTTTAGTTTGTGTTATGTTATGAGATATGTTTTTTTGTCATTCCTTCAGTTTTTTTTTTGACGAGTACGGTCAAGTTAAAGTGCATACAAGATGATGTCCCGTCGCGAATATTTGAAATGGAAGAAAATAGCTGAAGCAGAAATAAAGGCGATGAAAAGTGAGTACAAAATACTGACCGAATTTATTATTTCAAATTATATGGCAACAAGTAAATTTATGGGCTTTAAAAAATATTATTATTAAGTACCTACTTACTTATTTACTGGACTTGACTATGTTAAATTTTAGTTTAGTAATTTAATAACAGAAAGTTGTCCTTATGTAAAATAGACATATATGCCGTCGCAGTTCTGTAGGGCATTTTAAGACATCTTATCTATGTACAAAATAAAAGTCAAATAATATACTTTATCGTCGCCCGGCAGTGAAAACCACGTAAAGGCAAAAGCAACAATTTTACAGGAGACAGTAAAAACTGTCTGGTGAAAATTTTTGTATGAACCGAAGAAATAAGTTCTGTTGTTTTGTTACAACCATATGAATATATTTCAAGCGGTGGTAGAAACACAGACACTCTAATAGCGAAAATTGATTAAAATGGAGTTACGAGGAATTCGTACTAATTAGGTTATGGCGTACTATCAAATACGAGGTTTGACAACATAAAACAATAAGATTTACAGCGATTACCGTTGCGTTTGCTGCCACACCACCCTTACCGACGCTTCCTTTTATTCGAAGCAGTAAGACCTCGCTCTTGAAAAGTCTTGCCTCAGACACTGAATAAATCGTCTGCCACAGACGTGTGAGGCCAATGATGATGATGAAGACCTCGCTGCACTATAACGCGCCGTTTCACGTCACGAAGCCCTGAATGCCTTCAAGGAGAGGGCAGCTGTCATGGCGCCTTCACAAAAACGGGGAAGGAACTTCCTCCTTCTTCACTTCACCTCACCGACACCTCCGCCGTGAATCCACTCGGTTTCAGCGGTCATAGCAGACCCAGCAGGATCTCCCACACCTGGGAAACTGATCAGCTACAAAAAAACACCTCTGATTGTAGCGGACTACCTAGCGGTTTAAGTTTCGATTCGATAACTTAATCTAACTGGATACAACACTTAAAAGAGCTCAAGCAGGCCCTCGGATACGCGTGGACCGTGAGGCCGTATAGACCGGTGGGTTTCAAATGCCTGGCAAGAACGAGAAGATGTTTTGAGCATACCAGCGCCATTTCACGGCATTGAAATTACTAAGAAAAATTGAAAGTCACCGGTACCGGAGTCAGACGTCCAAAAACGACCCTTAAAAACTACCAACATATTGCTAAAGAAAATAATTATGGAGCTGCTGACCACCTACGAAGTTATACTTGCTTGCGTCAAATCAAGGTGCGCGGAGGACACCTAGTCGCTCTGCATGTCCTGAGAGATGGCGTCGATTGGATGACCAGCACAGCCAAATGCCACCACTGCTCTAGAGGAACTGTAACGGCAAGCTCGCCTGTGTAAAGTGCAGGAAGCAGCATACCTACTGCTTCTAATTCGTGTAAGCAGCCGACCACATTCCTAAACGTGGCGACGCGTATCCCGCCAACTACACCACATCATGTCGCGAAGAACTGAACCGACAAGGGAGCACAACACCGCTCACCAAGCCCATCGATGTGGAAAGGAAAGAGGCTGCACTGCAGAAAAATATAAACGCTGGTTCTATCTTGGCAGCTGCCCCCCAACCTAATCCACCCGATGAAGACGAAACGGAAGTAGACGAGGCTTGCTCCCTCAGGACAAGAAAACACCGAGTCAGCCACGACAAGAGCCAACTAACAGCCTGTTTGATGCAGTAGTCGTTCTTCACGGTATTCCTAAGCGATAGATGCCGAAGCGTCAGCGGGATCCAAGACAAATGAGTCAAATAACAGCCGCCGAAGAAGAGGCCAGAGTGATCAATAAAGACTTTAACTGAGGTCCGTACACTTTAGGCATCGTCAACAAGAGCAATTGCGATCAATCTCATCTCATCCTAAGGCTAGGCACTTGCTGTTTGCTGCTGGCAGCTTGCTTGCGAGCTGGAGGCTCTTTGACTCAGATAAGGCTTCACAGGGCACTGCTGACGTGACCTAAAGCTGTCCATATCCACTACTGCCCGTCGCATAGTTAGGTTAGGATCCTTCACTTTTATTTCTGGCACCCGCGCTACTTCTATAGGACAAAACAACCTGTGCTTCTCCACCTCATTTCAAGGAGGCCATCGTCGGAACAACCACAGGATATCTTAGTAAGTTATCGATGGCTGATGGACACGAGCTTTGCCTTCCTCACTAGGGAATCACCCGACTGGTTCGACCTCATTTCTGTGTGAAAGTGGACCTACTCACCCAAGAAATGCAGACTCAGGAGCCTATGCGACACCCCAAAGACCCCAGTTAGTTGAAACAACACACAAGTGGCTAGCCTTGGTTAGGTAGCGCAACGCAGCGTATTGCATTCATAGGTAAAGCTGCTGCCCATTATTCCCTAGATTGATCGCCTCTACGACACCCACGGGTACAAACAGGCTGATGCTATTCTAAGCCCGCACCACACGGCGCTCTGGTGACCTAATAGGTTAAGTTTGATAATGGAATTATACAATAACGAAAACCTCGCCAAAGTATTTATTACAATGCTTTTTAATGTTTGGTAGTATCAATGAAAAACTTGCAACCACATATGCGAGATTATCATAGTCTTACTTTAATAAAATATACTTGTAAAAGTAATTACGTGTTTTTCACAACATCCTAGAGCACAACGTTAAACACGGCTAAGCAAATGCGAGGTTTTACTCGACAAAATGTGCATATCGATCGATACCGAGGTTCTCATTTTCATCAATAGAATGTGTTCCCAGTATCGCAGCCCCACCCGCGTTCCTCGTTAATGTGCCTTACGAGTTTTTCTTCCCAAAAATAAAATAAAAGAAAAATCATGAATTTGTGCTTTACGAGGTTTTCACTGCCGGGCGACGTTATCTTCATTTCTTTGTTATTTTGTCTCGTATTGTTTCTTTATATTATTATTTTGTCCTTCCACATCAAAGGCATCAACATACGTGAATATTTTCGTTTAAAAATCATTAGATTTAAATTACTTACACTAAACTTATACCTAATCAATTATTGTGTATTCCAGATAAGCAAAAAAGAAAAGAAGCTGCAGAAGCTCCTTTGCCTAGTTCTACGCAGAAACATGCTGATAACAGACGTATGTTATTTATTATACTTGTAATAATTTATTAGTTTAATTATTTATTTAGAGTAGACATGACATTTTTTTTCAGAATGCCAATTTGACAAAAGACAAACTATTTTGAACAAAACGAAAGAAATGTTAAAAAAAGTCCCCGACGAGAAGTTGGACCAGGTTAAGGACGAAGAATGCGACCATAAAAGAAGCTCAAACGAAATAGTTTTTAAGTACAAATTTGAATATAAGTTTTGATTATGCATGTTGATTTTAGTGAATTTTATATCATATATTTAGTTTCGTTTCATATTATAGGTATATTTTTATGCAGTTGATATCTGTTAGGTATAATTTTGTATGTTACGATAGAAAAAGTGAGTGTGCATGTCGGCACTCCTAATTTCAAATTATGTATTCATAATTATATTTATTTAAGTTATACTTAGCAGATCAGTAGGTACTTGTATTTTGTTCGTTTTTATTGATCCAATTTCATTGTTATACATCCACACTAATATTATAAATGCGAAAGTAACTCTGTCTGTCTGTCTGTCTGTCTGTCTGTCTGCTACGCTTTCACGGCCAAACCGCTGAACCGATCTTCATGAAACTTGGCACAGAGATTGCTAGCATACCGAGAACGGACATAGGCTACTTTTTATCACCATTCGAGGGTCTGGAGTACAGATGTAGACCACCAGGTGTACCTCCAGGAGCCCAGCTAAACTATAAGAGATACAGGCATGGTTCCAAAACAAAAGTTGTTCAGTATGATGGGCCGCTTCTTTTCACAAGGACATTGAGGATCTGGAGTACCTTATGTAGACCACCAGGTGTACCATCAGGAGCCCAGCTAAACTATAAGAGATACAGGCATGGTTCTTAAACAATAGTTGTCCATTTTGATGGGTCGCTTCTTTTCACAAGGACATTGAGGATCTGGAGTACCTTATGTAGACCACCAGGTGTACCTCCAGGAGCCCAGCTAAACTATAAGAGATACAGGCATGGTTCCAAAACAAAAGTTTTTCAGTATGATGGGCCGCTACTTTTCACAAGAACATTGAGGATCTGGAGTACCTTATGTAGACCACCAGGTGTACCATCAGGAGCCCAGCTAAACTATAAGAGATACAGGCATGGTTCTTAAACAATAGTTGTCCATTTTGATGGGTCGCTTCTTTTCACAAGGACATTGAGGATCTGGAGTACCTTATGTAGACCACCAGGTGTACCATCAGGAGCCCAGCTAAACAATAAGAGATATAGAAATGGTTCCAAAACAAAAGTTGCTCAGTATGATGGGCTGCTTCTTTTCACAAGGACATTGAGAATCTGGAGTACCTTATGTAGACCACCAGGTGTACCATCAGGAGCCCACCTAAACTATTAGAGATACATAAATGGTACCAAAACAAAAATTGTTCAGTATGATGGGCCGTTTCTTTTCACAAGGACGTTGAGGATCTGGAGTAGCTTATGTAGACCACCAGGTGTACGATCAGGAGCATAGCTAAACAATTAGAGATAAAGAAATGGTTTCAAAACAAAAGTTGTTCAGTATGATGGGCCGCTTCTTTTCACAAGGACATTGGGGATCTGGAGTACCTTATGTAGACCACCAGGTGTACCATCAGGAGCCCACCTAAACTATTAGAGATACATAAATGGTACCAAAACAAAAATTGTTCAGTATGATGGGCCGTTTCTTTTCACAAGGACGTTGAGGATCTGGAGTAGCTTATGTAGACCACCAGGTGTACGATCAGGAGCATAGCTAAACAATTAGAGATAAAGAAATGGTTTCAAAACAAAAGTTGTTCAGTATGATGGGCCGCTTCTTTTCACAAGGACATTGGGGATCTGGAGTACCTACCTTATGTAGACCACCAGGTGTACCATCAGGAGCCCAGCTAAATTATTAGAGATACATAAATGGTACCAAAACAAAAATTGTTCAGTATGATGGGCCGTTTCTTTTCACAAGGACGTTGAGGATCTGGAGTAGCTTATGTAGACCACCAGGTGTACGATCAGGAGCATAGCTAAACAATTAGAGATAAAGAAATGGTTCCAAAACAAAAGTTGTTCAGTATGATGGGCCGCTTCTTTTCACAAGGACATTGGGGATCTGGAGTACCTTATGTAGACCACCAGGTGCACCATTAGGAGGCCACCTAAACTATTAGAGATAAAGAAATAGTTCCAAAACAAAAGTTGGCCAGTATGATGGACTCCTTCTTTTTACAAGGATACTGAGGATCTGGAGTACCTTATGTAGACCACCAGGTGTACGATCAGGAGCCCACCTAAACTATTAGAGATACAGAAATGGTTCCAAAACAAAAGTTGGCCAGTATGATGGGAATAAGTTGAGAAAGGACATTGGCAACTTTTTACCAAGGATTTTTTTTTATCTACTGACTTTTGTATCCCATGGTTATAAATATTGATCTGTCAGCGCAGTACACCGGATGGCAAATTTTGAATTGTCCCTTTAACAACAGAAGCAAGCAAGGTATCCTTAAACAGTAGAGATAAGAACTGTTCTAATATCACTGTCATGCTTACTATGAATATACATATCAACTTTAGAACCTCTTTCTAAAAATACTATCTAACGCGGACGAAGTCGCGGGTAAAAGCTAGTGATTCTATAACTTGTTTATTTTCGTTAATTAAAGATGTTGACACTAGTAATGTTTATTAAATATTTTATATTAAATCGTGTTCATTACTATTAAAAATCGTTTTTAATTAATATTCAACGTAAGTAAAATAAGAAAAAGAAATGAAAGAAAACAAATAGTCACAATAAAATATTAAAATAAATACCAGCATAAATCCTATGATGTTCTAATTTTTTTTATCGATATTCTATATTACATCCTTATTTGTCTTACGGGTTTGAAAATATAGAAATGCCACCGACGCCACAGTCGTCTATAACCGACAACGCGATATAGAGAGACGCGTAATAGAGATGCGCCAGTGCTGATCGAAAACTGAACTAAAAATAAACTTGTTGAATATGCCTAGTGTTGTTTACGAGGCCACCACTACTACTACTATCCTATATTATTATTTTGACCTATATGAAATCAGAACTGAAAAGTAGAGGGCAAAATAATGATTTTAGATTAATCAAAACTCGGTTTAAAAAGTGTAAATTTATTTTCGATATGAACTGTTGGACATCTCTATTTTATTGAGTATTTCTTTCCCAAGAAATTGGTGTGGCGCTGGTTGCAATTTTTTACTCGAATGGCTTGGCGGCGAAAAGGTTAAATATAGGTAATCTACGAATAAGTTAGTTGAGTAAAATACATATTGTACACACGAAGTGGTCTAAACCTGCACAGCCAGACAACGCCATCTTTTAACGACAAATTGAATTCATTGAATACCATTATAGACACATTAAAACACACACATTGACTGGCGCGCACACACACTAGAATTTAAGACGCACAGTTTGATGACTAATAATAATTTAAACCTTAATTTCGCTGCTTGCATCACAGCAGTCGTAGCTCAATGGTTAACATAGCGGACTTTGGAAACAGGTAGCTAAGGATCGAGTCGTGGTTGATCGCAGTTCTAGGCCTGTTTTTTTTTTATTTAGGTTATACTTACTATTTTTTAATGATTATTTTGCTGTTGCTGATAAATTTTTATACTTATATAATATAGTAGTTTTGAGGATATAAGGTAAAATGAATAAAACTACCATAATATTTATCAGTTAGGTATTTATTTTGGTTTTTAACTATTCAATGATATTGGGTTGGGTTGCATAATTTTTGATAATGTGCAACAATAAATAGGTATGTCAAAGTGAATAAACATGTTATAAATGAGATAACGAGGTAGCCTCATTCCTGCATTTATTGTAACAATAACATCACTTAACATATTTTTTATTGGTAACACATTAAGCCTAAACTGAACCAGGGGATCAATTCATTTACATTCTTCGTTAGATTGTGTAAACATAGTTAAATAATTATGCAGAATAATTAGGTATTAAGTGACAGGTTAACTTGGTATTTTGAATGTTTGAGAGCTTGAACAGTTTCAGAAATTAATTAAGCAGTAAGTATCGAATAAAATAAATCTTCTGCAAAATTCCCAACCCAATATATTAATACCTACCTATTTAAATATTTCAATTTAATAATAATTTAATTTTAATACCGAAGAGGTGCACCTTCACCAGACTCGATCTGTTCTAAACGGCTTGGCATGCTAGCTACCATGTTCGAACACATTGGTTTACCACGCATGGACTCCCAGGTGAACATGGCTAAGTCGCGTAAATTTTTCTTGGTCCTGACTTCAGATGGGTCCCAGTTAAGGACCATTTGACCCCATAAATTTTCTATGGGATTTAAATCCGGACTCTTTGACGGCCAGTTAATAACAGTCACGTCGTGCTGGGTTCGCAACCAATCCTGGACGATACGGGCTTTATGCACAGAGCAATTATCATGCACAAAATAAATGTACTGATTTGGGTAAGCAATACGCACTGTAGACATCATTACGTCCTGCAATATTTCCACATAACTCTCGCTATTGAACCTTCCTTATATTTCAACTAGTTCTCCAGGTCCCATAGAAGACACCACAGTCCCACTCATTCTATTAGGGAGAATGTGAATTGGTCTGTAACGCTTGCCTCTCCAGCGCCATAAAATCTTGCGTCCAATTTTTATCCGATTTAAAAGCTTTTTCATCAGTGAATATTACTACATTATTCTCCCAATCAAAGTTTCTATAAATATATGCAAATCGGACTCGTGCTTGTTGATGAACAGCTGACAGCAAATTTTTTGAGCTGGCTGATAACAACTTATACCAGCTGCGTGTTAATGGGTCCTTACAGTTAGTAAGGTCACTCCGAACTCCGTTGCTGTTGAGCGAGTTGACAAGAATGGGGTATTAGCATGCTTGGCAACTATCCCTCGGTGACGCGCTGATGCATCCGTGAACATCACGGCCTTACGACCTTTCCGGGCAGGCAGGATGTCACCGGTATCGGCGTAACGTAACCCACAGCGTAACAGTTCTTTTCTGTAAGAAAAATACCTAGTCAATCTACAAGTATTTAATGTAGGTAAATGCCAATAATAATAAATAGGAAACTAAGTAAGTAAATATAATAAGCAATCTAATACCTATTTAAACATTTTAAATAATGAACGTATGGCAGGTAGTATGTAGTAGGTATCTTTATCTAGAAACTTAATGTTTGGATAATATGAACGACCTGACCTGAAGCATTTGCGCTAATTTTGTAAAATAAAAATAATTAACTTACATTTAATTGAAGACGTCGAGAAATTTCATAATACTAAGATTATCTTCATATAGCACTATGATCTTTGCTCTAAGCACTGTATGTAGACAAAGGAGCATACTATAGGTAGACATAATTACGATAAAACGATAGCAAACAACAACACAAACAATCATCATCAAAATCAGAAACATCGAAAGCTAACGGTTAGATACGTAGGCAGTAGTCGATACAGATCAGATGACTGTGCTTATTACTTACCGTCTAATAGTTATAATGATTATTTGCAATACCCACAAACATCATTCATTCAAAATAACAAATGGGCCGTTAACTAAAAATTATCTTACATATAAAAAACAAAAACATAAAACAATACACATGGGGGGCGGGATCGACCCAGTGTCCCACCATAATTTAAACTCGCTCTAAATCCAGACGAATACTGCTTCGGCTATGCCAGCTGTGACGAGTGCATCGAATTTTTAAACCACTTAACTACTTACCTATGACGTCCTACCGACCCTTGCTATAATTTGTAAAGTGCGAATATGATGTATGCGGCTGCGCATGATATGCGTGCGCGTAAAACAGGTTCTCTGAGTTCTGCCGGCTCAGAGGTATTTGATTTTTACTATAGATGGCGTTATTCGTAGTTTTAGTTAGACCTGTGCAGCCTATTCATTTGCGCACTGTACCTATTCTTAGATACATGAAGATAAATATAAACACATATCACGCGGTTATCCCTTGCGGGGTAGGTAGAGCGTAAACAGCCGTAAAATGCGGTTGCTATCGCCACGGCTGATCATTATTTGAGGGCCGTTTCAGAAAAATCGTGTATCACTATAGTGACAGGTTATCAGCCTGTCGTCTAAAATCGAGTCCTTTTTTGAAATGGGTTGATGCCATTCTAAGCCAGCATCACACGGTATTTTATTATTTTATTTCCATTTTAGTTGTCGTCTTACCCATGGGTGTCGTAAGAGGCGACTAAGGGACTCGAGGGTTAGATGTGTATTGCACGTTTAGGCGATGGGCTGACAACCTGTCACTATAGTGATACACAGTTATCTGATTGACCCTCAAACTTTTGTCAGACGTGGTGTTAATATCCGCTTTACGGCCGTTAACACTCTGCCTACCCCGTAAGGGATATAGGCGTGATTTATGTATGTATGTTTATTTTCCAGATGACGGCTCCAGCGATTGGCATAGACCTGGGCACGACGTACTCCTGCGTCGCCGTCTACCGCAACGGACGCGCTGAGGTAGCATCACCCTACATTCTCTCTCTTCGTGTGGGACACTGAGTCGTCCAACGACCCGATGAAACCTGGTGTCAGAGTTTTTCAACCGCCTACTACTGACATGGCTGTGTAACGACCGCCGTCTAAGTAATCATAGACGGCAACCGGTACCGACGGCTTAACGTGCCCTCCGAAGCACGGAACCATTTCTTTTTCGGACAATCTGGTGGTTCACCCTGCAATGTCCTAACCAGACAGGGAACAAATTCACAAAGTGATAAATATCAACTTGTGAGTGTCCCACCGAGAATCGAACCCGGAACCCTTGCGTCGCAGGCAGTCGCACTACCACTGCGCCACAATTGGCCGTCATGCCGTCAACAATGATGAAATTGATGAACGTAATGGATGATATGATGATAATGGCTATGATTATGAAACATACACATATCACGCCTATAACCCCTTGCGAGGTAGACAGAGCGCAAACAGTCGCAAAAAACGGACATACTGACCCGATAGCGTAGCGGATAGTACCCCTGCCTGCTACGCCGAGGGTCGTGGGTTCGATCCCCACAAGACACAAATATTTGTTAAGTCATTTTCAGATATTTGTGTTAAGTCTGGGTGTTTCTATGTATTTTATGTATTTATTTACAAAAAAAAAGTATATAAGTATTTATATCAGCTATCTATTTCCCATAGTACAAGCTTTGCTTAGTTTGGGGCTAGATGGCGCTGTGTGAAATGTCCAAGATATTTATATTTATTACTTATTAACGCCACGATTGACAATGTTTGAGGGTCATTCGGACAACTGTGCATCGCCACAATGACAGGTTATCAGCCCATCGCCTAAAATTGCAATACACACCTTCAAGTCCCTTAGTCGCCTCTTACGACTCTCACGAGAAATGGAGTGATGCTATTCTAGGCCGGCATCACACGGCAATAATTATGATAATGATGATTAAAGCGACCTCCAACACTCGACTACTACACCACATCACTGATGGTCACCCTACAAATTGAACGTTAACCATTTGGCTAAACGTCGTTTGGCTGTAGTGTAGAACTGTTGACGTTCAACCACTTAGCTAGTGGACGTTTAGTCGTGTAGTTGAATGGCGGTTTTTTCATTAGGGCGAGTGTATCCGTCAACGACCTCGACGGTGGCGCCACTTCACAAAAAAGAAGTTTTCTCTTAAGTACAAAAAATATATCAGAATGTCCGATGCCCAAGTTTTAAGTATTATCCTAAAGTAAAATTTGAAACTGCTAACTTAATGAAATATTCGCTGCAATTAAAGTTATAGAAAAAAGTGCCTATAAACGGCCACTTTTGGTATTAATTGCCATAACTTTAATTACCGCGAATATTTTATTGAGTTTTTACATGTTCTAATTTTACATAAGGATAATACAGAAAACTTGGGCATCGGATATTCTGATAGATTGTTTGTATAAATAGAAAACTTGTTTTTTGTGAAGGGGCGCCACCGTCGAGGTCGTTGACGGCTACACTCGCCTTAATGAAAAAACGTCATTCAACTACACGACCAAACGTCCATTAGCTAAGTGGTTGAAAGTCAACTAATATTCCACACTACAGCCAAATGACGCTTAGCCAAATGGTTAAAGTTCAATTTGTAGGGTGACCATCAGTGATGTGGTGTAGTAGTCGAGTGTTGGAGGTCGTAATGATGTTGTAGCCCGGGGGCCGCAGGTAAATAAAAGCAGGAGAGACTTGAGACTTCTTTATTTATAATATGTACAAAGGACGAACCCTAAAATAACAATATAAAAGTTAGTGTGGCGATGATGGGTGAAAGAAGAAAAGCTAAGTAGATGATGGTAAACGGATGTAGATAAATAGATGTATGTACCTCTTTGAGGGTTCCTTTTTACACAATAACACAGAGTTTTTCCACAAATAGATGAGAATACGATTGGCCTTATGGCCTGATAAAAATGTAATTATACACTGCACGGCACTTTGATCATATTGTTACATGATCAATGTTTTCCCGTGAAAGATTAGGGAACGAGTGCGTCAGGGAGAAAAATACGTCTGCACGACATTCCAATTCTTTTATTTGATTTGAAATTTAACATAATTCGAAAAAGAAGAGGTGACATGGAAAAGGATGCCGACGCAGAGTTTTCACTCTGCTACAATGTAGGTTTACGCACTACATGACTAAAAAAAAAACCCTTTTTCCAGGTGATCGCCAACGCGCTGGGCAACCACGTGACTCCATCCGTGGTGAGCTTCGGCAAGGAGAGGCTGGTCGGAGATGCAGCCAAGGAGCAGGAAACCCAAAACCCAGAAAATACCATATTCGGTAAGCTTATACATGTTCTTTTTAGATTTGGCTTCCATCGACTTCGGACGACGATTCCGCCAAAGTCAAGGCACACCTCGGACACTGGCGCTCAAATGTATGAAACAATCGCGTTGCTACGCACACAGTCTAAGCTCGCGTAGGTGAACGCGGACCATGCTTGTGTGTGTGAGACAACATTTCAGGGTTGCCGCCATTTTGCGTTCGCGAATCGGGAATGCAATGTGCGGCAGTACGAAATGACCTTCGTCGTCGCGTCCTTGCTAGCCGGTGTCTGAGCGTCCTCCGAGCGCGGGTGGGCGGCGCTTGTAGGGGGAGGCAGGGAGTGACCATACTGTACGCTAGTACTATTAATTATACTGTGGTCAAGGTCAAAATAAACAATGCCCTCAATTCGGTATATTAATTCTCCTTACTTGCCTTAAATTAGTGCTGTCACTTTCCGTCAAATAGGTTTAGAAAAGGATAGGAGATGTTTTAGTCGTGTCATGTCTTTTTCTGCAAAATATGTGTTATCTGTAAAAACAATGGCGACTAAATTGACTAGAAAAGACGAAAAAACCATTGACTTTTTAAAAATGACGACGAGATATTTAATCTCCAATCCTTTTTTAAACCTATTTGACAGAAAGTGACAGCACTGAATTAAGGCAAGTAAGGAGAATCAATATCCCGAATTGAGGGCAATATAACTTTAATGAGTTATGACAAGACATGTGGTTGATTTCATCGTCATATCATCAGTCAAAGGTTTCAGCGAGGAGCGGGACATCGGAGATGCAAAAAAGGAAAAACCATATTTTATTTGCTAACATTATATGACGTAAAATGTTCGGTATCTTTGTAATGGATAAACTCCGGAATGAGACTACCCGCAAAAAGACCAAAGTAACGGACTTTTTCTGGAAGTGTAGCAAACTGAAGTGGCAGTGGGCTGGGCACATTTGTCGTAGAACCGACGGACGGTGGAGTAAGCGGGTTCTCGAGTGGAGGCCACGCCTCGGCAAGCGTAATGTTGGACGACCTCCAGATGGACAGATGACTTAAAGAAGGCGGCTGGTAGCGACTGGATGGCGAAAACGGGAGATCGTGCCCTATGGCGTACCCTGGGGGAGGCCTACGTCCAGCAGAGGACTGCAATAGGCTGATGTATGTATGTATGTATATGACGTATGGGGATAGGAAAAGAACTCAAAAGCTATTTTGAAGATGGCGTCAGGAGCGACTGTGTCTAAACTCGCCAATAAGGAGTCAATAAAATTTGACATTGTTACATTCTCGACCAATGAGAATAAAGTGGTTTTAGTTCTTGGTGGTTGACTTAATCCGTCATATCATAAGTTGCGATTAATGTGAAGTTGTTCGGAGACAGATCGAACTAACGAGAAGATAATTCATACTTACATACACATATCACGCCTATAATCCCTTGCGGGGTAAGCAGAGCGCAAACAGCCGCAAAACGGACATTTACCTACGCCACATCTGACAAATATTTGAGGGTCATCCGGAAAATTGTGTATCGCCTTAGTGATAGGTTGTCAGCCCATCGCCTAAAATTGCAATACACATAGGTATTCTGACGACTAAGGTCCCTTGCCTTGGTTAGATAGTTAGGGCGAAGTGGTCAATCGCATATTGGTCTGAGTGAGGCAATTTCCCTCCTCTTACGCCCGTTGGTAGTCTATGATGTGTTGTGTGTGACTCGCCACCTCTTCTATCTGGGCTACCACGGCTCGTCCCTTGCCCGCGAATTTCGCAAGTGTGTCTTGCTGCCAATAATGCGTGGCACGACTCCTTCTACCGGGTTAGTTTTCCAACTAATACCCGGCGACTAATTCTATCTTTACAGATTGAATATAGTCTAAGCGATGAAAACCCACGATATATTGAATACAAATATTTGAAGTTCAAAATATTTGAAGCACTAACAATCTTGTAAACTTACTCGCGGTTCAAAATTTTGCAAGTTTTCTAAAATTGTATCATTTTTTACTTAGAACGTATAAGGAAGAATAATAATGAAAGAAAATCATGGTCCCGATTCTACGTTTTAATCGTTTCAAGTTTCTAAAGCTAAAATCACTAAGTTTGAAACTTCGAGGTTTTTAGTGTGGATATTCCATAAAGCCTATTTTTGGGAAGTTTTTGACAGGAATATAATTTGATTTTTACAAGGCTATTTTTACTAAATTTCGTGTTGCAGCAATAAAAATAAATGAAAGTGTTGCATGGAAAGAAATATTCTTTTAAACACCACGAAAAAGTATTTTCTTTGCGTTTCGTGTTTGGTAAAATAATTCTTATATTTAACTATAGAAACAGGCCTGTCCCTGTTGGGGTTTGGGGGGTATTTGCTAAACACACAATACATAATAGGTGGATTGGCGAGCGCAGTACATAATAAAGTCAAAATGTTTTTATTTTTGTGCATTTTTATGAAAAAAAACGCTCAAAAAATACATTCGTTCTGTACCACCCTAGAACTTTACGATCCGATGCCACTTTAAAACCTTTCAACCCGGTGCCACTCTAGATTTTTCCTACCCGGTGTTACTCTAGGACCTCCGAACTCAATTGTTTCCACTTTAGAACTCTCCTATCTCACTGAAAATCACTCCAACATTACAACCATTTCGATTTGTTCTGACAGTACTATTTTTAAGCGAGACCTTTTTAGTGGCCGCTAAAATTAGTCAATTTAATCGTTTTAAATATTTAAATTGCATAATTTTGCAAGTCATGTAATTGCACTAATCAGCTAAAGCTAAGTTTAATCCTGTCAAGATTATAGTCCTGTCATTTGAATTCGACATTACGTGCAGAATAGGAAACGGCTTTAGAAACGTCAAATTAAATTTAGTAATTTTAAAAGCGCGCCTGGAATAGGGTCTTATATGTGACTATTCTTACAAAATTTTAAATGTTGAACGCGTTTCGATTTCCTACCTAACTTGACATTGGCCTGAATTCTAACTGGTGCCATAAAAATTACGGATGAAAAAGACAAATGGAAGAAGGAATTACATTTATATTACAAAAAAATGTAAAAACTGTATACTCATGCACAAGGTCATGCATTTAATACAAGCTGTTACAAAATAACGCAAAAATAATAATATTCTCTATTTTCATCAGTCGATGAAATAATAACAGCACTAGTCTAGGTCAGTACTACACTTCCATTCCAACAAAATTTGATTTGGCATACATTTCTAGTAATCTTCAGTTCATTTAAATGATTACACCTATGAAATAACAAGCAATGTATATCGAATCTCGCCGCGCTGCGTTGGCAACTTCAGTTGAACTTTAAACTGTCAAAGCAGTGCTGCGATGCAAAGATTTTTTTTTCGAGTAATTTATATAAAAATATAATTTTCGAAATTTTTTAAATCGACACTACGGCTTACATTTTTTGTCAATAGACTCTCGGCTTTACTTGTTATTCTGTAACACGAGGTATAATAATGGCTACTTTCATTAAAGATTATGTTCCTTCATATTAATTGGATATTTTTACTTATAGGAAAAATGATTCCTGTTGCTCAATCTTGCTTGCAGACGATACAACCATAGTTTATGTTTTATCGTTTCGTATTTATCGCTTTATTTCACCTGCTTTCCATTCGAAATGTAAAGCAGATAGGTATACGTACCTCGGAAAATACCTCGGATGTAATTGATATCATAACACACTACGTTAGCCGTGTGATGCCGGCTTAGAATAGCATCACCCCATTCCTTACCTATGGGTGTCGTAAGAGGCGACTAAGGGACTCGAGGGTGTGTATTGCAATTTTAGGCGATGGGCTGACAACCTGTCACTATAGCGATACACAGTTATCTAATTGACCCTCAAACTTTTGTCAGACGTGGTGTAAATATCCGTTTTACGGCCGTTAACGCTCTGCCTACCCCGTAAGGGATATAGGCGTGATTTATGTATGTATGTATGTACACACTACGTATCACGTAGCTATTTATTTGAAGGATACAATAAAAAATAGTACAGTGAACCATTCTACATGTAAATCGCTTTGAAGATTGCGTTTGCTTCTTATAAACACCTGAAGAAGTGAAGATAATGCGTGCAAATATGGCATTCTCGTCCCGGTTCAGGAGTATAATAAAATCAAATGTCGCAACCTCGACAACGCTCGTTTCATCGAAAGTGCGCCACATCGCAAGTTTCATGGAAGTACTCCGGTTGTTTCAGATGTGAAACGTCTGATCGGACGGCGCTATGACGACCCGGCCGTGCAACGTGACGCAAAGACGTGGCCTTTCGAAGTTATCGAGGAAGACGAGCGACCAATGGTGCGTGTTACACACAAGGGTGAAAAACGAACCTTTTCCCCGGAGCAAATAAGCGCCATGGTGTTGAGCGCAATGAAAAGCACAGCGGATACTTACTTAGGCAAGCCAGCGCGGAACGCCGTGGTGACTGTCCCCGCGCACTTCACGGACTCGCAAAGGCAAGCCACGAAAGACGCCGCCACTATTGCTGGCTTACACGTCCTGCGCATCATCAATGAGCCCACGGCTGCAGCTCTGGCTTACGGGCTTTGCGCCACAGGGGAGGACGAAAGACAGGTCCTTATTTTTGACTTGGGTGGCGGCACTTTCGACGTATCAGTGCTATCTATTGAAGAGGGCATATTTGAAGTGCGCGCAACCGCCGGGGACACCCATCTCGGAGGTACGGACTTTGATGAACTGCTTGCAAAGCATTTTGCTGCGGAGTTTGAGCGCCGCCATAACTGTGAATTGGCCGAAGACAAGCGTGCCCTCCGTCGCCTGCGCACAGCAAGCGAGAGAGCCAAGCGCACGCTCTCAGTCGCTCACGAGGCCAGCGTGCAGATAGATGATTTACACAACCACTTGGACTTCACTGCAACAGTGACCCGCTCTCGTTTTGAGGAGATATGCGGAGATCTATTCCGTGCGACGCTAGACCCGGTCCGCAAAGCATTGCGGGATGCAGAAATTGATGCATCGGAAATTGACGAAGTGGTATTGGTGGGTGGATCCTCTCGTATTCCGGCGGTACAGGCGTTACTCCGCGAGGTGTTCCCCGACAAAGAGCTGACACAGACCGTGAATCCAGATGAAGCAGTCGCGGTCGGAGCCGCAGTCCAGGCTGCTATACTCGACGGAGACCGCTCAGAAACGGTCATGGACCTCGTTCTGGTCGACGTGACGCCGCTGTCACTCGGCATCGGCGTCCGAGGAGAGATCATGGCCAAGCTCATCGACCGGAACACGACGATCCCTTGCCGACGCGTGGAGACCTTCAGCACCGCCGTCGACAACCAACAAAACGTCGAAGTCAAAGTATTCGAAGGCGAGCGCGCCATGACAAGAGACAACAACCTTTTGGGCAGGTTCGTGTTATCCGGGATAGCGTTAGCGCCTTGCGGCGTCACTAAGATCGACGTGACCTTTGAGATCAACGAGAACGGCATCCTGGAAGTGTCAGCTGTCGAGCAGGGTACGGGTAAAACTAGTAAGATCACGATAACGAACGACAAGGGGAGGTTGTCGAAGCATGAGATTGACCGGATGGTGCGAGAGGCGAATCAGTTAGGACGCGAAGATACCGAGCAAAAAGCCGCGGCGCGCGTGCGCTGCGACCTTGAAGACTACTGCTTCAAAGTGAAGGCTAAAGCTGAAGATAAACAGATGAAGGACAAGATCTCGGCAGCTGACAAGCAGCAAGTAGTCACCAAGTGCAACGAGGCGATACAATGGATGGACTCCAACCCTGATGCCACTAAAGACGTTTACAGCAAAACTCTGAAGGATCTGCAAGAAGCTTGCGATCCAATAATGATAAAAGTTTTGTAATATTCTCATATAGGAAAGAAAATTTTGTGTCTATCACCGAAAGCTATGTCAATCATAATTATAGTCTTTCACATTATTTTGTTATTTTGAGTGATGTAGCCAGTATTCTTTGTTTTATATTCACTGGATGGTTACATATAATTACTTCGATGATTCATTTCATTTTGTGATTTCCTTAATTACTTATTAATGTGTAAAAAATAAAAGTTTTTTTTAAAGAAAACTGTAATTTTAATGAGCTAACAAATGAATGTACTTAAAAGCCTTTGACAATGACTGTTTAGAAATCAAAAGATTTTATTTTGGGCCCCCATATCATATCTATTGCAGTCCACAAAATGGACTTGTCTTCTTGCTGTTATATTAAATGTCATTTATGGTAATAAACAAAAAATCACCAATAAAGAACAATTCCGGAAACACAAAAAAAAATATAAACTGGTACAGATTTTGTGGAAAGAAACGTTATTTCAATTAAGCTCAGCGCCCTCTACATGCCATTCGAGAACCTTTATAAAATTTCCCATATTATAGTTCGATGATTATGATGACTTCAGCAAATTATTTTTACATCAAAATAATAAAAATACGATCAAATTCGGCTGACGTCATTTTGTAACAACATTAGCGCCGCGGTGGCTAAAAAAACTAGTTCAATTCAAACTGCGGTTTTTCAGTCAGTTGTTAGGTTGAATGTTTGAAATACCCCAAAACTTTACTTCAGAACTAGAATTGTGGTTGAATGGCGTTGCTTGATTAACGAGCTAGCTGTGCAACTAAACGGCTTTTTTAACCACTTGGCTGCGACAGATACACGGTCACTTTGTAAAGAGATATTATACAAATGAAATAAATTGATTTCACACAGCGCCATCTATATTAATTATACTGTGCCCAAACTAAGCATAGCGTACTATGGGAACTAAATAGCTTATGTTATTATTTATTTAGTTATTTTTATTGTTTTCAACCCAATTACAATGTTTGACATTTTAAAATTTAAATTGATAGGTTAGTCAAAAAGCACAAAGTAAGTATTGGCGGCTGTGCAAAAAGTAAACAAGGAAAATTTTTGAAATCCGAATGAGATATAAATTACTATAGGCAAACCAGATAACTTGCGGGACGCCCGCGGGGCAAGAAGTAGTAACAAAGTTGTCAACTGCACGCCACAGATCACATATATATGTCCTAAAGGACAGATGCGCGACGCTCTCACTGACGTTTAAACCATACTGAACTGTCTAAAAGACACATTACGCTCGTCCAAAAATAAAGGATATCGTCTGGAAATATCTTGTACCTATAACGGCAACTGTCTTTTTTGTTTTTAATTTGTTTTCATTCATTCAGAAAATAATTTTGAAATTATTGTAAAATAATCAGGGTCGCCATATGGTACTACAGCGTAGTACAGGGTGATAGAAAATGTACTTGTGATTTACTTCAGGTTCTTGTGTTAAAGAGATAAAGAAAATACATCTTGTCACTTGAACGTACGAAAATATATTGAGAATAAAATGAATAATCTTACAGCTAATACAAACTTAAACTAGGTTACATGCGTATACCTTTTTGGGAGGGTGCATCAAACTCTCAGTATGACATTTATTTATTTATTTATTCAACTTTATTGCACAGAAAGTACAAAGGGCGGGCCTAATGCCACGCGGAATTCTCTACCGGCCAACCAAAAGATAAACAGAAAGAGTAAAAGCGGGTGCCCATACACAAAAAAAAAAGAAATATAATCGTACTTAAATTTTGCACTAAACTACAATATTATTTATTTATAAGGTATATGAACATAAAACTAACACAATTTAATTATTTACAGAAAAAAATAACCTAACTACAATACATAAGAAGGAATAAACTAAAATACTAAACTTAATAATTTAACATGAAAAATAAAAATACATAAAATAAATACATGCATACATAAATAAATAAGATATACCAATGACAAGCTAACAGAAATGAGATAGGATGAACGCCATCTAACAAAATTACTAAGAAACAGAGATAAAGAGAGAGCCAGGTATGGCAACTATTTTGACATCATACACTACAGAAAAATTAAATTTGATTTTATTATAAATTGTGTAGTAGTTTAGTGGTCATCTATGGCATGGACTAACACTGCAGTATCAACAATTTTCTGTACTTGTCAAACCTATAACAAAAGTGCCCTTCTATTAGTGATTCTTATGTGTGCACGGGCTCCGCAAGCGTACTGAGAAGCGTCACTAGTGCTCCCTGCCGTGCGCGCCCGCCTTCACCCCCGAACCGCCTGTCAATTCCTCCGTTCCCACCAAGTTCCCACCTACTTCTCGCTCCACGGGCGTCCCGCTAGTTATCTGTAGTTATGTTTATGGTAGATAACATAATTATTCTTATGGACTAGTTCGGCTAATAAAAACTCTTTTCTAAGCTTGAAAACAAAATAAAATTATTCTGAAATAAAAGAAAACACACGCCTTAGAATTTGAGCTATAGGCACCTATTATAAATTATAAGTTATGCCGTCCTTTAATTGTTCATTGTATTTGAGAAAAGAAAGGAAGCTATATATTTTTTTTTAGTTCTGGAACTATGAAATCTTCACCTGACTGTATGGTGGGGAGCAGGAGCTCACCCGCATATGTTTTGTGGTTGTTCAAACAACCAACCCAATCGCGCCCTTGGGGCGTGACTTGGCTTACGAGTTGTTCTGGGAAGAACAGATTGGACTGAATCTACCCGGCGTGTGCCGGTAGTTCCCAAAATAGGGAACAAATGAGGGACCTCCGCGCCCCCGCCGACGGGGGCGTCGGTTGCTTGCGGAGTGTGATCTACTCGCAATGGCTGCAGCAGCGGCTACTGCATTTTCGTCATCCTCTTCCGAAAGGACGTGTCTGGGAGGACGGTGGCAACTATTAAGGGGTTTTTATTATGGGGAGCGTTGTCGACGAAGCGACGAGCCGCTTCCTTCATACGCTTTAATGGTAGGTAGATTTAAGTCGATGTGGAGGTTGGCGTTCCGCACGTACCAGGGCGCCCCGGTAGCTTTTCGCATGAAACGGTTTTGGATGACCTGCAGCATATTCAGATGTGAATCGAAGGTGAGGGACCTATTACTAACAAGGGTGTCAGTAATGAAAAGCAGATAAGCGGCTCAATACACACGAGTTGAGTACTCAGATAAAAACTTTTTGTCAATTGCTTCCTTTTGTCCAAAATTAAAAAAGTGAAAACATCTGGTAGAAAGTGGCTTAAGCAGGTATAGTGAAGTGTTTTGTATGGTTTATGAAATCTTGCGTTTCGATGAAGTAATCGATTCGACGCTGGCCGTTACACAATCATGTCAGAGGTCTACTAGTAGTAGTAGGTAGTTGAAAATCTCTGATACAAGGGTTCATCGGGTCGTTCGTGGACTCATAGTCCCATACAAAAAGAAGAAGAAGATTAAGTAATGAAATGTCATAAAGTATAGTACCGCAGCAATGATTCGCTTTTCTAGGCTACTTTGTACGCAGATGTAGTACAAGAAATATTCTTCGACAAAGTTGTGCAGTGTATTCCTTTTCAATCTGATTGCAGATGTGAAGCGTCTCATCGGGCGACGGTTCGACGACCCATGCGTGCAACGCGATATGAAAACCTGGCCTTTCCAAGTCGTCAGCGAAGACGGTCAACCGAAGGTGCGCGTCACTCACCAGGGCAAAGGACAAACGTTCTTCCCTGAGGAAATAAGCGCCATGGTGCTCACCGCCATGAAAACTACGGCTGAGACGTACCTGGGCAAGCTAGTCCGCCACGCAGTTATCACCGTGCCAGCACATTTCACTGACTCGCAGCGCCAAGCCACTAAAGACGCAGCCACCATCGCGGGGCTGAACGTGCTGCGTATCATCAACGAGCCGACAGCGGCCGCGCTGGCGTACGGGCTCGATAGGCACGAGGAAGAGCGGCAAGTACTCGTATTCGATCTCGGTGGTGGGACATTCGATGTCTCTATCTTGACGATTGAAGAGGGCATCTTTGAAGTGCGCTCGACTGCCGGCGATACGCACCTCGGTGGCACGGACTTTGACGCGCGTCTTGCTGAACATTTCGCAGCCGAGTTCCAGCGACGACACGGCGTGGACTTGAGAACGGACGTTCGGGCGACGCGGCGCCTGCGCACGGCGAGCGAGCGCGCCAAGCGGACGCTGTCGGTCGCCAGCGAAGCCAGCGTCGAGATCGACTCGCTGCACGCTGGGCTCGACTTCCGCAGCACGGTCACTCGCTCTCTCTTCGAGATAATTTGCGATGATTTGTTCCGAGGTACGTTGGAGCCAGTGCGCGCTGCGCTTCGCGACGCAGGGCTGGCAGCAGCTGAGGTTGACGAGGTCGTGCTGGTGGGCGGGTCCACTCGCATTCCTGCTGTGAAAGCGATGCTCCGCAAAATATTTCCCAACAATGTTTTCGCTGAGACCGTGAACCCGGACGAAGCAGTGGCTATAGGCGCTGCCGTGCAAGCCGCGGTGCTGGACGGTGACCGCTCAGAGACTGTGATGGATCTCGTGCTTGTTGATGTTACACCGCTTTCTCTCGGTGTGAATGTTCTGGGAGAAATTACTAATATCATTATACCTAGAAACACTACTATTCCAGTCAAGAAAACTAAGGAATATTATACTGTTTATAACAATCAAAAAAAAGTAGAAATTAAAGTTGTAGAAGGAGAACGAAAAATGACAAAAGACAATCACCTTTTAGGATCTTTCATGCTTACTGGCATCCGAAGGGCACCAGCTGGTTTACCAATCCAAAAAACTTTTGAGATAGACGCGGACGGCATCCTCCATGCTTCAGCTGTGGAAGCTTCTACCAACGCGCGCAATCAGATCACAATCAGTTACAATAAAGGCCGACTATCTGAAGAACAAATAAAAAAACTCATTAAAGATGGTGAGAAGTTGAGATTAGAGGATGAGCAAAAGAAAGCTGCAGCAGATGCAAAGAACAGCTTAGAGCAGTACTGTTACAAGATGAAGGCCAAAGCCACTGACGGTGGAGCGCGTTTAGTGAACTCCCGCCGAGTTGTGGACAGATGTGAGGAGATCTTGCGCTGGATGGAGAGTGCCGCACAAGCCACTGTCGAAGAATACAATCGCAAGAAGGATGAGCTCGAAATCCTGTGTGGCCTTTGTCTCATGAAAATGTAGATTCATTATAGGTCATTTATCTTTTTACAAGTTGATTATTATTTTGGTCATATGCTGATGAAGCCGCTTATGCTTAAGTATGCTACTGTAGGCAGGCTGTCCTCTGTCTGGGATCTTTAGAAGTACCTACATATCCGTTAAGAATAAAACCTTTGAATACCAAATTTTTAAAACACTTCCCGTGTTAGGTATACAATTTTTGAAAACTTGCAAAATTTTCAAAAATAAAACCTTTTATAGATTCTATTTCAGTAACCTTAGTCTTCAAGCCTTCAAGTATTTTTTATTAGTGTAATTTTGATAATTGTTTTCTCGACAGCCCTGTGAAACAATTAATTTTAATAAAGATTTTCATTAAAGCAATTATCGACTTGGCTTTGATTTATTGGAACACAAAAATATCAAACTAAAAATCCTCCTCTCCTAAGATAGGTACATAAAGTGTAAACAATATCGTAAAATCACAAAAAAAACTATTTTATGGCGAGTGTAGCCGTCAGCGACCTCGATGGTGGCGCCACTTCACAAAAAATTGTTTTCTCTTTACACAATTGATCAATCAGAATGTCCGATGCCCAAGTTTTTAGTATTATCTTTTTATTTATTTTATTTTATTTATTGTGTACTTAGGCACTTTTTTATACAATTTTTTAATAATATCTATAATTGTAGCGAATATTTCATTGCAGTTCCAAATTTTACTTTAGGATAATACTAAAAACTTGGGCATCGGTCATTCTGATTGATTAATAGTATAAAGAGAAAACTTTTTTTGTGAAGTGGCGCCACCGTCGAGGTCGTTGACGGCTACACTCGCCTTAAACGGATTTAAGTTGTATTTGTTTAGGATTTTACAATTCCTACGTTACGTTATTCCAACATATCCGTTTAAAATTGTTTTATTGTAATGAGTAAATTTGAGCAAACTCGTGAAAATATTAATATGGTAACAATTTAAATTACATGTCATAATACGGCTTGTTAACTCTGAGTACAGTCATATCCGGTAATAAGCATGAAACTTGGTACACTTTTGGCTTTCATATGTGAAATTAATAATTTAAGGGGGACTTCGGGGGAACAAACTGTCAAATGAATGTTTACCCCCCTTTTTATGTCCCTACTTTAAGTTTTTTTGGCTTTTATTCAAAAACGGTTAATGTTACAAAAGAACTTTCCCGGGGAACAATATTCTGCATCAAATTCTGTACACCAATTGTCTTTAAAGTATAATGATAAGACTTTGAGTTTTCAAGTTATGCTTTATACATATAAGGTTAAAAGTAAACAGCGTTGAAACGAGGACGAAGATACGTCTTTATTATATTTTACCTACGAAATTAACTTTTTTGTATGGAATGTACCGAAAATTGTCTCAGAAATGGATACTGAGACCTTGGTTTATCCGAAAATTACCTATACCCAAATTGCATGTACTTTCTCACTTCTTTACTCATAAGTCTTCAAGTTCAGCTCGGTAAAATCAAACTTTGCCCCACTCTCCCCACCACTACAGGCGTAAATTAAGTGTAGTTTCTGCTGATTACCATAAAAGACTACTAAAATTAACAAACGCTTAATACCAAATTTGAGAGAGTACCTTTTTTTTACCACAAGGTACTTATGACTAATTCAGAGCAGAAAGTCAACTTAAAAAAAAAAAATATAAGTGTCGTAGCCAACTGGTTAAAAGCGCTGTTCAATTGCACAGCTAGCTCGTTAGTCAAACGACGCCATTCAACTACACCACTAAACGTTCATCAGTTAAGTGGTTGAAGACAACGTTCTACACTGCAACTCAACGTCGCCTAGCCAACTGGTTAATGTTCAATTTGCAAGAGTGGCCATCAGTGTTTGGGCGGATTTAGACGTACTTGGGCTCTATACGTAGTCTATGCTTGCTCTACGCATGTTGTGCGTGTTTTAGTACATAGTCACTCGTACAGACCACTTGTTCCAAATAGAGGTTATTGGCATAATAAAAAACTTCAGCCAGAAAGGCGATGCAGACAGCCAGAGTGAAGCCTCAGTCAGCCAGAGAGGTGATGCAGCCAGGAAGAGTGACGCCTCAGCTAGCCAGAGAGATGACGAAGCCAGCCTCAGTAATGTCTCAGCTAATCAGAAAGATGACGCAACTGGTTAGAAATATGACCCGGTGAGCCAGAGTGACCCCTCAACCACACAAGGTAATGACGCAGCCAGCTAAAGAGATGACGCAGCCAGCCAGAGATGACGCAGTTAGAATGAGAGTTGACGCAGCCAGTCAAAGTGACGCCTCAGTCAGCCAGAGTGATGACGCTGCCAGCCAGAGCAACGCTTCAACTAGCCAGAGAGATGATGCAGCCAGCCAAAGTGACGCATCAGCTAGCCAGAAAGGTGACGCAGACAGCCTGAGTGACGCCTCTGCCAGCTAGAGAGGTGATGCAGCTAGCTAGAGAGATGGCAATCGGCGAGAGTGACGCCTTAGCCAGCCACATAGATGACGCAGCCAGCCAGGGTGATGACGCAACCAACCAGAAAGACGACTACACAGAATGACAGAAAAACGACACAACCAGCCATAGAGATGACGCAGCCAGCCAGAAAGCACCTGCATACTCTTGAAAACGTAACCCTCCTTCTAAGGTAGTCGGGTGAAAATAAAGCAAATACCATATAACCTACTAAAACTTATAGCCTATTCAGACGTACCCTAGGCACCCCAAGAGTTATAGTTTGTACATTAACATCACTGTATTGAAATTACGCGACGGATGATTACGATACAAACTAGGTTTTTTGGGGATTGTGATAGTTTAATAAGCTTTTGATGGCTAAATTTTCGTGAAATAACAAAAGAAATACCTGATTAATTTCATATTCTCGCAGTGTTTCTTAAAAAAGTGCTACTTGAATTTCACCTCATTTTGATCACCTGTAGGTGCCTCCATCATGTTTAATTGTTAAACTCCACGACTCAACTCAACAACTATTTAATATTATTTCACCATAAAATAACAAAATACGATTAGTGATTTCGTGCGGCTGACGCCATCTTGTAAATAAAACTACACTAGCGCCGCGGTGGCTAATAAAAGTACTTTCAATTAAACAGCGGTTTTTCGTTCAGTTGCTGTGTTGAATGTTTCAAATGCGCTAAAATTCAACCACTCAACTAGGTGTGTGGTTGAATGGCGTTGTTTGATGAAGGAGCTACCTGTGCAGTTGAACAGCGTTTTTAACCAGTTGACTGCGACATAAGCATAACTTGAAAACTGTAAGTCTCATCAATAACTTTAAATACTGATTGAGAGTTTTTATGTTACATTAACTGTTTTTGAAAAAAAGCAAAAAAAAATGTAGGGACGTAAAAAGGGGGGAAAAGGGAAAAAAATTCATTTGACAGTTTGTTCCCCCTTAAAATGATTAATTACACATATGAAAGATAAAAGCATATCAAGTTTATCCTTGCTTCCGGATGGGACTATAGCTTCATATTTACTCGCAGCTAAGGAGAGTTACTATCTGACGATTATTACTATTTTGGAATAATAATATTAAAAGTTAAAATCCTTTTGAAAACGAAAATTCGTGCTGGGCCTATGAACTTTTAAAGAGATCCTTAAATTTTTCTAGGATCCCATCATTCGATCATAATATGGACAATCTGTTGCTTCTAAAATGTTTTCGTAAAAATAATAACACGACCGTGTTTAAGAAGTGTGATATCTGTTATTGAGAAGCAGAGTTTAAACGATACATTGACGAGTCACTTTGGTTACTTCTAGTTTTTAAAACTAACCTAATGGTAATCCGTTTATGGAAAATAGTCACGAAAATTGTGGATAATGAACTGCTAATACTACTATTACCTGCTATACTTAATCTATTTACTTGTTACTTTTATACTTCTCCATGGATACTGTCAGTTTTGATTATCAGCAAAGTACACAATCATGTTTCAATCTAATTGCAGAAGTGAAGCGTCTCATCGGGCGACGGTTCGACGACCCGTGCGTGCAACGCGACATGAAAACCTGGCCTTTCCAAGTCGTCAACGAAGAAGGTCAACCGAAGGTGCGCGTCACTCACCTGGGCAAAGGACAAACGTTCTTCCCTGAGGAAATAAGCGCCATGGTGCTCACCGCCATGAAAACTACGGCTGAGACGTACCTGGGCAAGCTAGTCCGCCACGCAGTCATCACCGTGCCAGCACATTTCACTGACTCGCAGCGCCAAGCCACTAAAGACGCAGCCACCATCGCGGGGCTGAACGTGCTGCGTATCATCAACGAGCCGACAGCGGCCGCGCTGGCGTACGGGCTCGATAGGCACGAGGAAGAGCGGCAAGTACTTGTATTCGATCTCGGCGGTGGGACATTCGATATATCTATCTTGACGATTGAAGAGAGCATCTTTGAAGTGCGCTCGACTGCCGGCGATATGCACCTCGGTGGCTCGGACTTTGACGCGCGTCTCGCTGAGCATTTCGCAGCCGAGTTCCAGCGACAACACGGCGTGGACTTGAGGTCGGACATTCGGGCGACGCGGCGCCTGCGCACGGCGAGCGAGCGCGCCAAGCGGACGCTGTCGGTCGCCAGCGAAGCCAGCGTCGAGATCGACTCGCTGCACGCTGGGCTCGACTTCCGCAGCACGGTGACTCGCTCTCTCTTCGAAAAAATTTGCGATGATTTATTCCGCCGTACATTGGTGCCGGTACGTACGGCGCTACACGACGCAGGGTTGGCAGCAGCTGAGGTTGACGAAGTCGTCCTGGTGGGTGGATCCTCCCGCATTCCTGCGGTGAAGGCACTGCTACGAGAAGTTTTTCCTGACAAGGTTTTCACTGAGACCGTGAACCCGGACGAAGCAGTGGCTATAGGCGCTGCCGTGCAAGCCGCGGTGCTGGACGGTGACCGCTCAGAGACTGTGATGGATCTCGTGCTTGTTGATGTTACACCACTTTCCCTCGGCACGGATATAGTCGGGGGAATCACTTCTGTCATAATACCAAGAAACTCCACCATTCCAGTCAAGAAAGCTAAGCAGTATTATACGGTTCAAGACAATGAAACCATCGTAGAAATTGAAGTTATTGAAGGCGAACAAAAACTGACTAAACATAATCATCTTCTAGGCTCTTTTAAGCTGTCTGGTATTCGTAAAGCACCAGCAGGTTTGCCAATCCAAGTTACTTTTGAAATAGATGCGGACGGCATCCTTCACGCTTCAGCTGAAGAATCTTCAACGGACGCGCGCAATAAAATCACAATTAGTTACAACAAAGGCCGACTATCTCAAGAAGAAATACAAAAACTTATTCAAGATGACGAACAGTTTAGATTAGAGGATGAGCAAAAGAAAGCAGCAGAGGCGAAGAACAGCTTAGAGCAGTATTGTTACAAGATGAAGACTAAAGCTACCGAGGGTGGAGTGAGTTCAGTGAACTCTCGACGAGTTGTGGATAGATGTGAGGAGATCTTGCGCTGGATGGAGAGTGCAGCACAAGTTACTGAAGAAGAATACAAACGCAAGAAAGACGAACTCGAAATCTTGTGCGCCCTTTGTCTTTTGAAAGTGTGAATCTTACATTTCATTACATAAATTTGATTTATTATTCACAAGTTGATGAATAATTAATGGGCATCAAATGCTTGGTCCTACAATGTCCATAAATAGGTGCCACGCACGCACCGGCAGCGGTGTAATCAACTCTAGATCATGTGGAAGGTCACAACACATCATTATAGTCTACTATAGAGCAAAATGAGCTCGACATTTTAAGTTTAAATAAAGCAAGAGAAGCACTGTTCTGTGCCAAAGAAACAATACATGTATTGCGAGCGAAGCAAGCCACCTTGCGCAACACCAATAGTCCTACGTATAGCAAGCGAAGCGAGTCAAGATACACTGCGCCACACAATACTCCACTTATTGCGAGTGAAGTGAGCTACAATAAGCCACGCCTATATGTACTACACGAATTGCGAGCGAAGCAAGCAATCCTCATTGTGCTACCCATTGTGTATTACCTGGGGATATGCACGAATTGTGAGAGAAACGAGCTATACGGCGCGCGGCGCCACACCAATATAACAAGCATTAACACTTTCAGTTCAGCATAGAAATTAAGTTTGTTTTTATTACGATACCTGTAAGTAGGTTAGGATTTTACATTTCTGAATTAAAACCTCGACTGTAAGTACCATTTACAGTCGAGGTTTAGTAACTAGGTAAGTACGTGTAGGTCATAAAATAAAAAAAAGAAATATTGTTTTTTCTTTGGTGGAACTGGCCAGCATGATTAGTAAAATTAGCAATAGCCTTAATGATATGACGTCAAAAATATCCTATTGATTTATAACGTAATTTGTAGACGACCCCCAACTATATTTTATGCATATAAATGAATCTTTAAGCCACCAAACATGAGATCTTAGTTTTGAGTTTAAATTTCTTTAATATGTTTACGTTTCATAACTCATATTGTTCGTTGGACGACTCGGTGTCCCAAACGAAAATTTACTGTCATTTTATTAATATATTATCATTATTTTGTTGTGAATTCCTTACATCTCGCCTTTTTAGGCCGGGTCACTCAAGACCCTCGGGGATCAGGTTCAGAATGAGGTACGTAGGTACGTTCCCGAATCTCGGCTCTAATTAATAATTGATAATATTGTGTTAAAAGGGGACCCTAATAATATTGTATAATTTTATTGTCATATTAGTATTAATATATTTTTTGCGATCAGAAGTAGAGTTTTATTCAAAAAACAATGCAATCACAATCATGTCCTTTGTTTTCTACAAAAATAAAACACCAAATTCACATCGAAAAATGTGCAACAACGAGCCAACAAGTCACATCGACCCCTCGAGCGCCACTCCCTCCACAGATCACTTATATACCTAGGTATGTTACGGCCACATTGTGAAATGATTAATGGAACGTTGGCCACATCGTGAAGTGGCCAACTGTTACTGACCATATCGTAAAATCATAAATGTTTAACGATTTGGTCACGGACGATTGGACAGATCGATAAAATGTTTAGTAACAAAAGAAAATACGACTTGTATTTTCCCCGGTGACTGACAAGAGGACTGCATTCGCCATCTGACATTACACCTTTATTCTTTCCGGGGTAGGCGGACAATGACAGTCGTAAATATCGTATCGTAAATGTATATCGTAACTCACTTTTCTGAATATGCTCTCAGAAACTATACAACAACGCAGACCTCCCGTAGACTTCATATCAGTCAAAGTAAAATCGTTATTTACTTATTAAATTGTGGCACAGCACAACGCATGCGACAGAATTCTTGCTTACACTATATGACATACTGAATATCAAATTTTAAAACACTTCCCGTGTTGTACACAATTTTTTGAAAACTTACACTTACACGCGGGAAGTGTACAATTTATCGCGGGTTATTTAACCTGTAAAGAATGGATTAGTCGCTGGGTATTAGTTGCAAAACTAACCCAGTAGATGGAGCCGTGCCACGTTATATTGGGATTGAGATACGCTCACAAAATACGCGGGTAATAAATAATAAAGGATGAGCCGCCGCGGTAACCCGGATGGAAGCGGCGTCGCCACCAGTGATGGCGAAAAACGCAGGTTCAAATCCTGCCCGCAAAAGAAAATTTTGCAAATATCTGACATAGGTACAGTCTATTGTAGCACATAAGGTACCAGTTCCAAAAGAACTGAGTTATTTTTGTCCCGTGTAATAGAAGAAAAGATTTATTTTATGAAAATAAGTAAAAAAAAATTTAATGTATTAACTGGGGATAAAAATAATTCAGTTCTTTTGGAGTTCCTCTGGTACCTTATGCGCTAAAACCGAATGTACATACAAGAATATTTAGCAAGATTTAGATAGTTAATCGTCGATTACGACCACGATCAATACCAATACCATCTTGTGAACGGCCTCGACAGTGGCGCCACTTCACAAAAAAAAAAACTCTTTAAACAAACAATCTATCAGAATGTCCGTTGCTCAAGTTTCTAGTAGTATCCTTAAGTAAAATAAGAAACTGCAAACTCAATGAAATATTCGCTGTAATTAAAGTTATGCCTTAAGCTTAGAGTTAAATGTTGTGTCCTTTTCTTCAGACTTTATCACAATCGGAATATTGTTATAAATTTTATTTCCGTGGCATAGGGTCCTGAACAATATATTTACATCCTAAAAAAAAGAACACCAATTTTGTAATTGTTGACAGTCAACCCGCGACCACAATACATGAAACTGTATTGAAACGTCGGGACACAGATAAATCCACACTAATATTATAAATGCGAAAGTAACTCTGTCTGTCTGTCTGTCTGTCTGTCTGTCTGCTACGCTTTCACGGCCAAACCGCTGAACCGATCTTCATGAAACTTGGCACAGAGATTGCTAGCATACCGAGAACGGACATAGGCTACTTTTTATCACCATTCGAGGGTCTGGAGTATAGATGTAGACCACCAGGTGTACCACCTGGAGCCCAGCTAAACTATTTGAGATACATAAATGGTTCCAAAACAAAAGTTGTTCAGTATGATGGGCCGCTTCTTTTCACAAGGACATTGGGGCTCTGGAGTACCTTATGTAGACCACCAGGTGTACCATCAGGAGCCCAGCTAAACTATTAGAGATACAGGCATGGTTCTAAAACAAAAGTTGTTCAGTATGATGGGCCGCTTCTTTTCACAAGGACATTGAGGATTTGGAGTACCTTATGTAGACCACCAGGTCTACCATCAGGAGCCCAGCTAAACTATTAGAGATACAGGCATGGTTCTATAACAAAAGTTGTTCAGTATGATGGGCTGCTTCTTTTCACAAGGACATTGAGGACCTGGAGTACCTTATGTAGACCACCAGGTCTACCACCATCAGGAGCCCACCTAAACTATTGGAGATACAGAAATGGTTCCAGAACGAAAGTTGCTCAGTATGATGGGCCGCTTCTTTTCACAAGTACATTGGGGCTCTGGAGTACCTTATGTAGACCACCAGGCGTACCATCAGGAGCCCAGCTAAACTATTGGAGATACAGAAATGGTTCCAAAACAAAAGTTGTCCAGTATGATGGGCCGCTTCTTTTCACAAGGACCACCAGGTGTACCATCAGGAGCCCACGTAAACCAGTAGAGATACAGGCATGGTTCTAAAATTAAATTTGTTCAGTATGATGGGCCGCTTTATTTACACAAGGGCATTGGGGATATGTAGTAGTACCTTATGTAGACCACCAGGTGTACCATCAGGAGCCCAGCTAAACTATTAGAGATACAGGCATGGTTCTAAAACAAAAGTTGTTCAGTATGATGGGCCGCTTCTTTTCACAAGGACATTGAGGATCTGGAGTACCTTATGTAGACCACCAGGTCTACCACCATCAGGAGCCCACCTAAACTATTGGAGATACAGAAATGGTTCCAAAACAAAAGTTGTTCAGTATGATGGGCCGCTTCTTTTCACAAGGACATTGAGTATCTAGAGTACCTTATGTAGAGCACCAGGTCTACCATCAGGAGCCCACCTAAAGTATTGGAGATGCAGAAATGGTTCCAAAACAAAAACTTCAGTATGATGGTAATAAGTTAAGAAAGGACATTGCCTACTTTTTACCGAGGACAGAAAAACAAAAAATGTGGTATATAAAAATGTATTACAGTAACTTAAATTACCTTTTTATCTGTCTTATCTACTTATGCTGATCATTTTAGTGTGCTCAAATCGGCACCTCTGGAATAGGTACTCGGTTATCTACTGATTTTTGTATTCAATGGTTATAATTTAAATATTGATCTCTCAGGCCGGATAGCAAATTTTGAATTGTCCCTTTAACAACAGAAACAAGCAAGTCATCTTTAAACTGTAGAGACAAGAACTGTTCTAATATCACTGTCACACTTACTATGAATACACATACTTACTTTAGAACTTCTGCCTAAAAAAACGATCTAATGCGGACGAAGTCGCGGGTAAAAGCTAGTTACTAATATTTACCTAAATACTATCGCGATAGACCCGGTCTAATACTTAAAATGACCAATTTTGTATCTCGGTCGTAATCGTTTGGAAATATATTTTCTTCCAAATTTGGCTGTTTCGAATATGTACATAGATGTTAAGGTAAGTATGTTTTGTTGTCGAAAGTGCGGCCTATAACTTTCGTCCTGGTTTATGTTTACGAGAATCCGGATACATCTTTTTTGAAGTTTGAAAAGATCTTCGACGTCTGTGCTATTTCCCCTCAAAATAATACCATAACTAAGCCAGGAGATAGCATAAGCATAGTATGCAGATAATGCGAAAGTCGCAGGTTCAAATCCTGCCCGCGCTTGAAAATTTTGCAAGTTTTCAAAAATGGTATACCTAACACGGGAAGTGTTTTAAAATTTGATACTCAATCTAACTGTTGTTGTTCTCCTGTGTAGGTTTCATCCGAGATTTGTCTTTCACTTGGAGGATTGTTTTCTTTTCCGTTTATTATTAGTATATTGTCTCGAATGATGGCGTGGTGTCCATTTTTCCTTAAAAAGGTGGCTTTTTAGAAGCTTGATTTTCTTTAAGCTAACTCGGCTAGGATTTTAGAAACAAACAACTATAATTCTCACTTCTTGATTGTTTTTTTAATAAAATTTATACATTATCTGCTTTTTATGACTAAACACGTAAAGACGTAACTATCAACATAGAATGAGACTTTAAAATTGAACAGCGACATGCGTTATCGAGTAGCAGAACTAAGACAACCATTATGATAACTTGCATTTTACCAATGCTACGCCATCTATCAAAGAGCTTAGAAACTTTTCAGGTACTTATCACCAAACACCATAGATGTCTCTGCTTTGCCTCCGTTAAGCCATCTATCAAAAAAGTCAAGAACGTTTAAAGTTATTGTCGCGTATCATAGAGGGCACTGCATTGCCTGCGCTACGCCATGTAAGGTCTGTTTATTTAAGAATGACTTATAATGTAAACAAACTTTGTATGTACATATTTACTGCAAATAAAATTCATTTATCATTTATGTAACTGACAGTCCAGCTGACTGACTGTCAGTTACATACGAAGTTTGTTTACATTATAAGTCAGGTTGTATGGAAGAGATTTTAGCAATACGGCCGCCTTAGCCCTGTTATTCTTGTTTATGTTATTATTATTATAAGATTATGTTTTAAAGCCAGAAACGAATAAAACGCAGTGAAATAATTATTACATTGTAGTTTATTTCAAAATATTATAACTAAGGTTCTCAGCAACAACAAAATATACACTAGCGACATACAGCCTTGGTCGCCCCGCACCCAACTGCAACAAACAAAATGACACCATTCAAATATCTGTACATACATACACACATCACGCCTATAATCCCTTGCGGGGTAGGCAGAGCGTAAACGGCCGCAAGAAACGAACGTTTATGCCGCGTCTGACAAATAATTGAGGATTATTCGGAAAATTGTGTATCGCCATGGTGAAAGGTTGTCAGCCCATCGCCTAAAATTGCAATACATACCCCCGAGTCCCCCAGTCGCCTCTTACGACTCCCACGGGAATGAAATGGGAAGATGCTATTCGAAGCCGGCATCACACGGCATATTCAAATTATCTGTATATAAGTAATAATAATTACATTAGATTAGACCCTATTCCAGGCGCGCTTTAGAAATTACTAAATTTAATTGCCGTGTGATGCAGGCTTAGATTGCCGTGTGAAGCCGGCTTAGAATAGCATCACCCCATTTCTTTCCCGTGGGAGTCGTAAGAGGCGACTAAGGGACTCAAGGGTGTGTACTGCAATTTTAGGCGATGGGCTGATAACCTGTCTCTATGGAGATACACAATTTTCCGAATGACCCTCAAGTATGTCTGACGTGGCGTAAATGTACCTTTTATTGCGGTCATTTACGCTCTGCCTACCCCGCAAGGGATAATAGGCGTGATATGTGTTTGTGTTTGTTTGTGTGTAAAAAATTGACGTTTCTAAAGCCGAATACGGCTTTAGAAACGTCAATTTTTCGCGGAAATCTGCCTGTAGCGCACTTGTAGTTACAATTTACAGGTTACAGGCGTTTTATGAAGACACTTGTAAAGCTACCATTGTCAGTACCGCTCCAAAATCTCGACTACAGGTACATTTTACAAGTCGATGTACAACACTATCGATTCATTCATTTCATTCACTCAAATTTAACGTCAATGTTATAGCACAGATTAAATAATGTAAAAGTATGTAAACACTTTGCAAAATATTTATAACATTACACTGAAAATTATTATTTTGATAAAAAGGAAATTACAAAAATGAAATCAATAATAATAATAATCCACAATTGACGATAAAGTTTTGTTTTATTTAACGCCTCGAGCAAAATAATTTAGCAAGGACTGCATTTTGAGTACTTTTGAACATATTGAGTTGATTTTTATGCTAAAATCTTGCACTTATAAAATAGTTACCTAGGTCAGACGACCTGTAAAATTATTCACAAGTTGTAAGTTTTTACAGTTGTAGTTTACAATTCTTTTGATGAACACCTATAAAAACTTGCTCGATTGTGTCTATAAAAGCAAAATCTACCCTATGGTTTGTCGATGGAAATCTACAGGTGCCTGTACCTGTGACTTGTAAAATTGTAGACCTGTAGCTTCAAAAAACGCCTGTAGTTGTAATTTTCATCAGTGTTGATTTAAATAATAATTTTGGCGCGATGTTGCCACTTTTTCGCCTGTAGAATTGTAGTTGTTCAATGATAGCATAGGACACTGATAGCGAAAGGTTCAAATCCCTTGTTGGCGAGTTTCTCTAAGTAGCTGTAGTGTTACCTGTCGTTCACTTGGCGCGCCTGGTCGGCTCGGTGGCGGTGGGGGGAGGCGGGGGACCCTTCTTGGCGAGCTCCTCCAGGTAGCTCTGGATGATCGCCTGCCGCTCGTCGGGAATGTGCTCTAGCGCGAGATACCTGCGAACATTGCCAGTGGTTACACAAAACCCTTTTATCTACACTCGTCTCATAATGTTCGAATTATGAATTCAAAAACAGTTGCATAAAGACCTACTTTATGCATTCTGCCTATAGATATCACGGTTTAATAGAAATTACAGAAGCGTAATGACTTAATGAGAATACTCTTACTACGATAAAGTTGAGAAATGAAACGAAGTTTTTTTTTTGCCAATACTCTTAACGCCATCTTCCGCCGCACCTGTCAGTTGTTGTTGTATGGTAATGTTGCGTTTATTTTATTAGGTTGTTGTTGAGATGTTGTTCAGTTGTTGTTTAGTTGTTGTTCAGATGTTGTTTAGTTGTTGTACCGATGTTGTTCAGTTGTTATTCAGATGTTGTTCAGTTGATGTACAGATGTTGTTCAGTTGTTGCTCCGATGTTGTTTCGATGTTGTTCAGATGTTGTTCAGATGTTGTTCAGTTGTTGTTCAGTTGTTGTTCAGATGTTGTTCAGATGTTGTTATGTTGTTTAGTTAAGTTTTTGTTAAGACTCCACATCTAAACAACTGCTAAAGTATAGAATTTTTTTTAAATTCATATCTAACCATATTACATTCTCGTATTGAATTTGACCTTGTATCGGGCCTTGCAATGGCCGGTGCGTACGTTTAGAAAAGTGTATCTGAGTTTTTTTTGGAGAGTGTAGATAAAATAGTGTATGCAACGGCTATAATTAGGCATTAGAATGCTCGTGTCAAACTATTATCACACGAGGCACGCGAAACAGACACTCGCATTCTAATGACCCCCATTATACGACAGTTGCATAAACTACTATTAGTTACGTACGCCACACCTCGGACACTCCATACAGCGGACTTCTTACAGACAACTGTCATTTCTACATGTGCATGTGTGGGTGATCAGAGATGTGTGAGTGCAGGGTTGATTTTTATACCTGACCTGATGAATATGTATGATTATATTCAGAATGAAATAAAAATGGTTAGATATTGGCCTCAATTCGGGATATAAATTCTCATATCTGTCGTGTCATGACTTATGATTTCATGCAAAATACGTGTTATCTGTCAAAATAAGGCGACGATCAAAACAATGGCGACTAAGTTCACTAGAAAAGGTGAAAAAACCATAGACGTTTTTAAAAATGACAGAACGTAGATATCCTATCCTTTTCATAACCTACTTGACGGAAAGTGACAGCACTAATTTAAGGCAGGTAAGGAGAATTTATATCCCGAATTGAGGGCATTGTTTAATACCTTAAGGGCGGGGCAGACCGGCTCCGTATGCGTTCCGTATCCAGCTCTCGTCCGTAGTCACGCACGAACTGATGACGTTGTAATGTATAGGATTGTATGAGATACGGCACACCGCTTGCGTTGCGTATCCGTTCCGTGCTGCACGCAAGCGGTGTGCCGCATCTCATACAGTCCCATACATAACAACGTCATCAGTTCGTGCGTGATTACGGACGAAAGCTGGATACGGAGCCGGTGTGCCCCGCCCTTTATTCTCAAATCTTATTCTATCCTACCAATAATTTATAGTAATATTGAATGCAATTTAATATTGGTGCCTATTATGCCTGAAATAAAGAATATTTAGTTAAATTTAAAAATCCTAAGGGAAAGATGTGGTATAAAAAAAGACGTAGTGACTGGTGAAGAAAAGGGTATGCTTAGGTGGTTTAATCATGTAGAGAGGATTAATGAAAGAAGATTAACGAAACAGGTGTATATGGCAAGTGTGGATGGGAACGTCGGAAGGGGAAGACCTCGACGAACGTACCTCGATCAAATCGGGGACGTGCTAAAGAAAGGTCAGGTCAAGAGTACCCTAAACCGACGAGCATGCATGAAGAGATCGATGAATATCGAGGAGGCGAAACAAGTATGCCAGGATCGTAGTAAGTGGAAGGAAGTATCTGCCTACCCCTCCGGGAAAGAGGCGTGATTTATGTATGTATGTAAAAAATCCTGAAAGCGGGATCCTTTAAGGATTTTTTAAATGTGATTAAATGAGATGTTGATCTGGTGATCATGGTACCAGAGCTGTCTTGAGGAAGCATACCTTGCGTCATGCTTCAAGGAGTCGTGTAACGCCGCCATTGCTGCCGGGTGCTCGGCAGTGGCCGCCAGACTGCGGTGACTAATGGCTCGAGTCTATTGCAGCAACTCTCGCAGAGCTGTCTTGAGGAAGCATACCTTGCGTCATGCTTCAAGGAGTCGTGTAACGCCGCCATTGCTGCCGGGTGCTCGGCAGTGGCCGCCAGACTGCGGTGACTAATGGCTCGAGTCTATTGCAGCAACTCTCGCAGAGCTGTCTTGAGGAAGCATACCTTGCGTCATGCTTCAAGGAGTCGTGTAACGCCGCCATTGCTGCCGGGTGCTCGGCAGTGGCCGCCAGACTGCGGTGACTAATGGCTCGAGTCTATTGCAGCAACTGTCGCAGAGCTGTCTTGAGGAAGCATACCTTGCGTCATGCTTCAAGGAGTCGTGTAACGCCGCCATTGCTGCCGGGTGCTCGGCAGTGGCCGCCAGACTGCGGTGACTAATGGCTCGAGTCTATTGCAGCAACTGTCGCAGAGCTGTCTTGAGGAAGCATACCTTGCGTCATGCTTCAAGGAGTCGTGTAACGCCGCCATTGCTGCCGGGTGCTCGGCAGTGGCCGCCAGACTGCGGTGACTAATGGCTCGAGTCTCCTGCAGCAATTGTCGCAGAGCTGTCTTTGCCGCGCAGAGTTTGTCGCGTTGGTAGTCGCGGAATTCGCGCTCCATCTGTGAAAACGAAATGTTTTAACGTTTTGCCTACATATTGCACCGACGTTGTTAAGAGGCCAATGTTTCGGGTTCGATTCTCGGTGGGACACTCACAAGGTTGATATTTATCACTTTGTGAATTTGTTCCCGGTCTGGTTAGGACATTGCAGGGTGAACCACCTGATTTTCCCAAAGGAAATGGTTCCGTGCTTCGGAGGGCACGTTAAGCCGTCGGTCCCAGTTGTTGTCTATGATAACTTAGACGGCGGTCGCCTATCCTTTTCTAAACCTATTTTACGGAAAGTTAAATTTTAAGTTAAGATAAATGATTGAATTGACACAACCAATTTTGACTGAATTAACAAAATATTATATGAGTTTGGGAGTATTCACCTGTGGACTTGGATATCCATATTTAAACCTATTTGACGGAAAGTGACAGCACCATTTTAAGTTAAGATAAATTATTGAATAGATACCTTTGTATGACTTTAAGCCGCGATTCCATTATGCAAGTCTTGCACGCAAGTATGACGTCACACTTGCGTACAAGTTACTTGCATTGGAAACCTCTTTTGAAACTTGCGTGCCAGATTTATTGGCGTGCAAGTATTTATCTTGCACTCGATTCTTATAACATACACATATCACGCCTCTAATCCTTTGCGGGGTAGGCAGAGCATAAACGGCTCATAAAACGGACATTTACGCCACGTCTGACAAACATTTGAGGGTCATCCGGAAAATTGTGTAAAGCCATAGTGACAGGTTGTCAGCCCATCGGCTAAAATTACAATACACACCCTCGAGTCCCTTAGTCGCCTCTTACGACTCCCACGGGCAAGAAAGGGGGTAATGCAATTCTAAGCCAGCATCACACGGCACAATTTGTAACAAACCGCTTATATTCTTGGAAGGAACAAACCTTGCAGAACGATTCTTATAAAGAGCATTTTTTGTTCCCAGAGGCACTCGTGTCTCTGATACTCCTCAATTTCCCCCATTTAGTAGTCAATTTAACTATTAGTCGTGCAGCGTCGCTCGTTTTCAATTCGCAACGGGCACTTGCGCGCGTAACTTGCATGACAGTTGCACACACAAGCATAAGTTGCACATTTTGTTTGCAAATTCTAAACTACTTGCATGCAACTTACAACTTGCATGTTTACCTTTCCATTCTCTTCTCTTTTCGTGTGGGACACCGAGTCATCCAAGTACCCGATGAACCCCGGTGTCAGAGGTCAACCGCCTACTACCACTGGTAGGCCTCTGACATGGTTGTGTTACGACCGCCGTCTAAGTAATCATAGACAGCAACCGGGACTAACGGCTTAACGTGCCCTCCGAAGGACGGAACCATTTCTTTTCGGATCAGTTGGTTTACCCTGTAATGTCCTAACCAGACCGGGAACAAATTCACAAAGAGATAAATATCAACTTTGTGAGTGTCTTACCGAGAATCGAACCCGAAACCTTTGCGTCGCAGGCAGTCGCACTACCACTGCGCCACATCGGCCATCAGGCTGACCTTTCCATTACGCAAGTGGTATGTAACTTGAACCTTGCACCTTAAGGGCGTGCCGTGAGAAAAATGGGTATTTTTGGATGCACGCAATTTTGTTAGTGAATACGATAAACACCTTATTTTTATGTATAATGATTTTTCAATGGAGGCGCACTAGACGACTTTTTTTTAGCTTAAGTTTAGTCTAGTTTAGCTTAGTATTAATTGTTATTTGTCCCTTTATGCTTATATACTTTTGTGTAAATAAATAATATTTATTTATTTTTTCATTATATTATCTAGATTTTTGTCGCAGGAAAACACGATTAAAGAAAGTTTGCTCGATAGATTTATTTTTCAAAGTTTGGTCTATTTTTACACTTTTTTGCGTAATGTATAGCAATCTTATGAACATAACACATTATTTTTTGCTAATACAATACGTCTTGTACTTTACTAGATTCTTGTCGTTCAGTTTTTTGATAACTTGTTTATTTGGCGAGAAATTTCCAAAAGAGTGAAAAATCGACTAAATATGGCGATTCCGCTCTGTTCTCACACACAAGATTTGCCATAAGTGGGAAAGGGACGTTTAAAAGTTCGAGGCAGGCCCTTAAGCTACTTGCATAATGGAATCGCGGCTTTAGGAGGTTGATATTCACCTGACTAGTGCTTGAATAGTTGGGCGCAGTAGGTTCCTCAATATTATATGAGTTTGGGAGTGTTGACCTGACTAGTGCTTGAGTAATTGGGCGCAGTGGGTTCCTCAATATTATATGAGTTTGGGAGTGCTGACCTGACTAGTGCTTGAGTAGTTGGGCGCAGTGGGTTCCTCAATATTATATGAGTTTGGGAGTGCTGACCTGACTAGTGCTTGAATAGTTGGGCGCAGTGGGTTCCTCAATATTATATGAGTTTGGGAGTGCTGACCTGACTAGTGCTTGAATAGTTGGGCGCAGTGGGTTCCTCAATATTATATGAGTTTGGGAGTGCTGACCTGACTAGTGCTCGAGTAGTTGGGCGCAGTGGGTTCCTCAATATTATATGAGTTTGGGAGTGCTGACCTGACTAGTGCTCGAATAGTTGGGCGCAGTAGGTTCCTCGATATTATATGAGTTTGGGAGTGCTGACCTGACTAGTGCTTGAGTAGTTGGGCGCAGTGGGTTCCTCAATATTATATGAGTTTGGGAGTGCTGACCTGACTAGTGCTTGAATAGTTAGGCGCAATAGGTTCCTCAATATTATATGAGTTTGGGAGTGTTGACCTGACTAGTGCTTGAATAGTTGGGCGCAGTAGGTTCCTCAATATTATATGAGTTTGGGAGTGCTGACCTGACTAGTGCTTGAATAGTTAAGCGCAGTAGGTTCCTCAATATTATATGAGTTTGGGAGTGCTGACTTGACTAGTGCTTGAATAGTTGGGCGCAGTAGGTTCCTCAATATTATATGAGTTTGGGAGTGCTGACCTGACTAGTGCTTGAGTAGTTGGGCGCAGTGGGTTCCTCAATATTATATGAGTTTGGGAGTGCTTGAATAGTTAAGCGCAGTAGGTTCCTCAATATTATATGAGTTTGGGAGTGCTGACTTGACTAGTGCTTGAATAGTTGGGCGCAGTAGGTTCCTCAATATTATATGAGTTTGGGAGTGCTGACCTGACTAGTGCTTGAATAGTTAAGCGCAGTAGGTTCCTCAATATTATATGAGTTTGGGAGTGCTGACCTGACTAGTGCTTGAGTAGTTGGGCGCAGTGGGTTCCTCAATATTATATGAGTTTGGGAGTGCTTGAATAGTTGGGCGCAGTGGGTTCCTCAATATTATATGAGTTTGGGAGTGCTTGAATAGTTGGGCGCAGTGGGTTCCTCAATATTATATGAGTTTGAGAGTGCTGACCTGACTAGTGCTTGAATAGTTGGGCGCAGTGGGTTCCTCAATATTATATGAGTTTGAGAGTGCTGACCTGACTAGTGCTTGAATAGTTGGGCGCAGTGGGTTCCTCAATATTATATGAGTTTGAGAGTGCTGACCTGACTAGTGCTTGAGTAGTTGGGCGCAGTAGGTTCCTCAATATTATATGAGTTTGGGAGTGCTTGAATAGTTGGGCGCAGTGGGTTCCTCAATATTATATGAGTTTGGGAGTGCTGACCTGACTAATGCTTGAATAGTTGGGCGCAGTAGGTTCCTCAATATTATATGAGTTTGGGAGTGCTGACCTGACTAGTGCTTGAATAGTTGGGCGCAATAGGTTCCTCAATATTATATGAGTTTGGGAGTGCTTTAATAGTTGGGCGCAGTGGGTTCCTCAATATTCAATGAGTTTGAGAGTGCTGACCTGACTAGTGCTTGAGTAGTTAAGCGCAGTAGGTTCCTCAATATTATATGAGTTTGGGAGTGCTAACCTGACTAGTGCTTGAATAGTTGGGCGCAGTGGGTTCCTCAATATTATATGAGTTTGGGAGTGCTTTAATAGTTGGGCGCAGTGGGTTCCTCAATATTCAATGAGTTTGAGAGTGCTGACCTGACTAGTGCTTGAGTAGTTAAGCGCAGTAGGTTCCTCAATATTATATGAGTTTGGGAGTGCTAACCTGACTAGTGCTTGAATAGTTGGGCGCAGTGGGTTCCTCAATATTATATGAGTTTGGGAGTGCTGACCTGACTAATGCTTGAATAGTTGGGCGCAGTAGGTTCCTCAATATTATATGAGTTTGGGAGTGCTGACTTGACTAGTGCTTGAGTAATTGGGCGCAGTAGGTTCCTCAATATTATATGAGTTTGGGAGTGCTAACCTGACTAGTGCTTGAGTAGTTAAGCGCAGTAGGTTCCTCAATATTATATGAGTTTGGGAGTGCTAACCTGACTAGTGCTTGAATAGTTGGGCGCAGTGGGTTCCTCAATATTATATGAGTTTGGGAGTGCTGACCTGACTAATGCTTGAATAGTTGGGCGCAGTAGGTTCCTCAATATTATATGAGTTTGGGAGTGCTGACTTGACTAGTGCTTGAGTAATTGGGCGCAGTAGGTTCCTCAATATTATATGAGTTTGGGAGTGCTAACCTGACTAGTGCTTGAATAGTTGGGCGCAGTGGGTTCCTCAATATTATATGAGTTTGGGAGTGCTGACCTGACTAATGCTTGAATAGTTGGGCGCAGTAGGTTCCTCAATATTATATGAGTTTGAGAGTGCTGACCTGACTAGTGCTTGAGTAGTTAAGCGCAGTAGGTTCCTCAATATTATATGAGTTTGGGAGTGCTAACCTGACTAGTGCTTGAATAGTTGGGCGCAGTAGGTTCCTCAATATTATATGAGTTTGGGAGTGCTGACCCGACTAGTGCTTGAATAGTTGGGCGCAGTAGGTTCCTCAATATTATATGAGTTTGGGAGTGCTGACCTGACTAGTGCTTGAGTAGTTGGGCGCAGTGGGTTCCTCAATATTATATGAGTTTGGGAGTGCTAACCTGACTAGTGCTTGAATAGTTGGGCGCAGTAGGTTCCTCAATATTATATGAGTTTGGGAGTGCTGACCTGACTAGTGCTTGAGTAGTTGGGCGCAGTAGGTTCCTCAATATTATATGAGTTTGGTGACCTGACTAGTGCTTGAATAGTTACAATACAATATGCTTTTATTGTACACCAAAATAACAGAATAACATTAATAGCTTAAAACTAAATATATTAGTGCACAGTTAGGCGGCCTTATTGCCATTAGGCAATCTCTTCCAGGCAACCTAGGAAAAGGAAAATATTTTAGAAGCAGCGGGAGCTGACTAATAATAACAAAAAAATAAAAATAAAAATAATAATAATATGTCCTCTTTGGAGAGTTATAGAAATATAAATCCATTATAATAATAATAATAAACTACATACTATAAAATACTATAACAAAGATAAAATATAATGTACCTAGGTATTATTACTATACATAAACTACATGCTAATACATATTTAATAAATAACTGACTTTAAACAAAACTTTTTCAAAAATGGTAACAACGAATAGCTCTTAATAACCACATAGAGACATAGAGACATAGTTGGGCGCAGTGGGTTCCTCAATATTATATGAGTTTGAGAGTGCTGACCTGACTAGTGCTCGAATAGTTGGGCGCAGTGGGTTCCTCAATATTATATGAGTTTGGGATTGCTGACTTGACTAGTGCTTGAATAGTTAAGCGCAGTAGGTTCCTCAATATTATATGAGTTTGGGAGTGCTGACCTGACTAGTGCTTGAATAGTTGGGCGCAGTGGGTTCCTGTTTGAGTTTCTGTTTGACATCCCGCCAGTGTTCGGTGCAGCCGACTCCCAGCTCCGCCAGCAACGCGCGCAGCTTGTCGCGACGCTTGTTGGTCAGGTTCGCGATGTGTTGCGAGAACAGCCGCTCCTGTCAATAATCACATGAGTGAAACATTTCATACGATACACGACCAAATAAAAATAAAAATATCTTCTTTTCGTACGTATGGGATTTTTAAGTTTTCGGTCCATCTGGCCGGAGGTTTTTTTTTTCTTTTTATTAATGATGGGTTTGCTCTTGACTCTAGTCTAGGTCATAGGACAGAGACAGAGTCTAAGATGGAGCGAGCTCACCCAGAAGAAGCCTGTTCACTCTTACTTTGAAGAGATTAGGGTTGTATGCGTTTGGAAACACAGACGCAGGTAGTGAGTTCCACTCTTTAGCAGTGCGCATTATAAATGATGACTGGGAAGCGCTTAGTCCGAATTGGTGGAATGGCAACCAGGTACGGATGGTATCCGGCGGTGCGTCTGGATGTCCGATGGTAGAAGGGAGCTGGTGGAACAAGGTCGTGAAGCTCTTGAGCACACTCTCCGAAGTACAATCTGTAAGAAACGTCGGGGTCACCAAGTGAAGTTGCCCTTGACCTTGATCTATTTTACTGTACCTTGTCGTCTTTGGTAAGCAGATCGGCCAGTGTGTACCGGTGGTCCTTCTTGAGCTGCTTCTTAGCGTCTCTCCACGCCAGCTCGGCGTTGCGCACCAGGTCCGCCAGCAGAGCGTTGAAGTGCTGCAACATAATGAAAAAAATATCATTAAAAAAAGTTTTTTAATATACACTCGTCTCATAATGTTCGAATTATGGTGCTGGTGTTCCCGCTTGTGGTGCTCCCTCTCCTTGTCCCTGTCCCGCAGGCTGGTGGCGAGCGCCCGCTGCACCTCTCGCTCCCTCCCCCTGATGCTGTCCCGCTCTCACCTGCACGGCCTCGTCGCGCTTGTGGTGCTCCCTCTCCTTGTCCCTGTCCCGCAGGCTGGTGGCGAGCGCCCGCTGCACCTCTCGCTCCCTCCCCCTGATGCTGTCCCGCTCTCACCTGCACGGCCTCGTCCCGCTTGTGGTGCTCCCTCTCCTTGTCCCTGTCCCGCAGGCTGGTGGCGAGCGCCCGCTGCACCTCTCGCTCCCTCCCCCTGATGCTGTCCCGCTCTCACCTGCACGGCCTCGTCGCGCTTGTGGTGCTCCCTCTCCTTGTCCCTGTCCCGCAGGCTGGTGGCGAGCGCCCGCTGCACCTCTCGCTCCCTCCCCCTGATGCTGTCCCGCTCTCACCTGCACGGCCTCGTCCCGCTTGTGGTGCTCCCTCTCCTTGTCCCTGTCCCGCAGGCTGGTGGCGAGCGCCCGCTGCACCTCTCGCTCCCTCCCCCTGATGCTGTCCCGCTCTCACCTGCACGGCCTCGTCCCGCTTGTGGTGCTCCCTCTCCTTGTCCCTGTCCCGCAGGCTGGTGGCGAGCGCCCGCTGCACCTCTCGCTCCCTCCCCCTGATGCTGTCCCGCTCTCACCTGCACGGCCTCGTCCCGCTTGTGGTGCTCCCTCTCCTTGTCCCTGTCCCGCAGGCTGGTGGCGAGCGCCCGCTGCACCTCTCGCTCCCTCCCCCTGATGCTGTCCCGCTCTCACCTGCACGGCCTCGTCCCGCTTGTGGTGCTCCCTCTCCTTGTCCCTGTCCCGCAGGCTGGTGGCGAGCGCCCGCTGCACCTCTCGCTCCCTCCCCCTGATGCTGTCCCGCTCTCACCTGCACGGCCTCGTCCCGCTTGTGGTGCTCCCTCTCCTTGTCCCTGTCCCGCAGGCTGGTGGCGAGCGCCCGCTGCACCTCTCGCTCCCTCTCCTTGATGCTGGCCGCCGCACGAGCCTCGCGTTCCTCGCGCTGCCTCGCCGCATCCTCCGACATCTCGTCTGAGGAACCGTCGGCGTTGGTCGTCTCCTCAACGGTCTCCTCTTCCTTCTCTTCCTATTGTTGAAAGAAATAAATGGGAATCTTGTAAAGTTCTTTTTATAAGATATGTAATTTTAACGGCGCAAAGTCTCTACGTCTATGTGTTACTAATTGACATATTCAAACATAGATATAAGTATGAAACAGAAGACGAAATGAAAATGGGAAATTTTCTAGCAATTCTCGAGTGTCATGTAGAAGGCGCTAAGCTTAATTGAAATAACGTTTCTTTACACAAGAACTGTGCCACTTAATAAATATTATTCTTTATTTTGTGTTTATTGAATTGTTCTAAATATATTTTTGGTTTTGGTTGCCGTGTGATGCCGGCTTAGATTGCCGTGTGATGCCGGCTTAGATTGCCGTGTGATGCCGGCTTAGAATAGCATCACCCCATATCTTTCCCGTGGGAGTCGTAAGAGGCGACTAAGGGACTTGAGGGTGTGTATTGCAATTTTAGGCGATAGGCTGACAACCTGTCACTATAGCGATACACAATATTCCGAAAAACCCTCAAACATTTGTCAGACGTGGTGTAAATGGCCGTTTTTTTTGCGGCTGTTTACGCTCTGCCTACCCCGCAAGGGATTATAGGCGTGATATGTGTATGTATGTGTATGTATATTTTTGGTTATTTGTTTACTTACACGTATGACACTCAATATAATAGCAAGGCGATAAGTTTATTTTGTAGTAAATCAAACAAACATAATTATTTTGTAACGAACACAACGTGAAACGGAACCTGTGACAAAACTATGGCTGACGCCAGCCATATTGAAACGTCAAAATTTCAGTTTAGCACTGCGCCCTCTGGTTTGACATTCAGAACTATCAAGAGAACTGTCAATAGAAAAACTCCCATTAGGTTAAACACACGTAGATTAGAGCTAAACAATGTTATTAAACCTAATTTGAATATTGTTAACGAAAATTTAAATAGTTTTTATTGGAAAAAGTTTTGTATGATATTGATGACATGTAATTGCTATTCATTTTTAAGTTTTCTGAATATTTCGCACACAGTTTATGTACTGTTAATGAAAAATAAATAACGAAATACAAACATACAGATGATGGCATAGAAAATGCCGTGATGCAGGCTTGGAATTGCATCACCCTACCTTATCACCAACTTCAGGGTTCATCGGGTCGTTGACGATTCGGTGTCCCACACGAAAAGAGAGATCACCAACTTGTCTTAAGTTTTTTGTACCGATCATTAGTAATTTACTCAATAATAAATAATACACAAATATACCTATGAATTGATTATACACATAAATATCATGAGACCTATAAATTGACCATGTCACCCAGATCCTAACCCCAAACCATTCTGATAGCATCGTGTGCATTTCCCTGGCATGGTCACCATGGAAAACCATTACTTTGAGTATGCAGAATAATTGTCGAAAATTGTCGGACAAAAACCAGAATTTGTCGGGACACCGTTTAGAAGATATAACGCATTGACAGTGACCGTGCTGGAGAAACGTTTCTACAGCTCGGTAAAAACTGGATCTCGAAAACCAGACCACCTAGCAAGGATCCGATTATTGCAAATAAATGTCGTTTAATTGTCGACCCCACATGCAAATAATCAGAATGATCCGATGCGCCGTTCAAAAGATATAAGCTGGTTCTGGTGACCGTGGCGTGGGCAAGTGTCGTCGTATTCGTACGGGATACTTTGATTGACTGTGCGTGTGTACGGTCGTGTGCGAAGAACTGTGTGCCGTGAAAATTTACATGAATCAAATTATAGTTCATCATTTGGCAAAAAAACGTAGAATTAATACAGATAAGTACAAAAATAACCGTAGGTAGTAATGTTAAACAAGATATAGGTATTTAAGTACGTAATAAAATTAACTGGCCGTGTGATGCCGGCCTAGGATAGCATCACCCCATTTCTTACCCATGGGTGTCGTAAGAGCCGACTAAGGGACTCGAGGGATGTGTATTACAATTTTAGGTGATGGGCTGACAACCTGTCACTATAGTGATACACAGTTATGATTGACCCTCAAGCTTTTGTCAGACGTGGTGTTAATATTCGTTTTACAGCCGTTAACGCTTTGCCTACCCCGTAAGAGATATAGGCGTAATTTATGTATGTATGTATAAAGTTAACCTCAACAATAGGTACCTACCAGCATCCTACTTTTCCTGTTCACTATTTTCATTAAAATTATCAAAAAGCTCTGCGAATTTCTAGCCAGGCACTTTGCCTGACATCTTAATCTTTATAGAGTTCGTGGGACATATACCACAGCACAGGGTTCTCCTGCACCCCTAAAATAATACGTTCCGTGTCTAGGAGCATATACGCATTGTGAGTTGTGAATGATCGTACCGGAGCGTGCGGCCCGCGCGACGCAGCGGCGAGTACTGATTTTTGCAAAACAGGCACGCGCCCGCGCCGCGGGTTGCTGAAGTCGCGGCGCGGGTGACCGCAGGCCGCGTCACGAGGCGCCAGGTGTTTTGTCAAATCTGGCCCGCGCGTGAAACCGCGTAAGGGAGCGTACGGCCTTTTAGAACGGTGACAACAACGCACAAGCCGAGCGTGCCGCGGCAGCGGCCGGCGAAGTGCCAGTCCCGAAGCAGAGTTTGTAAAACTGCTAATAGGTTCCCACTCAACCCCAGAAAACCCATAAATCAGGAAACGAAATATAAAAACAACCCGTAGTATATAAGCAGATATGGTTTTGCGTGCAGGCGATAATAATGATTTTAAGCTAAAGACCAAAAGTAAGTTCTTTTTGCAAGCAACAGCTCGATCAGTTTACATAGAAATTTAAATGAAATAATGATGATATTGCGTAGAATGTCAAACGCCACCGGTTGCCATTTTAGCCTATGTCGCCTTTAGCACCAACGCTGCGTCGAGCGATCTGCACGTGCGGAGCACAGGCTATACAGACACTTTATAATAAAAACACATTTCTCGTTCCGAGCTAAAATTTCACAAGTCCCAACTGAACCTCAACTGCAGCCAGTGTTGCCACCACTACACAAAATAACAAAAAGGTTCGGATACAAAGTTATCATATTGGTTGGTGACATACCCCAATTTGTCAAAATACAAAGAATGTAGCCCGCTCGACGCAGCGTTGGCGCGAAAGCTGCCATTGAGGTCCTCGCTTGTGCATGTGAATTACGTAAAAAAATAAAATAATATAGAAGGTGTTTTGTAGATTTTTAATTTTTTATTAAGGATGGGTTTGTTTTTGACTCTAGTCTAGGTCATACCTCTAGATAAATAAAATAAACAATTTCACAGTATAATTTTATTCACAAACATACCTCAACTACAAGTTTTACAATTAAATTACTATTTACATACAAAAAACATACCCAATGTACTTCAATAAGATAAAAGTTTATGTTATTTTTATCATGGACATATTTGAAACATGATTATATTTAAAGCCAATTTATATACAGATACAACCTGTGCCCGATATTATCAAACTACAGGCTACAATTTCACAGGTGAAATTCGATGTTCATTGCGTAGTCGGTTAGCCATGGTGATACCAGGAATATGAACCGGCTACGCAATGTACTACGATTTTCACCTGTAGACTTGTAGTCTGTAGTTTCATAACATAGGCACCAGGTCAATTCAAGAAATGTATCCAATAAAACAACATTGTTTGTCTTTTTCCATTATCCATGACCATGACGTATCAGCAAGATGACAACTTGTCATTTCGGGTCGATTTCTTTAATTGCCTAGTAACTACTAGCAAATAACTTAGGTCCATACAAACGAATTGTATTAAAACTGCAGCGCAGTGTGTTCTTTTTTACGCTAAGTTGTCTTTATTTTTTATTATAACAATTTGGGTCAAATTCCGAAGTCATAAACGACATATTTGATGTTAATTTTTGTTACACAAATATAAAAAATAATATATGTCGGGAGATACAGAATTGTACTGTACTTTATTTCTTAGAAGATATGTTGTAAAAAGTCACCGTATAAAAGTCTAACGATGTGTCGATGCTTGATTTGGCAAGACTAATGCCAATAGGCGCCGCGGGTCCGCCAATACAACCCGTACAAACATGACAACACTTTGCCGTACTACAGCTGCCTAGGTAATATGCGCCTTCTAAATAAGGACGGGTTGTAATGGCGGCGCTGTCGATACGCGCGGGCCCGTGCGCTGCCCGCTCGACGCAGCGTTGGGCCTAAACAAAATTCGAGCAGATAAAAAAATGTTTTATATTTAAAGCTGAATAATTTTGGAAGACCCTAGATTCCGTAAATTATCAGGGCTAACCTTAAAACATGCATGTCAGTATCTTAGTATGAATAAACACAAATATTTACATTATAATTCTATGTTATTTTTATAATTTTAATTTAAAAAAATGCATTGAACAGACATTGAATATTATGTTATTCATTTTAACAACTATACAGATTGTAATAAGTTGAAACAAAGGTTGCAATTCTAGCAGGACACTTCCTTATTTAATTAGTATATCTACCAGTGCCCTATGTTATGAAACTACAGGCTACAAGTCTACAGGTGAAATCCTTAGTACATTGCGTAGCCAGTTATTCCTGGTATTATAATGGCTAACCGACTACGCAATGAACATCGAATTTCACCTGTAGAATGTAGTTTGATAAATATGTCTCAAATGTTAACAAAGTCACCTCATTAAATCTATAAATAAATTAATAACTCTGCTTCTATATATAAACACATTGCTGTAAAACAGAGTTTAGCAAATTTAAGGTGAAATTTCACAAGTGACCGATAGCGAAAACTCGTATGATAAGGAACAACTTTCCCCAAGGAACATAGGACGAAATTCCAAAAAAAAAATTGGACCTCCCATACAAAATTTTCTGATCAGCTGATTTGAGTTACTATGAAAGCTCAAAACAGTCATATTTTTGTTTCTTAACACCGACCGGTCTTGAGATTTCGCTCTCGGTCACTAGTACAATATCACCCTATATATTATATTTGACTTTAGAACTATTGTAAAATTATTCAGTTAAAAATATTAAATACTTACAAAAATACACATTATCTTACTTTTAATTATTTTGTGTTAGTTTCATCTGATATTACGGGCATTATTTATAAGTACACACAACAAAGGAATAAGCTACACAGGTGAACTCCAAAAGGATTGAAATATTTTGATCCCCAATGAAAATATAAGAATTGTGGTAATGGATTCTCGTAGAGGAAGTCATTTTATATCAAAATTAATTTTAAGAATTTTAATATTTTTACTGGAAATAAAAATATTTTTATTCGTTTACAGAACTCTTGTATAGCTTATTCATATTCAGACTGTACAAGGTGCTGTTTGTGACAACCTGTTTTTATTAAGTAATCAAAGAGATTCTTACATACATACATACATACATAAATCACGCCTATATCCCTTACGGGGTAGGCAGAGCGTTAAAGGCCGTTCAACGGATATTAACACCACGTCTGACAAAAGTTTGAGGGTCAATCAGTTAACTGTGTATCACTATAGTGACAGGTTGTCAGCCCGTCGCCTAAAATTGCAATACACACCCTCGATTCCCTTAGAGAGATTCTTAGCTAAGTAATATCGGGGAAATATTATACACGTTGTGTCGTGTGATGTCTTAGAATAGCATCACCCTATTTCTTGCCCGCGGGTGTCGTAGGAGATAACTTAGGGACTCGAGGGTTACATATGTATTGCAAGAGCTGATAACCTGTCACAATGACCCTCAAATGTTTGTGACACACACATTACACGCCTTTTATCTTACAAAAACGGACATTTACGCCACTTGTGGGTCATTTGGAAAATTCTGTATCACCATAGTGACAGGTTGTCAGCCCATCGCCCAAAATTGCAATACACACCGTCAAGTCCCTTAGTCGCCTCTTACGACCACCGCAGAAAAGAAATGGGGTGATGCTATTCCAAGCCGGCATCACACGGCACGTCAGACTTGTGGAGTGAATGTTCGTTTATACGGTCTCTTACGCTGTCTACCCTGCAAAATAGGCGTGATATATGCATGTATGTATTGAAAACAAAATCATAGTTCATGGCCGTGTGATGCCGGCTTAGAATAGCATCACCCCATTTCTATCCCGTAGGTGTCGTAAGAAGCGACTAAGGGACTTGAGGGTGTCTATTGCAAATTTAGGCGATAGGCTGACAACCTATCACTATGGCGATGCACAATTTTCCTAATGACCCTTAAATATTTGTCAGCCGTGGCGTAAATATCCGTTTTACGGTCGTTTGCGCTCTGCCTACCCCGCAAGGGATATAGGCGTGATGTATGTAGAATAGTTAGTACCACTTCATGATTAGAATCATCTGATATCAAACTACAAGCTACAATGTTACGGGTGAAAATCGATGTTCATTGCGTAGTCGGTTAGCCATTATGATACCAGGAATAAGCGGCTACGCTATGTACAGTCGATTGAATACCAAATTTTCAAACACTGGTATACAATTTATGAAAACTTGCAAAATTTTCAAGCGCGGGCAGGATTTGAACCTGCGACTTTCGCATTACTAGTGGCGACGCCTCTTCCATCTGGGCTACCGCAGCTCGTTCCTTGCCCGCCAATTTTGCAAGTGTATCTTAATGCTAGTAACGCGTGGCATGGCTCCATCTAACGGGTTAGTTTTGCAACTAATACCCGGCGACTAATTCTATCTTTACAGATTGAATGTAATCTAAGCGATGAAAACCCGCAAAAGCGATGAAAAGTCGCAGGTTCAAATCCTGCGCGCGCTTATTTTGAAATTAAAAAAAAATGTTCGGGCGGTTGTATTATAGCACATACGGTTCCCGGGGGGTACTTCAAAAGAACTGAATTATTTTTGTCCCTAGTAATATTTTTTTTCTTGACATGAATATGTGTATTAGTACAAAATCACTTATTTTATTATGTACTAGATTTCCGCCGAACAGTTTCACCCGCTGCCACTCATTTTCCCGTCATAATAGTTGTTTTCCCGCGGTAAAAAATAGCCTATGTGTTATTCCAGGTTATACTCTACCTGTGTTCTAAATTTCATCCAAATCTGTCAAGTCGTTTGAGCGTGAAGAGTATCAAACATACAAACATGAAAAAAAAAGAAAATGAAATAACTTTATTCAATAGGATAGTATTATCAATCACTTATTGACGTCAGGATCGGTCATTGTAAAATAAATAAATTTGCATAACGCGATTTTCTTTTTTTATAACAATTTTGTAATGTCCTAAAAGAAAACCGGCTCGGGCGAGATAAAAAATAAAAATAAAGGCACTGCCTCGGGGCTGGCCAGGTTAATTACACAGCACGTAACTTTACGCCACCACCATTTGTAAACGACATTTGTTTAAAATTTTAGTCAAGAACATACACACACAAACTCTCAGATTTATAATATTAGTACGGATTAACTGGGAATAAAAAAAAATATTCAGTTCTTTTGGAGTACCTTTGGTACCTTGTGGCCTTGTGCTACAACCAACTGTATTAAGAATTCCACCTGTAGACTTTTAACCTGTAGGTTTCATAACTGATAGTGCGAACTGTACCTTAAAATATCTTATACATAATATCTAAAATAAAGTTAGTATAATACAATTTTGTCCAATATATGTACATTTGCCAATACTTAAAATACAACCGACAACAATACAGAGTGTTATGAAAATAACGCAAATCACTTTTGTTTAAGACTTTTGCATTTTCATGCAAAATTATAATCGGCTAGGGTAAATTTTGCATAGTAAAATATTAATTTTATGCTATTATTATACATAAGTAGTAGAAAAACGCGTGTGATGCCGGTTTAGAATAGCATCACCCCATTCCTTTTCTGTGGGTGTCGTCAGAGGCGACACGTAGGGATTCGAGGGTGTGCACTGCAACTTTAGGCGATGGGCTGACAACCTGTCACTATGGCGATACACAATTGTCCGAATAACCCTCAAATACCTCTATATGTCAGACGTGGCGTAAATGTCCGTTTTTTGTGGCCGTTTACGCGCTGCCTACGTCTCAGTGAATACCTATCAAAATACCCACAAGAAGATTTCTCATACTGGGTGTAAAGCACGGTGATGTACTGAAAACTTTGCAGGCATGAGCAGACCATAAAACTGAACAACTTTTCTATGAAAGCTATGTTGGAAAAAAAATACGATCTCCCATATAAAATTTACGCATCAGCTGACTGGCTTTGTACGAACCTTGAAAAATCGGTTTCGAATACATCTGCAAAGATTACGGTACACCATCCCTCTTACACCGGGTATTATATGTAAGTTTAAGACCATAAGGTTATATAATAACATACACAATTTAAACAACATAATAATCTCAATTCCATGTTAACGTCAAAAATCTTTAACTAAATATAGCACTGCCATATTCTGTTATATAGGCTATGACAAGGATGACAGTTGAATGAAGAATGAAGGAGCTTAATATCACAAAGCGACTTTCTACAATCTGTCAAGAACGCACTTTGGGTTTCTTCGGACACATTATGCGGTCTTCTAGACATGATCTGGAGAGGCAGATTATTTTGGGTCGAGTGGAGGGGAAGCGTGCCCGGGGCAGGGCGCCAACTAGATGGTCGGATACTGTGAGGAACGCTGTGGGCGGAAGCATGCACCGAGCAGTCCACACAACCTACAATCGCGCTGAATGGAGGAAGCTGTCATGTTGTCGCGATCCTCAGCATTGAGGGAACGAGGAAGAAGAAGACAAAGGCGGGCCTAATGCCAGACGGCATTCTCTACCGGCCAACCAGAAGGTAAACAGAGAGAGAAAGAAGCGGGTGCACTAATGAGAAAATAACACTAAAGGAAAACAACATGTCGTACTACTATTCAAATGTCATTCTATCCTCTTCTAAACTTATTTAACGGAAAATGATAGTGCTATTTTTAATTCGTTTTATTGAGTGACGTGGAATTGAAGCAAATAACTGCTCAATAGATTTGTTGTCAGATCCTTACAAAAGAGATCAGCTTTGGATGAAAATTTGAAATTAATACTTTCATACAAATAAAAAAACAGTTTTCAAACATGTATATGTAAAATCCAAAAATTTAGCTTACTTTTTTGCAAATAACTTAAAACTTCAGTCTCGACATAGCGAACGATTTTGTATGAATTTCGTTACATTGGCAAAACATAAGGCTTTTTTCCAAGCGTGAATTGAAGATAAAAATTGTGGCTCGAGAGCCCAGTGGCGCAGGAAAAATACCCATGGCTGGACACACTAGTCATCAATTTTTTTTTTACTGATGGGTTTGCTCTTGACTCTAGTCTAGGTCATAGGACAGAGACAGAGTCTAAGATGGCGCGAACTCACCCAGAAGAAGCATGTTAAGGAACTATATAGCAAAGTATCAATTCGCGGCAATAACGTACTACAAAGGTTATTTAGAATCAATAAAACCTTGTAAAAACTAAGCGCTTCAGTTATGTATTATAATTTTGCTTAAAGTGGATACTTTAGTTTCCAGATGACTAGCATGTCCAGACAGTGTTTTTTTCCCTGTTATGGGGGGCGCCGTGTGATGCCGGCTTAGAATAGCATCACCCCATTTCTTTCCCGTGGGAGTCGTAAGAGGCGACTAAGGGACTCGAGGGTGTGTATTGCAATTTTAGGCGATGGGCTGACAACCTGTCACTATAGCGATACACAATTTTACGAATGACCCTCAAACATTTGTCAGACGTGGTGTAAATGGCCGTTTTTTGCGGCTGTTTACGCTCTGCCTACCCCGTAAGGGATTATATGTTTGGGGGGCACCACTGGGCTCTCGAATTAAATAGTACAATTAAGATTTTCACACATTTTTGTACGTTTGTACAACATATAAATAACTTATGCCTACACATAATTGCTGCGGGTGATACTTTTTAAAACTATAACACTATAATTTAATGTTAAAAACACCGTACTTGATAGTTAAGTATAAATTGTCTCTGGTATAACACCGATTGACTCGTTGGGTATTTAGTGAGTGACGTAGCGTTTTCTAGAGAAGGTAGGTAGTAAAAAATTGTTGCCTGTAAAGTCGGTATACGGGCGAAGTTTGAACGTGACAACGTAATTCTCGAATGCTGCGCGATTATGCTTGAGTGGGAGAGAGACGGCATTCAGCGTGCCTCTCTTTCGGTCATGACTCACTGTAACAGACGTGATCGGGCGTTATATTTTTCCGTGCATGCCACCGAGCCACAACCTAATATGACGTTGTCATTGTCACGTAAAAACAAATTGGATGCAGCCACGCAACGCAACCAATCTGTGTTAGCCTTTATTCTCCTAAAAACCACAAATATCGTATTAAAACCAAAACTTTAAATGAAAGTGCATTTTTGGAATTTTACAACATAATAATGTTGGATATCCCATGAAAAATTTGCAAGCCAATTGTAGAAGATAACAGTTTATTAAATATTTTTTTTAAACCATGAATAGATTTTTGGAATGGTTCACCTTATTTGTCGAATGGTACCGGCTTAAAATAGCATCACCCCATTTCTCTCCCGCGGGTGTCGTACGAAGCGACTAACGAGGGTTATATGTGTATTACAATTTAAGGCCACAAGCTGTCACTACAGTGATACACGATTGTTCTGAAACGGCCCTCAAATATTCGTCAGAGACGCGGCGATAGCGAGCGTATGTTTACGGCCGCTACCGCTCTGCCTACCCCTCAAGGGATATGTTCACATAATGAAACACTGCAATTTTACATACATACACATATCACGCCTATAATCCCTTGCGGGTAGGCAGAGCGTAAACGGCCGCAAAAAAACGGCCTATTACACCACGTCTGACAAATCTTTGAGGGTTATTTGGAATATTGTGTATCGCCATAGTGACAGGTTGTCAGCCCATCGCCTAAAATTACAATACACACCCTCTATTTTAAGCCCGACCAAGCTACACAGAAAACGCCACGTCTCGGCGCCTCGCCGCCTAGCGCAGCTGACGCCAATGCCCAAAATACGAGATCAGCAAAGACTATTCTTTCTCACTCTTCTTCCGTTTTCTCTTGTCGGTCTTCTTCTCCGGCTCGGGGCTCTTGAACTCCTCTTTCCTCTTCTTCGGCGGCGACTTCACTTTCTTCTCGATCTGTTGTTCCTTTTTCGAAGATCGTAACTGCTTCGGCGAGTGAACTATTTCTTCTTTGTCTGCCTCTCTTTCGGCCTTCTCTTTCTTTTCAGCTTCTTTCCGTTTGGCTTTCTCCTCTTCGGGTATGCCTAGGATCTCCGCCCACTGGTCCGGTGGGGGGGTGGGCTGTTTTTTGTCCTCCTCTGTCGTCACTTCTGGTTTCTGTTGGAAAGAGAGACGAATATAGGAGCCATGAATGTTACTTTTGTGTGTTTGAATAGAATAACTCTAGAACCGACATTTAAGGGTGTTAGAGAAATAACGCGTTACATCTGGAGGGTATACTAATGCCACTGAAGGCCTATGAAACTGAACAAATTTTGTTAAACAACCACCGAATATTTTGAATTTTCATACAAACGGCTTTCCTAAATTAAGTTTAATTGGCTGAGTAAACCCACCATTTTTTTTCTTTGCGCTATTTATGCCAACATTATAACTTGACGGTTCTAGAGTTATGATCATATTGTTAAATTATTTTAATAGTAGATTCGAACCCGCATCGGACACTTGAATGGTAGCTTTAACCAAAAACGATATCATAATAATTCCTCATTTTGAATGGGATGATGAATCGATGAACGACCCGATCAACCCGGGTGTTGTAAGAGATTTTAGAACAGTTGTTTTCATTTATTAGTACAGCGCGGATGTAGTCTACAAACGATTATTCACGTAGCGTAGCTTAGCTAATTTCAGATGATTTTATTGGATATTTCGTAGTAAATTTGTATTATACATATAATATTTTGTATTTTAGTATGTATGTATATTTAAAATTATTTGGTAGATATTAATATTGTTTTGCTGAATAAGATAAATTTATTAAATTAATGTTTTTTATGTCCTTTATGTGTTGCCGCTGCTATTTACAGTGTGTTTATTCAATGTTTTCTCTTAGTGTGCAGGGTTGTCTGGAAGAGATCACTTAAAGCGATAAGACCGCCTTTGCTTATATTGTGTGCTTTGTTTTTGTTCTTGTGTAAGTTATCATTATAAATGTGAGCAATAAAGTGTTTCTGTCTGTCTGTCTGTCTGTAGTTCTTTTCTATACAGGTTAGTGTGAAACATGCCTTGTAGTTTTATGTCTATTGTTAAATGTTTCAGTGATCTAGGAAATACTTCAAAGGAAAACTTGAATAATTAACGTAAAATGAAGATATATATAAACTCGTCTCAATAATATCTTACGTGCGTTTAAATAAAATATATAATTTCAGTCGATAATAGTATCGAGAAATTCATTAAATAAATATTTGTTTGCAAAGGAGTTTCACTGTAGATAGTGTGATATGCTGTTTTACTACATACATACATACATATAATCACGCCTCTTTCCCATAGGGGTAGGCAGAGACTACATCTTTCCACTTGCTACGATCCTGACACACCTCTTTCGCTTCTTCAACATGCATCAATCTTTTCATACATGCTCGTCGGTTTAGGGTACTCTTGACCTGACCTTTCTCTAGAACGTCCCCGATCTGATCCAAGTACGTGCGTCTTGGTCTTCCCCTTCCAACGTTCCCATCCACACTCGCCATATACACCTGTTTCGTTAATCTTCTTTCATTCATTCTCTCAATGTGACCAAACCATCTCAGCATTCCTTTTTCTATACCAGTCACTATGTCATCTTTTATACCGCAACGTTCTCTAATCACGCTATTCCTTATCCTGTCACTCAATTTCACTCCTATCATACTTCTTAGCGCTCTCATTTCTACCGCATTTATTCTACTTTCATGCTTTTTCTGCCATACCCAACTTTCACTCCCATACATAAGTGTTGGAACTAACACTCCTCTATGCACAGCCAGACGTGCCTTATTAGACACTGTCTGGCTGTTCATAAAGGTATGCAACGCTCCATTCACCATGTTGCCGGCATTTACCCTCCTTTCAATATCACTTTCACACTTTCCATCTGATGTAAACTTCGATCCCAAATATACAAACTCTTTCACTTGCTCCACCCTCTCTTCTTCTATCATAATGTTACACTCCGTCATACCTGTTTTACTGATTTATAATATTTTCTTTCTATCTCTTTGGCGATACCATATTTTCTGAAGACCCTCATTAATGACTGTTTTTATGGCCGTTTGCGCCTACGTACCTAACCTACCCCGCAAAGGATATAGGCGTGATAAATGCAGGTAGATAAATTTTATTTATTTGTTAAATGAGCTGGCTTTCACAACGTGCTTCAAATAAAAATAAAGTCTTTCCTGGTTTGGTATTCATATTCTCGAAACATTTCTTTAATAAATGGCATGTATTTTATACATTTTTATATTCACAGGTTATTAATAACATATTCAAGGTTGCGTCTGTATTCCAACAGGGTATTAATCGATACAACTTCGGCTAACAATGGTTAATATTACTACTTATAATAAAAGGTGCCGTGTGATGCCGGCTTAGAATAGCATCACCGCATTTCTTTCCCGTGGGAGTTGTAAGAGGCAACTAAGGGACTCGAGGGTGTGAATTGCAATTTTAAGCGATGGGTTGACAACCTGTCACTATAGCGATACACAATTTTCCGAATGACCCTAAAACATTTATCAGACTTGGCGTAGATTACCGTTTTGCGGCCGTTTACGCTCCGCCTACCCCGCAAGGGATTATAGGCCTGATATGTGTATGTATGTGTGTATGTATAATAAAAGATGTTTTTTACATACATTTTATTAATATGCAGAACTCTACACAATTTAATGTATACTGTAAATGAATCAAATACGTATAAATTAAAAGGGGCTATAAAAATGAAACTTGTGTATCTAAAACTAGCAGCCCGACCAGCGGTTTCACCCACTGCTAACCGTTTTCCCGCGAAAAAAAACCTTTTCTTGGCATAAATTATACATAAAACCGTTCTCTTGAATCACTCGATCTACTAAAAAAAACGCATCAAAATCCGTTGCATACTTTTAGAGATCTAAGCATACAATAAGGACATGGGGACACGGGAAGCGACTTAATTTTATTCTATTTAGAGATAACTTTCCAATTTACGTTGACAGTTTCAGTAATTATGTACTTACTCGGCCAAAAAGTATGTACTGAATTCTAACGTTGGGGGCCGCTCTTTTTATGGCAACAAGTAAAACATTTTCAAATTTATAATTATGCCTAAACTTTAAAAAATAGAAATGACATCTGAAAATTCGAGTAAATAATAAACATAAACATAAATATACTTTACTGCACAAAAACAAGAAATGGACAAACAGATAGAAAAGAAAGAGTACAATACAGGCGGCCTTAAAGCTAGGTAGCTATTTCTACCAGACAACCTTAGGGTAAAGGAGAGTAGATATATACACTAACCGAACTAGAGTGATTTCCGTGTTTTGCGAGACATTGCCCTCAATTCCAGATATAAACTCTCGTTACTTGCCTTAAATTAGTGCTGTCACTTTCTGTCAAATAGGTTTACAAAAAAGGATAGGAGATATTTTAGACGTATCATGTCTCTTATAATTTCATGCAGAATACGTGTTATCTGTCAAAATAAGGCGACGATTAAAACAATGGCGATTAAATTGTCTAGAAAAGACGAAAAAACCATTGACATTTTTAAAAATTACACGACATAAAGTGACAGCACTAATTTAAGGCAAGTAAGGAGAAATATATAGGGTGTAAAAAAATTACTAAGAATATTTTAAGGGGTGAACCAGTACGTGAAACTGAACAACTTTCCCCAAAGAACATAGGTCGAAATATGAAAAAATAATTTGACCCTCCCATACTTAGTGTGTTACCCGGCCGGGATAATTTGTATGGGAGGGCCAAAATTTTTTACATATTTCGACCTATGTTCCTTGGGGAAAGTTGTTCAGTTTCACGTACTGGTTCACCCCTAAAAATATTCTCAGCAATTTTTTTTACACCTTGTTTATCCCGAATTGAGGGCAATACCCAATGATTAGGTTAAGTTGAAAATTTCAAGGTAACCACAAATAGCTGACCAATAGTTTGATAAAGTTGTACCAGCGCCGCCGATTGTGTCATATCTGCGGGCTAGCCACCGTCCGACGCAGGTTCGAATCCTATACAATACATGACTCCAGTATTCTCTTACCCCACAGAACTCCGAAGCGAAGGTGAACACCAAAACTACACTTTTTTTTCTCTGAGACACGTATTCAGGCAGTATTTTTATACGGAACTCGACACAGGACAAATAGCTGATGTGAAACTAAGTGTCGGATTATAATGAACGGTTTGGCCGCTACGGCGAGGCCGTTTCTCGCAATATTATATAGACGTGTTCGCAACAAATCATACTAAAGAATTGAGTAAACTAATGTATGATATGCAGTATAATTGGTTGTAAGAAAATCCTTGTGAACTGACGACAAACGTCCAGTGCCCGATATCATCAAACTACAAGCTACAATGATACAGGTGAAATTCGATGTTCATTGCATAGTCGGTTGGCCATTATGATATCAGGAATATTAACTGTAGTTTCATAACATAGGCACCTGGCCGCAGCGGCCGCACCGCTCTATACAATAAGAACCTCTGCTGTGTCGCGCTTAATTCGTAGCTTAGCTTAAGTCGGTTCAAGTTAAAAATACCTTAGCGACCAGCGGAAATTAATGATGCTGGGCGCTTAGTCATCTTTAAAACCAGCATCAGCTTAGTCACAAATTAACACGTTATGTTATGCCTATGCCTTCAATTCGGGATATAAATTCTCTTATCTTAAATTAGTGCTGTCACTTTCCGTCAAATAGGTTTCGAAAAGGAGAGGAGATATTTTAGTCGTGTCATGTTGTTGAGAAATACCTATTACATTATTTGTAAAAGCGCCATCTATCCCTTATCCGTAGAACTATTACCAATGTGGCTGTATCAACATAGATCATTTTACCTTATTCGACTTAGCTTAGCCACGTATTAGTTCCGATAAAAATAGAGGGCGCTTTTACAAATAATGTAATAGGTATTTCTTAACACAATTGTCTTATTGATACAAAATACGTGTTGTCTAATAATGCGACGATCAAAACAATGGCGACTAAATTGACTAGAAAAGGCGAAAAAACCATTGACGATAAAAATTACAGGACTTAGATATCTCCTATCCTTTTCTAAACCTATTTGACGGAAAGTGACAGCACTAATTTAAGGCAAGTAAGGAGACTTTATATCCCGAATTGCGGACAATGTCTGTCTTATTGTAAGTGCTTCCTGTAGTGTCGCGTAGGGTAGCAGCGTTACCCCCGCAGATTATGACATCGGCGTAAAACACTTCACATAAACACTTCACTCGAATCGACGAAAAAACGTAAAACGATTTATTGTAGCATATTTTTTTTCACTCTACTCGTTAGAGCAAAAACCATACAAACAATTAAATTCTAATATATCATGCTGCCCATTTTCAGCGCTACCGGGCTTTTTAAATCGCTCGGCATAAAAATTGTAATAACCACTATTACAAATTCCATTAATTCATTTATATTCAATGTACCAAGTGTCCGAAGCAGTTTCGTCATTACACCAATACAATGTTATGAAAATAGATACTATTACGTTTTATTTATGTTTTTTAGCGTGTGGGACACTGAGTCATCCAACGACCCGATGAACCCTGGTGTCAGAACTTTCCAACCGCTTCATACTAGCAGTAGCCCTCTGACATGGTTGTGTAACGACCGCCGTCTTAGTAATCATAGACAGCAGACCGGGACCGACAGCACGGAACCATCTTTCTTTTCGGACAATCAGGTGGTTCAGTCTGCAATGTCCTAACCAGACCGGGAACAAATTCACAAAGTGATGAATATCAACTTTGTTAGTGACCAATCGAGAATCGAACCCAGAACATTTGCGTCGCAGGCAGTCGCACTACCACTGCGCCACATCAGCGGCCATAAATCATATAATGCTGGGATCGAACCAACAATAATGGTATACATACTGTACTGTATTTATCTTACAATTGAAATGGTTTTCAAATGCTTGCTTCTTGCATAATATTCGACTGATTTCTTATAATTTGATTGGCCAATGGCCGCAGTTCAGTCAATGTTGTTTCGCTTAGCATTTCTTTAAACAGTTCAATGCGTATGAAAAGAGAGAAAATAATATAGAAACATAAGATTTTTTCAGTGCTGCTTTTTGCTTATACTTTGATAGAATCTCAAACTTTACAATGCCTAAAAGGCATGTGAGACAATGTTGTTACAAATTGAATGGTTTTGAAACAAAATCAGTATGTTTTGACAGGAAATTATTAACGCAAAGCTTCATTTCTTATTAAACTTTTTTAATGAACTAGGGTAATTAAAAAAATATGTTTTAATGAGTATCTATTTTCATTGTCATTGAAAACTTCATTCGCATATGCCTTAATTGTAAACAATACCTTTCACTCCAATCGTCATTGTAAAAATTCTTAATGCATAAAGTGTTTATATATCGAAAACCGTTTTCTAAACCGACTTTCAATAGAGCAGAAACAATTTGCCGTGTGATGCCGGCTTAGAATAGCATCACCCCATATTTTTCCCGTGGGAGTCGTAAGAGGCGACTAAGGGACAACCTGTCACTGTAGCGATACACAATATTCCAAATAACCCTCAAACATTTGTCAGACGTGGTGTAAATGGCCGTTTTTTGCGGCTGTTTACGCTCTGCCTACCCCGCAAGGGATTATAGGCGTGATATGTGTATGTGTGTGTATGTAGAAACAATTTCCATTTTTAAAAAAACCTTTATTGAGTAAGTCTCCACTCTAGCAGTCCTATTCCTATTATATCTGGGTGACATGGCCACATAGAATATCTGCTGAATCGAACCAGGAAACTTAACTGGCTGTCGCATTACCACCGCGCCACACCGTTTTACACCACAGCCAACTACTATAGCCGTACGGATACTTCTTCTTTTCGTGTGGGACAACGAGTCGACTAACAGCCCGATGAACCCTGGAGTCTGAGTTTTTCAACCGCCTACTAACAATAGTAGTCCTCTGACATAATACTATTAAAAATTAAAAACTGTTTGATACCGATAAATGTTCCTTATCGGGCTAATATTTACTTACTCCTGTCATTTTTTCTATAAAATGATATCTTGTAATAACATGCACAAAAAAAACAATTAACGGGTCAAATTGACAACAAAATCCTAACATTTTGGAAAATATCTGTAAAAGAACTCATATCAGTGTTCTAGAGTTACTACTTACTATCGGTTGAGTTCTTTCTTCTTCTTTCTTTTTCGTGTGGTACACCGAGTTGACGAACGAACCGGTGGACCTTGGTGTCAGAGTTTATCAACCGCCTACTAATACTAGTAGGCCTCTGACATGGTTGTGTAACGACCGCCGTCTATCATCATATCGTATGGCAATCCCTGCTTGGATCATACATCAGTGTCTAGGTTTTTTGTATGTAATCATAGACACCAACCGGGACCGACGGCGTAACGTGCCCTCCGCAGCACGGAGTTATCTGAGCACGGTTGATTTATCTGAGCGATATAACTGTTATGCTACGGGCAAAATGGTTTTCTAGACAAAGAAAAGGCAAAAACGTCATCTAAACATGCATGTGCCAGTCTCAAATTCCACCTTCACTTGTAGAGCGTGCGGAAAACTATGCCGCTCACGTATCGGTTTATACAGCCATGAAAAGTCTTGCCTCAGACACTGATTAAATCGTCTGTCACAGACGTGTGAGGACAATGATGACTGGCAAAATGACTAAATACCAAAAAAGTCTTAACTTTTTTTTCTGCTACACAAATTTCAGACGTAAATCCAACATCACACAACCTGTCATACAATGCCGTGCTTACGCTAGAACAGTACTCACGTCTCCGCTTTTTTCTTTCTTCTTCTCTTTGGCGTCCTTCTCTCGCTCCTTGTCCTTGTCTCGCTCCTTCTCTTTCTTCTCCTTCTTACTGCCGCTGCGGTCGCGCTCTGAGAATGACATACCAATATGAGGTGTTAATATATTGCTGGAAATAAATTTCTTTACAATCGGCTTAGTAGTTTTTGCGGAAGACTTAACAAACTAACAAACATACATACTTTCATATTTATAACATTAGTAGGAATTCATTTCATATTTGTTATTTCCTGACATTATAGTCCCGTCGGCACCTCTTACGACACCCACGGGAATGAAATGGGGTGATGCTATTCTAAGCTGGCATCACACGGCAGTGAGAAGTCACCTTTTCAAAAATTGTATACCTAACACGGGAAGTGTTTTAAAACTTGGTATTCAATTTATCGCGGGTTTTTATCGCTTGCGGCTACATTCAATCTGTAAAGATTGAATTAGTCGCCGGGTATTAGTTGCAAAACTAACCCGGTAGATGGAGCCGTGCCACGCGTTACTGGCATTAAGATACACTTGCAAAATTGGCGGGCAAGGAAAGAGCTGCGGTAGCCCAGATGGAAGAGGCGTCGCCACTAGTAATGCCTCAGGTTCAAATCCTGCCCGCGCTTGAAAATTTTACATACATACATATATCACGCCTTTATCCCTTCGGGGTAGGCAGAACGTAAACGGCCGCAAAAAAGGACATTTACGACATTGACAAACACTTGAGGGTCATTCGGAAAATTGTGTATCACCATTGTGACAGATTGTCAGCCCATCGCCTAAAATTGCAATACACACCCTCGAGTCCCGTCGTCGCCTTTTACGACTCCCAAGGGAAAGAAATGGGGTGATGCTATTCTAAGCCGGCATCACACGGCATCTATGTCTATCTATACTTAAACTAAACACTATAGCTACTACACTATGACGATATCCGGTGGTTCAACCGCGGAACGGTTTAAGTCGCGTCTTCGTCTTTTACGACATCCACTGGAATTATGAAATGACGGCCGATGTGGCGCAGTGGTAGTGCGACTGCCTGCGACGCAAAGGTTCCGGGTTCGATTCTCGGTGGGACACTCACAAAGTTGATATTTATCACTTTGTGAATTTGTTCCCGGTCTGGTTAGTTAGGACATTGCAGGGCGAACCAACTGATTGTCCGAAAAGAAATGGTTCCGTGCTTCGGCACGTTAAGCCGTCGGTCCCGTTTGCTGTCTATGATTACTTAGATGGCGGTCGTAACACAATCTTGTCAGAGGCCTACTGGTGGTAGTAGGCGATTGAAAAACTCTCGACACCAGGGTACATCGTGTCGTTGAACCAATCGGTTTCCCACACGAAGAGAGAGACTGGAATGAAATGGGGATTTTCTAAGCCGGCATCACACGGCAGTGTGTAATCACCTTTATCTTTGGAATCCTTCTCCTTCTTCCTCTCCTCCTTGACGATCTTACAGTACTCCCTGAAGTAGTCCTCCTTGAGAGCGCTGCTCTCGACCGCCTTATACCTCGGCTCGGCGTCGACTTTCTTCTTGGCCTCCGCCCAGCGCATGTGTCGGTCCACACACTTCTCCTTCAGAAGCGCTATGAAGTCGCTCTTGGCCTAGAAGGAGAGAGGGACGGTTAGACGTTGTATTGGCTGGTGCGTTGCGGATTGAATGTATTGGTCGGTGGTTGGTGGACGTTGTGTATTAAAAAGTTGGTTTATCTATGCTCGTCTCATATAGATTCGAAAACAGTTGTATAAAGACCTACTTTATGCATTCGGCCTATATAAACTACGGTTTAATAGAAATAACAGAAGCGTAATGACTTAATGAGAAAACTCTCACTACGATAAAGTTGAGAAATGAAACGAAGTTTTTTTTTGGGCAATACTAATATCGCCATTTTCCGCCGCACCTGACAGTTGTTGTTGTACGTAAATTTTTCGGATGTTGTTCAGTTGTTTTAGTAGATTTTTGTTCTGTTGTAGTTTAGATGTTGTTGTTTAGTTATTTGTAGTTCAGACTCGACATCTAAACAACTGTTACTATAGAATTTTCGAAAATTCATATCGAGCCTATTACGTTCTCGTATTGAATTTGACCATGTATCGGGCCTTGCAATCGCCGGTGCGGACGTTTGGAGGAAAAGTGTTAAACTGAGTTTTTTTTTTGGAGAGTGTAGATAAAATAGTGTACGCAACTGCTATAATTAGGCATTAGAATGCTCGTGTCAAACTATTATCACACGAGGCGTAAACAGACACTCGCATTCTAATGACCCCCATCATATACATACATACATAAATCACGCCTATATCCCTTACGGGGTAGGCAGAGCGTTAACGGCCGTTCAACGGATATTAACACCACGTCTGACAAAAGCTTGAGGGTCAATAAGATAACTGTGTATCACCATAGTGACAGGTTGTCAGCCCGTCGCCTAAAATTGCAATACACACCCTCGAGTCCCTTAGTCGCCTCTTACGACACCCATGGGTAAGAAATGGAGTGATGCTATTCTAAGCCGGCATCACACGGCCAATTATATGACAGTTGCTAAACTACTATTTTATTATTTGTTCTGATAAATGTAATACCAAGATAGCTGGGCAAAGAATCAAATAAAGTTTACACGTTACTGGCATCAAGATACATTTATACAAGATATGGCAGCAAAATTCTCGGGCAATGGATGAGCCGCGGTAGCCCAGATGGAATCGCATGTTCAAATCATGCCCGCTGTAGACATTTTAAAAGATTACTAGATAATATTATAATAATCCACAACATTTCATTTTACGTTCGATACAAAATAAATATATATTATTATTTAGAGTGTTTGGGATGCTTATTAAGATACACATATTTTCATAACTTTTAATGCAATCGTTTCTGAAATATTTTGAAAAGTTGTTAAAACTTCCAAAGTTAGGATTACCATAAAAAAAACCTTTGCTTATAGTAGAAAAAAAAACCGTGGAGAAAACTTCATTCATTCATCTGTCAATGTTAATGTTTTTATTTTTTAAATAAAGGTAGGCAAACGAATTTTGTTTTCAGCAGCCTAGTTGTTGGAACTAAACTATCACTTTTTAAAATTTAAAATCTCTGATTATGAAACAAAATAAAATAAAAAGAACTTGCCCTTTATTTAATGATGCGATAAACTATCTATTAAAAATATAATAGAGTCTTGTTAGAAATTTGAAATGTTGTGGATTATGTATTAGTAATTATAATTTTGATATTCAATTTAACACTTTAAGACTCGAAAAGCGTATGAATTATTGTTAATTGCAGAACGACATTTTTTGTCAAGAAAATTGAGAAGTAGTTTACGCTCTGTCTTCCCCGCACGGGATATAAGCGTGATATATGTTTGCATGTAGCAAACCCAGGGGACAGAAAAATACATTTGAAATTGATATTATGAACATGTACTAAGATTGAATGTTTTGTTAGATCATATTTTTAAATTAAATTGAGTGATTTTGTCATTATTTTTATATAACGCATATATTCAAGCGTCATGCATTTATGTCAGAAATTCACTGTACATTGTACTAATAAATAAACAAATAAAAAATAAAGATAAAATTGAATCTCCATGATATTAAAATTAGCACATATCATCCATTGCCCCACCGACCAACACACTTGGGGCCTAATCGCAAAGTCTGAACTCGGCACCTGAAAGAAACTATTATTAGTCGCTGAAAATGAATACAACATTATTAGAGGCTGTGGATGAAAAAATGAATTATTTCCTGAAAGAAAATTCTTGATTAGTAGTCGACGAATGAAAATAAAGGAATAAGTAGAAGATAAAATTAAGAATGGCCGTGTGGTGCCGGCTTAGAATAGCATCACCTTATTTCTACCAGTGGGTGTCGTAAAAGGCGACTAAGGGATGAATCCGGGGAATGAGCAGCAGCGTTCTCTGACAACTTGCACTGCGCTCGCCAATCCACCTGCCAAGCGTGGTGAATTTATTTATTATGTATTTTTTATTTTATTTATTTTTGGTCTCTTTGGGAAACTTTCACCTTGAATAGTAACAGTAGTAAGATACAACAAAACAACAAAATAAAGTTATAGCCATTTAAAAGATTACACCAGTAGGTAACCATATAAAAAGAATGGTGAGTTAAGAATAACATTAAGAAAATTTGGCAAATACCCCTCAATAGCTGGCTGTTGTAGTTGTAGAAATGTTATATCTATGACATACATTGTCTATAACGAAAACGTTTTGAAGCTCGCGTAACATTTGTACTAATATTATAAATCTGAGATTTTGTGTTCGTGTATGCATGTTTGTTACCTCTTCACGCTCAAACGGCTTGACCGATTTGGATGAAATTTGGAACACAGGTAGAGTATAACCTGGAATCACACATAGGTCACTTTTGTCCGCGGGAAAACAACTATTACCACGGGAAAATGAGTGGCAGCGGGTGATACCGCTGGGCGGAAATCTAGTTTTAAGATAATTTTTAGCCCGATAGCTCTTAGGTTCATTCTTATTTTTAATGTATTCTGAAGTTACCGAGTGCAACGACCTCATACAAGTTCAATGAACCATGACGAGATGTGGCAAATTTATTGTATAATATGAAAATCGATTCTACTGAATCTGTCGAGATTATTTTTTACATTTTTATCCAGTTTTGACAAACTAATTAACAAACCAGCCATTGCTGGCCACTGCTGGACGCCCCAAATTCGCTTTAAAGTTGTGCCATACTCACCACGCTTGGCAAACGGATTGGCGAGTTATTTAAGCTTTCCTGCTGTCTTTGAGCTGACACAGACTAAAGGTACGTTTTTGCTAGCGACTCCAACCTTTCATAGAAATCCAAAAACGAACCGCACGTAATTGAAATGAAGGTAACATTGCTTAGAATAACAAACGCCGTGCAAACCGTTCGTAATTCTAGCGAATGTCACAATTACTTAAATTACGATAGATTTCAAGTCAAAAGTGCTCGAACTGTGGCTCGCAAAAATTGTGCGATGGCAATTTATACTCAAAGTGTTTCTAGAGGGACTTACTTACTCATCAGCATTGCACTTTATAATGCGCACTGCTAAAGGGTGGAACTCACTACCTGCGTCTGTGTTTCCAAACGCATACAACCCTAATCTCTTCAAAGTAAGAGTGAACACCGTGAACAGGCTTCTTCTGGGTGAGCTCGCTCCATCTTAGACTCTGTCTCTGTCCTATGACCTAGACTAGAGTCAAGAGCAAACTTATCATTAACAAAAAAAACAGGTGACTTCGTTCTATTTGAGACAAGGGAACATTTCAGACCTAACTTGGTAAAACCAACTCTTTATTTTCATTCGACGCTTTATTTTAAAATCTACCTATCCCTTTCTTATCATTTTAATTCTCTTCTTGTGTGAAACCAACCTTACGGGTCCTTATGGAATTGAAAAATCATTTTTTTAATCAACTTTACTTTATCTTGGATATTATTTATTTTACACCTACCTACTTTTGCAAAAAAATATTTAAAAAATATATAATCTGTAATTATTAATTATTTCGAAATGTGAACTAGCCAATTAAACTGAACAAATTTCACTGAGGAACATATCAACATTTTGGACATACCATACAAAACGACTCTGGCTTTCATACATTTTGTTTTCCTGTATACATACATCACACCCATATCTGCAGGGTAGGCAGAGCGTAAACAGCCGTAAAAGGGATAATTTACGCCACGTCTGACAAAAACTTAAGGGTCATTCAGAAAATTGCGTATCGCTATTGTGACAGGTCGTCAGCCCATTGCCTAAAATTGCAATACACATATAACCCTCGAGTCCAGGAAACCTGTTTAGTTCTATGGTCTGGTTCACACCTTCAATATTCTCATAAGTTTCGGTAACAATTTTTTTACCACTGCTGGGCACTAATATTTCAGTTTATTTCTATACCCGTAAAATTAATTTTACTTTTGGTACTTTATTATTATTACATAAAATTTTCTATAATTTCTTTAAAAATTATTGATTTTTACAATTTCTCTTTATAATTTCTTTGACTTTCTCAAACATTTTATCTTTTGTTAAACATTATCGTTCATTTTCCAGGATATTTCTAAAGGAGATTTTTTCAAAAAAGAAAAAGCATTAAATTAATACAATAACCAATCTAGTAACTTATTTTTCAATTGTTGTTTATTTCTTGTCTACAAAATATCTCCGTTAAATGAATACCATAACCAACTATAGCATAAGAGACTCATTTAGAAAAAACCTCCTCAGAACATTTAAAAAAATAATAAACTAAAACAGCTGAAAAGGAATGGATTAGATTAAACCTACTCTTTGACTTTTACTATTTACATTTATTTGAAACAATTCTACTTTTAGAAAAACATTCATATGTATAATATTCTTTTCTTTGGACTTCCCAATCACCGATTTTTTGAAGCACCATTGTCTTTTACATTTCGTGTAATGGCATGCATTATTTTAGAAGCTCGGGGACATGTTTTTTCTTTCTATAATTATAACTGATATTGACTTACCAACGGCAAGAGATATACTCAAACTTTGCTGTCCAAAAGTTTGTATTGTTAGGTTCGTAGAGTCTAAAGTATAGTTATTTTTCTGCTTAAAATTATATCTAACCTTATTTAGTTTCTGGCCGAATGTGTGTGGTCAGTTGACGATATTATTACAAATATTAATTTTCTTTCTTTAACGAGAAAAGTTATTATTTTTATTCTTTCAAAAATCGGATTATTATTTCGAACAGACTTTTATTTTTCAAAACAAAGCGGTTCTTACTTCGACCCGTAAGTGTTTTACGGTGTGTAAGGGACAGCTATCCGAATGCTGACTGATAGGGTGCATACAGACCGTGAAACTAAACAACTGTATATATATCTGTAACGGCGTCCGATATCATAATAGAAATTTTTCAAAGACTTCATTATACACGCTTTCTACTCAAAAGCAAACGTCTTTACACGCCTATTCTGTCTCTAAACTTGTATTGGCCGTCTCCCTCAGATGGAGGGTGCACAAATTGAAAGATCGTCAATTGACCACGTCAGCCGCAGCAGCTCCTGACGGCCGCAACGCTCCGCTGTGGACCGCAAGTGAACAATCAGCGACAGCATACACCACGTCACGCCAAGCGGCAGCTAGACCGTACTGTGCAATCGCGTGTCGTGACAAAACCCCCCAATCACAAAGCATTCGTTATTACACACCATCACTATGAGATTTCTATCTTATGGTATTCTATTTTGGGGTCAAGTCAGGAAACTCGATTGATGAAACATGGGAAGAAAGCATTTAAAGTAAAAACGATTTATCAGTTTTCATTTAGGGTAATCTTTCAAATACACACTTTTCTTGGATACAGTTATTCTTACTATCGCTTATTTACACACTATTTTATTTAAATATACCTCGATAGTTACATTATTTCAGCGTCTCGTAAGATAAACTATACCAAGATCTCAATGAAAATCAAATTATAAATTACTATAAAACATTCATCAATAATATCATTCAAGTAGTATGTACCATCGCTTGTGCAGAATGTTCGCTAGCTCTATAGGAGAGGATAATGTCGAATCTGGGAGTCGAACCCAGGTCACTCAGATTTGTTTTTATAAGGACAGGATTCGAACCTGGCTCTTCACTACATAAAATCTGTAAAAAATACTGTTATAGAAGATTTAAATGTCGTTTAAAATCTATTTTTAATTTGATGGTTGGAACTGTAATGTATGTAAAAATTCAGTTTATTTGATTGTCGTTTTTTTTTAATTGGAAAACATTTTGATAAAGTTATTAACATGAAATATTTCATGGGATTCGAACCCACAGCCTGCCTTCTCCGCGAAAAAAACAATTACCTATTATTAATGGCTGCGAATATTTTATTAAACATTAAGTACATCATCTGTATTAATATAAGTTGTTAAAAGAAGCCGAGATCTTAGTCAATTATCAATCACATAAAGATTTGAAAACTCTGTAATCAACGCTTTTCCAATCACAATTTTATTCTGTGCTGCGTGTGAAATGTAAGTGGATTTCTTGTAGCAAATTTATACAAGGCTATGCTATCTAAAGATTTTAACACGTACACGATAATGTTCAAGCCATATTGCATACAAAAAATATAACCTTAAAAGACCTACTTAATGTACTCTGTATATCTTAATATGTTCTGCTGTTATTAACCTGACTGCGCAAAGCATTCTTTAAATATATTTTTTTAAGAAATTAGTTTTTTTCATAATCGTATGTTTTGAAAATGAAATTACCTACTCGCTATCGTCAGGTGCGGATCGGATTTGTTTACTGAAAACTAAGCTTTTATTTCCATTATAATTCTTTTCCAGTCAGCCTTTGTCAATATAACAAGTTCCTAAAAATAATTATTTTCCAGTCAGCCATTGTTTATATAACAAGTTCAACAAGAACATAATATGCTTTATCCAAAAAATATGTACCTTCATGTCATATCAATCATTCAATGTATATATCTGACAGAACACTTTTCTTAATAATTCTTGTCTAGTCTGTTCAATGTCCAAAAAAATATCTGCCAGAACACTTTTCTCGCTAATTCTTTTTCTGTCATTAAAGCATGAAATCATCGATTCCATTTTGCCTTAACCATCATGTAATCTCTCCAAAGAAGTGTCTACATGTTCGTTTGATCTAGATCCCCCCCCCTGCAGCTCGCCTCCGCCACTCACCTGCTCTCTCTTTTTCTCCTTATCCTCTTTCTCCTTCTTGCGCACGTCTGCTATGTACTCGTTGAAGTAGGTCTCTCTGTCGCGCGCCTTGTCAATGCCCTTGAAGCGTTCGTCGCGGCCGTGCTTGGATGAGAACTCGGTGAACGACGATCTACGAGAAAAAAATATCAATTAATTAAAAGGTATATTCACCAAAAGGTAAATTCGGTTGAAATGTTTTGGCTTTCCCGTTGAAGGTCATATCCGCGTCTCAAATTATAGAAACTCACTTATGTAGGTTTGCTGTAAGAAATTTATTTTTAGAAACCTGTTGTGTCTTGTCTCATTGTAAATTGTTCCTGTGTATGTTTTTGTGTACAATAAATGGTTATGTTATGAAGGTTTTACAGGAGGTTATGACAAAATTATGTTCTAGCGTTGCTCCAATTAAAAGACGGAAGAATATTTAAGAGCCGTTCCTGTAAGAAATGAACGAAAAAAGGGTCTATGTGGAAAGAATATGCGTGGTAATTGAGGGAGCCTCTGTATGAGATAAGTCATGGCAACATATAATAGTAGTTTATCTACACTCATCTCATAATGTTCGAATCATGAATTCGAAAACAGTTGCCTAAAGACCTACTCTATAAACTGTTTATCTGCCTATATAAACTACGGTTTTATATTAATTATAGAAGCGTAATGACTTTATGAGAAAACTCTTACTACGATAAAGTTGAGAAATGAAACGATGTTTCATCACCATCACCATCACCATCACCATCATCATCATCATCATCATCATCATCATCATCATCATCATCATCATAGTCTATTTCGGGGTAGGCAGAGCATAAATAGCCGTGAAAATCGGTAATTTACGGGTAAACATTTGAGGGTCATTTGGAATATTGTATATCACGATAGTGACAGGTTGTCAGCCCATCGCCTTAAATTGCAATACACATCCCTCGAGTCCCTTAGTCGGCTCTTACGACACCCATGGGTAAGAAATGGGGTGATGCTATTCTAAGCCGCCATCACACGGTAACGGTAAATAATACAGTGGCCACAATTCGGGATTTAAATTTTCCTTACTTGCCTTAAATTAGTGCTGTCATTTTCCGTCAAATAGGTTTAGAAAAGGATAGGAGATATTTTAGTCGTGTCATGTCTTATAATTTCATGCAAAATACGTGATAAATCTGTCAACATAAGGCGACAATGAAAACAATGGCGACTAAATTGACTAGGAAAGCCGAAAAAACCCTTGACGTTTTTAAAAATGACAGGACTTCGTTATCTTCTATCCTTTTCTAAAACTATTTGACGGAAAGTGACAGCACTAATTTAAGGCAAGTAAGGAAAATTTAAATCCCGAATTGTGGCCACTGTATTATTTACCGTTACCGTGTGATGGCGGCTTAGAATAGCATCACCCCATTTCTTACCCATGGGTGTCGTAAGAGCCGACTAAGGGACTCGAGGGTGTGTATTGCCATTTTAGGCGATGGGCTGACAACCTGTCACTATAGCGATACACAATATTCCAAATAACCCTCAAACATTTGTCAGACGTGGTGTAGATAGCCGTTTTTCGCGGCTGTTTACGCTCTGCCTACCCCGCAAGGGATTATAGGCGTGATATGTGTATTTGTAAGTTTCTTGATAATAAAACTCAAGAACTGGTAAATAATACAGTGTGTACATACTTGGAGTGCAGCTTGGCGTCCTCCATGAGGTGTCTGAAGGCCTGGGCATCACACGGAGTAGTAGTAGTAAATAATACAGTGTGTACATACTTGGAGTGCAGCTTGGCGTCCTCCATGAGGTGCCTGAAGGCCTGGGCATCACACGGAGTAGTAGTAGTAAATAATACAGTGTGTACATACTTGGAGTGCAGCTTGGCGTCCTCCATGAGGTGTCTGAAGGCCTGGGCATCACACGGAGTAGTAGTAGTAAATAATACAGTGTGTACATACTTGGAGTGCAGTTTGGCGTCCTCCATGAGGTGCCTGAAGGCCTGGGCATCACACGGAGTAGTAGTAGTAAATAATACAGTGTGTACATACTTGGAGTGCAGCTTGGCGTCCTCCATGAGGTGTCTGAAGGCCTGGGCATCACACGGAGTAGTAGTAGTAAATAATACAGTGTGTACATACTTGGAGTGCAGTTTGGCGTCCTCCATGAGGTGTCTGAAGGCCTGGGCATCACACGGAGTAGTAGTAGTAAATAATACAGTGTGTACATACTTGGAGTGCAGTTTGGCGTCCTCCATGAGGTGTCTGAAGGCCTGGGCATCACACGGAGTAGTAGTAGTAAATAATACAGTGTGTACATACTTGGAGTGCAGCTTGGCGTCCTCCATGAGGTGTCTGAAGGCCTGGGCATCACACGGAGTAGTAGTAGTAAATAATACAGTGTGTACATACTTGGAGTGCAGCTTGGCGTCCTCCATGAGGTGTCTGAAGGCCTGGGCATCACACGGAGTAGTAGTAGTAAATAATACAGTGTGTACATACTTGGAGTGCAGCTTGGCGTCCTCCATGAGGTGTCTGAAGGCCTGGGCATCACACGGAGTAGTAGTAGTAAATAATACAGTGTGTACATACTTGGAGTGCAGCTTGGCGTCCTCCATGAGGTGTCTGAAGGCCTGGGCATCACACGGAGTAGTAGTAGTAAATAATACAGTGTGTACATACTTGGAGTGCAGCTTGGCGTCCTCCATGAGGTGTCTGAAGGCCTGGGCATCACACGGAGTAGTAGTAGTAAATAATACAGTGTGTACATACTTGGAGTGCAGCTTGGCGTCCTCCATGAGGTGCCTGAAGGCCTGGGCATCACACGGAGTAGTAGTAGTAAATAATACAGTGTGTACATACTTGGAGTGCAGCTTGGCGTCCTCCATGAGGTGTCTGAAGGCCTGGGCATCACACGGAGTAGTAGTAGTAAATAATACAGTGTGTACATACTTGGAGTGCAGCTTGGCGTCCTCCATGAGGTGTCTGAAGGCCTGGGCATCACACGGAGTAGTAGTAGTAAATAATACAGTGTGTACATACTTGGAGTGCAGCTTGGCGTCCTCCATGAGGTGCCTGAAGGCCTGGGCATCACACGGAGTAGTAGTAGTAAATAATACAGTGTGTACATACTTGGAGTGCAGCTTGGCGTCCTCCATGAGGTGCCTGAAGGCCTGGGCATCACACGGAGTAGTAGTAGTAAATAATACAGTGTGTACATACTTGGAGTGCAGCTTGGCGTCCTCCATGAGGTGCCTGAAGGCCTGGGCATCACACGGAGTAGTAGTAGTAAATAATACAGTGTGTACATACTTGGAGTGCAGCTTGGCGTCCTCCATGAGGTGTCTGAAGGCCTGGGCATCACACGGAGTAGTAGTAGTAAATAATACAGTGTGTACATACTTGGAGTGCAGCTTGGCGTCCTCCATGAGGTGCCTGAAGGCCTGGGCATCACACGGAGTAGTAGTAGTAAATAATACAGTGTGTACATACTTGGAGTGCAGCTTGGCGTCCTCCATGAGGTGCCTGAAGGCCTGGGCATCACACGGAGTAGTAGTAGTAAATAATACAGTGTGTACATACTTGGAGTGCAGCTTGGCGTCCTCCATGAGGTGCCTGAAGGCCTGGGCATCACACGGAGTAGTAGTAGTAAATAATACAGTGTGTACATACTTGGAGTGCAGCTTGGCGTCCTCCATGAGGTGCCTGAAGGCCTGGGCATCACACGGAGTAGTAGTAGTAAATAATACAGTGTGTACATACTTGGAGTGCAGCTTGGCGTCCTCCATGAGGTGCCTGAAGGCCTGGGCATCACACGGAGTAGTAGTAGTAAATAATACAGTGTGTACATACTTGGAGTGCAGCTTGGCGTCCTCCATGAGGTGCCTGAAGGCCTGGGCATCACACGGAGTAGTAGTAGTAAATAATACAGTGTGTACATACTTGGAGTGCAGCTTGGCGTCCTCCATGAGGTGCCTGAAGGCCTGGGCATCACACGGAGTAGTAGTAGTAAATAATACAGTGTGTACATACTTGGAGTGCAGCTTGGCGTCCTCCATGAGGTGCCTGAAGGCCTGGGCATCACACGGAGTAGTAGTAGTAAATAATACAGTGTGTACATACTTGGAGTGCAGCTTGGCGTCCTCCATGAGGTGTCTGAAGGCCTGGGCATCACACGGAGTAGTAGTAGTAAATAATACAGTGTGTACATACTTGGAGTGCAGCTTGGCGTCCTCCATGAGGTGCCTGAAGGCCTGGGCATCACACGGAGTAGTAGTAGTAAATAATACAGTGTGTACATACTTGGAGTGCAGCTTGGCGTCCTCCATGAGGTGCCTGAAGGCCTGGGCATCACACGGAGTAGTAGTAGTAAATAATACAGTGTGTACATACTTGGAGTGCAGCTTGGCGTCCTCCATGAGGTGCCTGAAGGCCTGGGCATCACACGGAGTAGTAGTAGTAAATAATACAGTGTGTACATACTTGGAGTGCAGCTTGGCGTCCTCCATGAGGTGCCTGAAGGCCTGGGCATCACACGGAGTAGTAGTAGTAAATAATACAGTGTGTACATACTTGGAGTGCAGCTTGGCGTCCTCCATGAGGTGTCTGAAGGCCTGGGCATCACACGGAGTAGTAGTAGTAAATAATACAGTGTGTACATACTTGGAGTGCAGCTTGGCGTCCTCCATGAGGTGTCTGAAGGCCTGGGCATCACACGGAGTAGTAGTAGTAAATAATACAGTGTGTACATACTTGGAGTGCAGCTTGGCGTCCTCCATGAGGTGCCTGAAGGCCTGGGCATCACACGGAGTAGTAGTAGTAAATAATACAGTGTGTACATACTTGGAGTGCAGCTTGGCGTCCTCCATGAGGTGCCTGAAGGCCTGGGCATCACACGGAGTAGTAGTAGTAAATAATACAGTGTGTACATACTTGGAGTGCAGCTTGGCGTCCTCCATGAGGTGCCTGAAGGCCTGGGCATCACACGGAGTAGTAGTAGTAAATAATACAGTGTGTACATACTTGGAGTGCAGCTTGGCGTCCTCCATGAGGTGCCTGAAGGCCTGCTTCTTCGCGAGGATGCGGTTCTTCTTCTCCTTCCTCTCCTCCTCAGCGCGCTCGCGGACGTACTTGTCGAACACCTGACAAACAAACAAACAACTGTTAATCCACAACATAACAAATTTCTAACAAACCTCTATTATAATTTTAATAGATAGTTTATCGCATCATTAAATAAAGGGCAAGTTCTTTTTATTTTATTTTGTTTCATAATCAGAGATTTTAAATTTTAAAAAGTTTAAATGTATGTATGTATAATCTCTTTATTGTGCATTCTTAAAACTAATACAGAAAACATATATTAAATCAAAAACAAGAAATGACACAAAGGCGGACTTATCCCATTAAGGGATCTCTTCCAGTCAACCCTTGAGAAACTCTGAGGCTACGATGTGAGCAGGTAAACTAGAATGAAAAGGTGAACGAAAAGCTATTTATATACATACTTGGGACCAAACCGAATACAATATTATCTACTTAATAATATACTACATAAATACGACGTAAATATAATAGACTTACTTACATACTTAATATACCCTACAAATTGTCCGAGTTATCCGACCCAAAACCCCAAACTTTCTTTATGTTAGTTTTAAAACCTAACACATTTTTACTTTTCCTTACATCAGAAGGAATTTGATTCCATAAGCGCGCAGCGCGGACAGTGAATGACTCAGCGTACATCTTAGACGATAAAAGTGATAGTTTAGTTCTAACAACTAGGCTGCTGAAAACAAAATTCGTTTGCCTACCTTTATTTAAAAATAAAACTGATTGACATTGACAGATGAATGAATGAAGTTTTCACCACTGTTTTTTTTCTACTATAAGCAAAGGATTTTTTCATGGTAATCCTAACTTTGGAAGTTTTTACAACTTTTCAAAATATTTCAAAAACGATTGCATTAAAAATTATGAAAATGTGTGTATCTTAATAAGCATCCCAAACACTCTAAACGATATTATACATAGTTTGTATCTAACGTAAAATTAAATGTTGTGGATTGAATTAGATAGAAAGGTATTTAGCTTCTTCCGCACTTATGATGGCTAGTAATGCAGCTAGTTGAATGCACCACGCGTACGACCGCAAGTTAATGCAAATGCACAAGCGATGCATTTTACTCGCACTACTTCCACCGTTTACAAATGTAGCAACAACAAACAACATTCAACTAGCTGCATTACTAGCCATCATAAGTGCGGAAGAAGCTAAATACCTTGCTATCTAATTCAATCAAGATGGACTTCCGCAAAGTAACGCCTGATACAATTACAAACAACTGTTAGTCGAATCTACAGTTTTAACGATTAAAAAAAATATTTAGCATTACGGCTATTCCCCTATCCTGTACCCTAAGGTTGCCTGGAAGAAATCGCTACCTAAGCGATAAGGCCGCCTTATGTACACTTTTTTTATTTATATTTTTTTGTTTTTACTGTATTTCCTGTGTACAATAAAGTTTTTTTTATTTTTATTAGTGATGGGTTTGCTCTTGACTCTAGTCTAGGTCATAGGACAGGGACAGAGTGTAAGATGGAGCGAGCTCACCCAAAAGAAGCCTGTTAAGGCACTGGCACTCCCACACACTGACGGAACGCAGCAAGCTACTTGGCGCCAGACTTCGGCATTTTTGAATTGAATTGAAAAAAACATAACTCAGCAGATGGCGCCAGGCGTGACTGTACGATTAATATGTGTAGTATTGTGTGTATATATCTCGCTAATATCCCTTGCGGGGTAGGCAGAGCGTACACGACCATAAAACACAGATATTAACGCCACTTCTGACAAAAAGACAGACAGACAGAAACACTTTATTGCTCACATTAATAATCATAACATATACAAGAACAAAAACAAACAACACAATATAAGCAAAGGCGGCCTTCTCGCTTTAAGCGATCTCTTCCAGGCAACCCTGCAAAAAGTCCAAGGGGCATTCGAAAAATTGTGTATCAGCCTTGGTGACAACCTTGTCAACCCATCGCCTAAAATTGCAATACCCCTGTAACTCTCGAGTCCCTTAGTCGCCTCTTACAACACTCACGGGAAAAACGGGGTGATGCTATTTCAAGCCGGCATCACACGCATGATTATAGTATAGGCGTAGGGAAATGTGACTCCCTTTGTCCAAATACGTCTAGTATGCTCCCGGGTGCTGAACGCGCGCATCCGTTGCTCAGAGGGCACGTTACCTGCTTCCTCTCCTTGCTGGTGAGCAGCATCCGTTGCTCAGAGGGCACGTTACCTGCTTCCTCTCCTTGCTGGTGAGCAGCATCCGTTGCTCGGAGGGCACGTTACCTGCTTCCTCTCCTTGCTGGTGAGCAGCATCCGTTGCTCGGAGGGCACGTTACCTGCTTCCTCTCCTTGCTGGTGAGCAGCATCCGTTGCTCAGAGGGCACGTTACCTGCTTCCTCTCCTTGCTGGTGAGCAGCATCCGTTGCTCAGAGGGCACGTTACCTGCTTCCTCTCCTTGCTGGTGAGCAGCATCCGTTGCTCGGAGGGCACGTTACCTGCTTCCTCTCCTTGCTGGTGAGCAGCATCCGTTGCTCGGAGGGCACGTTACCTGCTTCCTCTCCTTGCTGGTGAGCAGCATCCGTTGCTCAGAGGGCACGTTACCTGCTTCCTCTCCTTGCTGGTGAGCAGCAGGTATCTCGGGTCTTCTCGCAGCGCGTCCGTTGCTCAGAGGGCACGTTACCTGCTTCCTCTCCTTGCTGGTGAGCAGCAGGTATCTCGGGTCTTCTCGCAGCGCGTCCGTTGCTCAGAGGGCACGTTACCTGCTTCCTCTCCTTGCTGGTGAGCAGCAGGTATCTCGGGTCTTCTCGCAGCGCGTCCGTTGCTCGGAGGGCACGTTACCTGCTTCCTCTCCTTGCTGGTGAGCAGCATCCGTTGCTCGGAGGGCACGTTACCTGCTTCCTCTCCTTGCTGGTGAGCAGCAGGTATCTCGGGTCTTCTCGCAGCGCGTCCGTTGCTCAGAGGGCACGTTACCTGCTTCCTCTCCTTGCTGGTGAGCAGCAGGTATCTCGGGTCTTCTCGCAGCGCGTCCGTTGCTCAGAGGGCACGTTACCTGCTTCCTCTCCTTGCTGGTGAGCAGCAGGTATCTCGGGTCTTCTCGCAGCGCGTCCGTTGCTCGGAGGGCACGTTACCTGCTTCCTCTCCTTGCTGGTGAGCAGCATCCGTTGCTCGGAGGGCACGTTACCTGCTTCCTCTCCTTGCTGGTGAGCAGCAGGTATCTCGGGTCTTCTCGCAGCGCGTCCGTTGCTCAGAGGGCACGTTACCTGCTTCCTCTCCTTGCTGGTGAGCAGCATCCGTTGCTCGGAGGGCACGTTACCTGCTTCCTCTCCTTGCTGGTGAGCAGCAGGTATCTCGGGTCGAACACGATCTTGTGCAGCTCCTTCTCCCAGGTGCTGAACGCCGACACGTCGTTGTCCTCCAGCATCGCCCGGAAGGCGCGCATCCGTTGCTCTAAAGGCACGAGCGCCCGCTCGCGCGCGGCGCGCACCTCCGCCTCAATGGCCGCCTCCTTGCCGGCGTCGATCTTGCCCGCGTTGCCCGCCAGCGACACCGGCTTCTCTGTAAACGGGAGATAATACAATTAGAAATGCTTTTCACAATAAAACAATTCAATTTTAAACGGATTTTAGTTGTGTTTATTTTGGATTTTACAATTCCTACGTTTCGAGCTCTTTACAGAGCCCGTGGTCACGGATGACTAAGGTGTTAGACGTCATTATTTAGAATTGAAATTATTTTTGTTCTATCTATTTCTTAATTGCCTAGCGTAACGTCCGGGTTCCACACAAAATGCTGAAACCGTATCTTGTGTTGTAGGTCTTACAGTATGTTGGATCTGGTTCAGAAATGCTTTTTGTAACTGTATATTATATACAGGGTGTAAGGGACGGTGTACCGAAAACTTTGCAGGCATAATCAGACCATGAAACTGAACAACTTTTACTATGGAGCCTATGTTGGGAAATGAATTGTTTTTTTCGAGTTTCCATATAAAGTCAGTCAGCTGATCGGGAATTTTGTATGGGAGGTCGTAAAAAAAATCTCGTTTACCAACATAGCTTCCATAGAAAAAGTTGTTCAGTTTCATGGTCTAATCATGCCTGCAAAGTTTTCGGTACACCGTCCCTTACACCCCGACCCCCGTATATTCTTTATTGTGCATTAACAATACAATATTTGCCGTGTAATGCCGGCTTAGAATAGCATCACCCCATTTATTACCAATGGGTGTTGTAAGAGGCGACTAAGGGACTCGAGGGTGTGTATTGCAATTTTAGGCCACGGGCTGACAACCTGTCACTATAGCGATACACAGTTATCTGATTGACCCTCGAACTTTTGTCAGACGTGGTGTTAATATCCGTTGAACGGCCGTTAACGCTCTGCCTACCCCGTAAGGGATATAGGCGTGATTTATGTATGTATGTATGTAACTGATATATATAAGGTGTAAAAAAATTAGCTGAGAATATTTCAAGGGGTGAACCAGTACGTGAAACTGAACAACTTTCCCCAAGGAACATAGGTCGAAATATGAAAAAAAAATTGGCCCTCCCATACAAATTATCCCGGCCGGGTAACACACTAAGTATGGGAGGGTCAAATTATTTTTTCATATACCGTCCTATGTTCCTTGGGGAAAGTTGTTTACCCCTTAAAATATTCTCAGCAAATTTGTTTACTCCTTATATATATTCTTTATTGTGCATTAACAATATAAATTGCTCAAGAATAATATCGCACATATAAAAATAAAGTCGCTTCTCAAGTCGTTCCCCATGTCTGTATGACCCTATACATACATCAGCAAAAGATACTGCCCATATTCTGAACAAAGATCCCTCTGTCCCTTTAACGCAAGCAAGCCAACATCACAAGGTTTAGAGGAATGACTGTGCAAATGGTAGCCGAACTGCAGTAGCGCAGTTGGAAGACACGTCGCTACTCATCATCATCATCATCATCATTGGCCTCACACGTCTGTGACAGACGATTTAATCAGTGTCTGAGGCAAGACTTTTCATGGCTGTATAAGCCGATACGGGAGCGGCATAGTTTTCCGCACGCTCTACAAGTGAAGTCACGTCGCTACTAGATATAGCGAAATTCACACAGGTTCACGCCCTGTAGTGTGCAGGTGCTCATACTCACTCTCCGCTTGCTTGGCTCGCTTGGGCTCCGTGTCCGAGTCTGAGCTGGTGGAGTCAGCACTCCGCTTCAGTTGTCCGTTGGCCGCTTTACCCGGCGTCACTGACGCTGCCGCCGCCTCGGTGCGCTGTCAACAAACAAATTAGTTAGTAAGTAAGTAAGTAAAAACACAAAATAAAAAACAAAAATATCAGGAAAAATTATTGCTAACATGCGCAAAGGCGGCCTTATCGCTACAAGCGATCTCTTCCAGACAACCTTTGGGTGGAGGAGAGAGTATTGGAAAACAGAGCAGTGCGAGAGTAATCACGAAAGAAAAGGTAACTTGAATAAACGCAATAAATACAGAATACAAAACTATGATATAAATATAAACCTAAATACAAATACACGTATATTTATATATATATACATATATTAATATAAAATAAATATATACATATATATTATAATACATACTCATCTATATATATATATATACATCATTACACAAAAGGATATAAGTACCAACTTATTTGAAGTCAATTCTTGCTTTTGACAGGTAATGTACCTTCGTTTTAAAAACGTCAAGTGTCCTGCAGTGGCGTATTTCACGCGGCAGAGCATTCCAAGTGTAAATAGATTTTATTAAAAACGACTCCCTGTAGTATCCCAAATTATTGGTTATTATTATTATTATCCTGATGGCAGTGAGTCTTACTTTATGTTTTTTTTAGTTTTATATTTAGAATGCTCCTTTCCATGCTGTTTTGGCATACTTTAAATTTTTCCATGTTATTTTTTTTTTGTTATTGACCATGTCTGCCAAACCAAGGCCAAAGACATCTCGAAGCACATTAGAAGAATGAAATGGCGATGGGCAGGGCACATGACGAGAGAGAAAATAGAAAAATGGACCAAAGATGTGACAGAGTGGTACCCTCGGAACGGAGTGAGAAAGAGAGGAAGACCAATAAGAAGATGGGAGGATGAATTAAAAGAAATAGCTGGGAACCTTTGGCAAAGGAATGCAAAAGAGAGAAACCAGTGGAAAGATATGGAGGAGGCCTTTGTCGTGAGACAAGCAAACAAATAAGAAAAAATATAAAAAAGTTAATAAAATAAATATTATAACTAAATAATTTATTTTAGAATTTATTTAAGATAAAATGTTATGTAATTCAATATTATTGTTTGAATAAGGGCTAATTGATTGATTGATTGATTGATGCCGGCTTAAAATAGCATCACACCATTTATTTTCCGCGGTTGTTGTAAGAGGCGACTAATGTTGTACTTTGTGATCATTCGAACATAATCATTTTTTATTTATTTTTTTATTTACGATTTATTGTACACAGGAACAGTAGAGAGACAAACACATAAAGAATACAGACACAACAGGCACTGCTTATCTCTAATAAGAAATTTCTTACAGCAGACCTAGATCATAGAATCATTGTATTGTTATACAAATAAATAATAATAATAATGAACTCGAGAGTTTCATGTGTATTATAATTTAAGGCGAAATAATTGTGGGAGAAACCTGGATCCTTGAAGGAGTTAAAAAGTATAAAATTTTTATAATTTTAAGTACTATGGTACCTGCAGTAGATCTTTGTAATTTATTATGTTAATATTATTTTATTTATAATAACATGTTTAGGTATTCGGTAGTTTTTAAGTTAATTTTTTCTTTTCATTATTGTATTTCTTTTGTCCCATTTTCTCACTTCTTCCATCCCCATTAGGTTGGCTGGAAGAGATCTCTTATAGAGATAAGCTCTCCTTTTTATTAATTTTAATTTAAACTGTGATTTTAAACTAAATTTCTTTTATCTTCTGTCCATAATGGCCGTGTGATGCCGGCTTAGAATAGCATCACCCAATTTCTTTCCCGCGTAAGAGTCGACTAAGGGACTCGAGGTTTTTTATGTGTATTACAATTTTAAGCGACAGGCTGACAATCAACTATAGTGAAAAACGATATTTCTGGAAAAGGTAACAAATATACCCAGCAAGGGATAAAGGCGTGAAGTGTGTGTGTGTTTAATGAGGTAGCAAACTGGAGTACTAATGGCGCCACTCTCTATGGTGCCTTTTTTCTATGATTGTTCGAAAACGTTACTTGCGCAGTCGCGCCTGCAAACATCTGCAAAAAGCTTTAAGTTTTCCAATTATTTTTCATGAAATGTTGTTATTGTAGAAGTGCTGGCACTGGTAGCGGAAGAGCGTTGTCTTCTGAAGACCATAGAAAACAGGAGAGGGAAGATGATTGGCCACTTGCTACGACACGACAGCTTCATTAAGAACATTATTGAAGGGAAGGTGGAAGGAAAGAGAGGCAGAGGTAGACATAGACGCACTTACTTTACCCAGATAAAGGAAAAAGTCAATGTCGTGTCGTATCAAGAGGTCAAGTCACTGGCGGAGAGGAGAGAAGATTGGAAGTTACTCCACCGACAAGAGTTTGACTCTTAAATTTGAAGAAGTTGCTATTCAAGTTGTTGAGTATTACAAGTAGAACTTACACTTTAATGTGATCTTACATTTTACATTATAAATGGTATACATGTATGTATTACAAAGTTTTTGAATGACTCTCAAATGTTTGTGAGTTATTTTTAGAAATAAGCTGATCTGTTGTGTATTGTTCTATATGTTATGTCCTTTGTGTTATATTGTGTACAATAACTGTTAAATAAATAAATAAGAGATTGAAAAATTGGCAAGTGTTAGTCGGGGCGCCGGTAGCTCAGTTGGCAGAGCAGTGGGACGGTACCCCACGGTCCCGAGTTCAAGTCCCGGCGGGCGCTGACATTTTTTAAATTTCTTATTTGATTTATAGATGATCGTATGGCGTACCTTGCCGTGTGATGCCGGCTTAGAATAGCATCACTCCATTTCTAACCCATGGGTGTCGTAAGAGCCAACTAAGGGACTCGAGGGATGTATATTGCAATGTTAGGCGATGGGCTGACAACCTGTCACTGTAGTCATACACAGTTATCTAGTTGACCCTCAAGCTTTTGTCAGACCTGGTGTTAATATCCGTTTTAGGGCCGTTAACACTCGGCCTACCCCGTAAGGGATATCATCATCATCATCATCGTTGGCCTCACACGTCTGTGACAGACGATTTAATCAGTGTCTGAGACACTGCGTTGCCTGGGACGCAATTATGGAAAACGCAGGGCTGCCTGCGTACCTGCGCCACCCTCTCGGCCTTCCTGGCTGGATCCGCAGGAACGACTAGTCGATACGTGCGGAGCCAGGTCGGCTGCAGGAGTCTGCCGCGCGGTAGATCTCTGTCACACGCGCCCCCAGGAGACCCCGTTCCGGGTTTCATTGTGGAGTTGGCCTCTCCAGGACCGTTGTGCTTGGGTCGGATTTATCCCTCGGTCGCTTCTTACGACCCCCACGGGAATAGATGGGGTGGTGCTATTCTACTCTGCCGGCACCACACGGCTATAGGCGTGATTTATGTATGTATGTATGTGCGTACCGTCTGCATGGCGATGGCGGGCAGCGGCTGCGAGACGGCGCGGTCCACGTCCGCGCGGCCCAGCAGCTGCGCCGGCCGCTCCCACACCGACCATCTCAATTGCAATGCTACAAGCTTATCGATGTAGGTGTGAGTGTATGTATGTACCGTCTGCATGGCGATGGCGGGCGGCGGCTGCGAGACGGCGCGGTCCACGTCCGCGCGGCCCAGCAGCTGCGCCGGCCGCTCCCACACCGACCATCTCAATTGCAATGCTACAAGCTTATCGATGTAGGTGTGAGTGTATGTATGTGCGTACCGTCTGCATGGCGATGGCGGGCGGCGGCTGCGAGACGGCGCGGTCGCCGGCCGCTCCCACACCGACCATCTCAATTGCAATGCTACAAGCTTATCGATGTAGGTGTGAGTGTATGTGCGTACCGTCTGCATGGCGATGGCGGGCGGCGGCTGCGAGACGGCGCGGTCCACGTCCGCGCGGCCCAGCAGCTGCGCCGGCCGCTCCCACACCGACCATCTCAATTGCAATGCTACAAGCTTATCGATGTAGGTGTGAGTGTATGTATGTACCGTCTGCATGGCGATGGCGGGCGGCGGCTGCGAGACGGCGCGGTCCACGTCCGCGCGGCCCAGCAGCTGCGCCGGCCGCTCCCACACCGACCATCTCAATTGCAATGCTACAAGCTTATCGATGTAGGTGTGAGTGTATGTATGTACCGTCTGCATGGCGATGGCGGGCGGCGGCTGCGAGACGGCGCGGTCCACGTCCGCTCCCACACCGACCATCTCAATTGCAATGCTACAAGCTTATCGATGTAGGTGTGAGTGTATGTGCGTACCGTCTGCATGGCGATGGCGGGCGGCGGCTGCGAGACGGCGCGGTCCACGTCCGCTCCCACACCGACCATCTCAATTGCAATGCTACAAGCTTATCGATGTAGGTGTGAGTGTATGTGCGTACCGTCTGCATGGCGATGGCGGGCGGCGGCTGCGAGACGGCGCGGTCCACGTCCGCTCCCACACCGACCATCTCAATTGCAATGCTACAAGCTTATCGCTGTAGGTGTGAGTGTATGTATGTACCGTCTGCATGGCGATGGCGGGCGGCGGCTGCGAGACGGCGCGGTCCACGTCCGCGCGGCCCAGCAGCTGCGCCGGCCGCTCCCACACGGACGAGTGCGCCGTCGGGTTGTAGAAGAACACGCGCCCGTCGCCCGTCCACACCACGCACCTACAACACACACACACTGTTCAACATGCGAATAATCCACGTGTGATGGGGCCAGTTTACTATGAACATCTCCCAAACGCAACAAAAAAATTTACTTGTGACATATTTTTCAACATGCGAGCCTACGGGCACACACTGTTCAACATGCGAATAATCCACGTGTAATAGGGCCAGTGTACTATGAACATCTCCCAAACCACAGTATAATGAATAGTACTAGCGTACAGTATGGTCACTCCCTGCCTCCCCCTACTAGCGCCGCCCACCCGCGCTCGGAGGACGCTCAGACACCGGCTAGCAAGGACGCGACGACGAAGGTCATTTCATACTGCCGCACATTGCATTCCCGATTCGCGAACGCAAAATGGCGGCAACCCTGACATGTTGTCTCACACACACAAGCATGGTCCGCGTTCACCTACGCGAGCTTAGACTGTGTGCGTAGCAACGCGTTTGGTTCATACATTTGAGCGCCAGTGTCCGAGGTGTGCCCAAACGCAACAAAAAAATTAACTTGTGACGTATTTTTCAACATGCGAGCCTACGGGCACACACTGTTCAACATGCGAGCAACAAAACAGCTCGTGGAATATGAGTAGAAATCATGTAACTATAGATCAACCGTAACCGATATTATCAAACTACAGGTTACAATTTTACAGCTGAAATTCGATGTTCATTGCGTAGTCGGTTAGCCATTATGATACCAGAAATATGAACAGGCTACGCAATGTACTAAGAACTTCACCTGTAGACTTGTAGCCTGTAGTTTCATAACAGGCACCTGGAAGCCGTACTCTGTATTGAAAAGTGAAGTTAAATTATTTGACCGATGCAAGGCTCAGTTACGCTTCTCTCTTTCTTATTTTCCCGAGTTACCCCGAGTTACTCCCGAGTGTACCCGACGTTTGCCCACGATAGTAGGGTGACCATAACATAATATAACCAGTTTTTCAAACCGATATGCATACCGAACGAAATGAGGTTCGTAATCATAACGAAACGACTATTTTGAAATTGACAATATATTAAGTTCATTGCTTGGATCATGTTTGTACTTAATAAATTCCGAACACAATGAATATTTTGTAAATTGACGTTATTTAAGTTTTTAAATACCAGCCTTTTTAAAGAGCAATAAAGTATGCTACCTTTTTCTATCTTGTTTGTTTGGAAGAAAAATAGTCCCGGTTTCTTCCGACATGAATTTTAACTACATGGTCAGCCTACTTACAAACTATTAGAAAGAGATAGAAGGAACCAACGAATTTGGAAGTCATATTTCTTGACTGCACATCTTGTTTCCGAGTACGGACTCCAGTTTTACCTACAAGCTTCTTGGTAGAAAACTTTTTACTTACCATACAAAATTAGAGTAGAACACACCCGGAAAATATTTGCACTGAATTTAAAATGACCTTATATTTTTCTATAAAAATCTGTTTAAGGCGATTGTAGCCTTCAACGACCTCGACGGTGGCGCCACTTCACAAAAGAAAAGATTTCTCTTCAAACAAACAATCTATCAGAATTTCCGAGTTTTTGTTATTATCCTTATATAAAATTAGAACCTGCAAACTCAATTAAATATTCGGCTTTAGAAAGATCTCTAAAAGGCCTTTAGCCAAGACAATACAATCGTTATAAACATCAACAGTCTATCCTCAAAGCAGGATAATTGCCATTCTCACGTCTAACAGGCGGATTGGCGAACGCAGGGCAAGATGTGTTATTCTGCCCAATTTCTGGACATATCTTTAAGTCGCTTTTTACGACACCCACGGGTATAAATAGGGTTATCACACGGTACAAATTCCATAAAACATGCTGAGTTTAGAGTTGTAAAAACGGCCTCTTTTGGTATTGATTGAAATAACATAGATAAAAATGCTTAATACGGATATGTGTATCCTTTGCTGACATACGGCATAATTTTTTGTGGTAACTCTGCAAATGTCGAATCAACATTTAACATGCAAAAACGATGTTTGAGAATAATTAATAATATGCAAAGTACCGACACCTTAAGGAATGTATTTATTGATAAAAAGTTTATTTGTAAGAAATGACAAGAAATATTTATTAGAAATAATTTGACATCCAATTATAAATATGATTATGTGTATTAAAGGTATATTAACTACTAGCAGTAGTTTGTATAAAAGCTGTCTGATCACTGGGCCAAAGGTCTTCAACCACTTACGCGTGACATTCAAACAATTAACCTGTGTAAAATTCAGATATAATTTAACGAAATGGTTACTATCTAAATCTTACTATAGTCTCAATGAATATTTTAATGATAAAAAATGATGTTTAAGTTTAAGTTATTTATATTGTACGTCCGAAACGGGCAAACTGTTGACTCTATTTCACCTATTATGTGACATCTTAATGACATAGTTTAACATTAAAGTGATTTTATCTTTATCTAACTTGAGTTACAGATTTCTTTGAGTTTGCGGGCACTAATTTAAGGATTATACTAAAAACTTGGGCAACGGACATTCTGACTGTTGTATAAAGAGTTTTAATTTATTGCGTAGTGGCGCCACTGTCGAGGTCATTCACGAGTACACTCGGATTAAATAAGAATTGTACACGTACCATGGTGTTCCTGAAATGGGCGTGCTGGAGACAGGTCTGCTCTTGTCCTGTTTCGCCTTCTCCCTCTCCATCCTCTCCTTCTCAGCCGCGTCTCGCTCGGCTCTCTCCCGCTCCTAAACACAATCATTCACAACATTCACATCCAGAATCAATCCACAACAATGCAAATTTCTTACAAGACTCTATTATATTTTGAATAGAATCGCATCATTAAATGAAGGGCAAGTTCTTGTTATTTTATTTAGTTTCATAATTAGAGATTTTAAATTTTAAAAAGTGATAGTTTAGTTCCAACAACTAGGCTGCTGAAAACAAAATTCGTTTGCCTACCACTTATATGACCTTTATTAAAAAAAAACTGATTAACATTGACAGATGAATGAATGAAGTTTTCTCCGCTGTTTTTTTTCTCTACTATAAGCAAAGGATTTTTTCATAGTAATCCTAACTTTGGAAGTTTTTACAACTTTTCCAAATATTTCAGAAACGATTGCATTAAAAATTATGAAAATATGTGTGTCTTAATAAGCATCCCAAACACTCTAAACGATATATATATATATATATATATATATATATATATATATATATATATATATATATATATATATCTTTTGTATCTAACGTAAAATAAAACATTGTGGATTGTTTTTAAAACACTCGACCACGTAACGTAAACAATTTTGAAAGCTCTTGAAATAGTGTAAAAAAATATCTGAGAATATTTTAAGGGGTGAAGCAGTACATGAAACAAAACAACTTTCCCGAGGAACATAGGAAACAATAATTTACATCCAGAATCATTGTTTATTATTTATTTTTATAATTTACTATAGGTCACTAAATACCTAGTTGCTCCTAGCTACATACAAAATACGCCGTTTATTGTGAATCATACATACATACATACACATATCACGCCTATTATTCCTTACGGGGTAGGCAGAGCGTTAGGCCGTAAAACGGTTATTAACACCACGTCTGACAAAAGTTTGAGGGTCATTTAAAATATTGTGTATCACCAAAGTGACAGGTTGTCAGCCCTTCGTCTTAATTTGCAATACACACCCTCAAGTCCCTTAGTCGCTTCTTACGACTCCCACTCCCACGGGAAGAAATGGGATAATGCTATTCTAAGCCGGCATCACACGGCAATGCATTTTTTTTTATTAATGATGGGTTTGCTCTTGACTCTAGTCTAGGTCATAGGACAGAGACAGAGTCTAAGATGGAGCGAGCTCACCCAGAAGAAGCCTGTTCACTCTTACTTTGAAGAGATTAGGGTTGTATGCGTTTGGAAACACAGACGCAGGTAGTGAGTTCCACTCTTTAGCAGTGCGCATTATAAATGATGACTGGAAGCGCTTAGTCCGAATTGGTGGAATGGCTACCAGGTACGGATGGTATCCGGCGGTGCAAAATAACGTCAAACGATTGATATACCAGCGTTACAGGCAGCTCACTCTGCTTGTAACATATGCTGAGTGGAGACCTTTTTTAGTCGCATAAGTACCTATATTTCAGATATCTGTATTTTAGTTTAGTGTCTAATTGAATGCTTTTTTTTATTATTATTTTTATTAATGATGGGTTTGCTCTTGACTCTAGTCTAGGTCATAGGACAGAGACAGTCTAAGATGGAGCTCACTCACCCAGAAGAAGCCTGTTAAGGCACTGGCACTCCCACACACTGAGGGAACGCAGGTGGCTACTTGGCGCAAGACTTCGGTGGGATGGTGGTCGCGAGCCAGCCACCGCGCGCGTGGGATCGTTCAGCCGGACTTATCCACAGGCAAGCCTGTGTTGCCGTTGCCCGGGCTCCACCGCTAGGAGGTGGATCCCATACCACCCCAATGTGACTAAAATAAACGTTTTTATCTTTGTATACCTGTCTCTCTCGCTCCAGCCGCTCCTGCTCCTGCTGCAGTCTCCTCTGCTCCTCTGCCTGGCGCTCCGCCTCGGCCGCCGCCACCGCCTCCGCGTGAGCCTCCACGTCTATCACTGAACACCAACACACACACTCATTTTAAGTATTACACCGGGTCTATCGCGATAGTATTAAGGTACTGTAACGGGATGGAGGCTACTTAGTAATAACACGCGAAATCTATTTTATGATATTTGTATATTTTTGTATGTATGTATGTATGTATGTATGTATGTATTACTATTGTAAGTGTTCTTACTACTACATAAGTGTTATTTTTGTTATTATTATTTTAAATTTAATTATTTTATTGTACCGTTTTTATGCCTTTTTAGATGCCTTTAAGCTCCTGGAGTGGGAAGAACTTGGCATCAATATCAACGGCGAATATATCACTCATCTTCGGTTTGCCGACGATATCGTAGTCATGGCAGAGTCGTTTGAAGACCTCAGCAAAATGCTACAAGACCTCAATCGGGTTTCCCAACAAGTGGGCCTCAAGATGAATATGGACAAGACGAAAGTCATGGCCAACTCTCATATAGCACCCACCCCAATATCAGTAGGAAACTCGATACTCGAAGTGGTGGACAAATACGTCTACCTAGGACAAACAGTCCAACTAGGAAGATCTAACTTTGAGAAAGAGGTCACTCGGCGAATCCAACTCGGCTGGGCAGCATTTGGGAAGTTGCGCAGCGTCTTCACGTCCAAAATCCCTCAGTGTCTCAAGACGAAAGTATTTGAACAGTGTGTGATGCCAGTGATGACCTACGGTGCCGAGACGTGGTCTCTAACTGTCGGCCTCCTAAATAGACTCGGAGTCACTCAGCGAGCTATGGAGAGAGCTATGCTCGGTGTATCTCTACGTGATCGAATCAGAAACGAAGAGATCCGTAGACGAACCAAGGTCACCGACATAGCTAAGAGAGTCAGTAAGCTGAAGTGGCAATGGGCAGGTCACATAGCTCGAAGGACTGATAACCGGTGGAGCAGAAGAGTTCTTGAGTGGAGACCACGTACCGGCAGACGCAGCGTAGGACGACCCCCCGCGAGATGGACAGACGATCTGGTCAAGTCCGCGGGGAAGTGCTGGATGCAGGCCGCTTCTAATCGGACGAGGTGGAAATATTTAGGGGAGGCCTATGTTCAGCAGTGGACGTCCTATGGCTGATATGATGATGATGATGACCGTTTTTAATTTGCTTATGCAACTACTTGCAAATCGTTTTTTGTTTGTCTCTTTTTCTATGTAAAGGTTGCCTGGAAGAGATCGCTGCAAGCGATAAGCCGCCTTTGCTTACTTTTAGTCTTAAGTTTTCTGTATTGTTTTGTTTCTGTTGTGTATATTGTAAGCAATAAAGTGTTCATCTATCTATCTATTTAACTTATTCTTTATTTTATAAAAGCTGAGAACATTCTCATACCAGCTCCTAAAACAATCTGTCTACTTTTTTGCCCAATCTGTCCTAGCGTCAATCAGTGACGATTATTCAAATTACGAATTCGTGAGGTGCCAGCCATAGAAATGAGGCTGAACACCAACACATACACGGTATAAAAAAATGGACATACACACAAAAGAAGGCAGCACGTAAACGGGCGCAAAAAATTTACACTACGTCTGACGTACATTTGAGGATCATTCGGACATTATGAATCACCTTAGTGACAGGTTGTCAGCCCATCGCCTAAAATTGCAATACACACCCTCAAGTCCCTTAGTCGCCTCTTACGACTCCCACGGGAAAGAAATGGGGCATTACAAGGTAAAAAATGGACGATGGAAACAAATGTCGTTTACAGATGGTGGTGGCGTAAGGTTACATGCCGTGTAATTAACCTGACCAGTCCCGAGTGCCTTTAGTTAATTTTTTTTATTTCGCCCGAACCGGTTTTCTATTAGAACAATACAAAATTGTTATAAACATTTACAATGACGGATCATGACGTCAATAAGTGATAATACTATCCTACATTGAATAAAGTAAT